>JADLZN010006431.1:0-15768 GCA_018155175.1 Sinocyclocheilus anophthalmus | reverse complement strand
AAATGAATCAAAAGATTAGTTAATTAGAAATAGAAAATAAATCTGTTAAAAATTAAACTCTCTTGTATTTTGGGAAGCTAGCTTCAAAAGAGCTTTCCCAACACATCAAACTGATGAAAATTCTGAACATCAATCTTCATCTGGATTCTATTTATAACCTCCAGTGGACATTTAAAACATCTAGGCTGTGACATTGTTATTCTGTGTGTGTAGGGTGACCATACGTGCCATTTTCCAGGACGCGTCCTGGCCAGGATTTGTATATTGCCTAAAATATCTAGGTTTTGTTTGCGTGTGCAGATTGATCGGTGTATGACATCAAAATACCTAGAGAGCATTTTGAAAGCATAAGGAACAGTCTGTATGGTATTTTGATGTCATACAACACCAATCGGTCTGCACACGCAAACAAAGCCAAAACATAGATAATTTAGGCAATATAGAAATCCTGGCCAATATAGAAATCCTGGGAAAATGGCACGTATGGTCACCCTAGTGTGTGGAAGGTTGTAAAAGTGCAACTGTGTTTCTTCAAAGAAGTGTGTTTCTGTGCATAATGTGTGCCTACGCACCATGTAAATGTCCCACACTCTCTGTGCTAACACTATTCACCTGGAAAGTGTTGAGTTGATCTTCCCTTTTATCAGTGGCGCTCCTCTCCTCCCTCTTAGATCTGTTGAAAGGCATGCGTACAGCTGAGAGCTAATAGTGAGTGGTGAAAAGCGTAATAACCTAACACCATTTACCACAACTTCCACATGCGGGCCACACAATCGCAAGGCTTCACCCCAGAACCTTGGCAGTGCTGATCATGGTGTATCAAAAAAAAAAAGAGTCACTGCTACATTCTGGTACGCTACAAACAGTGTGGCCTATTTCAGTGAAGCTTTACCCAACAACTTACACATAATAGGCCAAGAAACGTGCTCTCGCACACATAAATCAAACACACCCACACCGGTAAGCCAAGACTACTGAAGCCTGAAATAGTTTCTTTGAAATGGTTTGCAATGAGGTAAACTAGAGGAATGCTGGTGATGTTCAGCGGGTAGGTAGCCCTGTGTGTTTGTGTTGTGGTGAAAGCATCAGCTAAGCCCTTCATTGAGGCGGAATTCTGACGGAGGTATGCATGAGCATGAAGGTTAGGTGAGAAAAATCCAAAGGTGGAGTCTCTGGGTAGACGCACAGATACATCCGTCATAGGCATGACAGCAGCTTCGGTCTGGATGCCAAATGTCAATGCAAAATATCTGACAAACACTACAGGAATGGCCTGTGAGCAGTTCACAATAAGTGTTTTCCAAACTATTCACGACATCTGAAGTATCAACATACTGTATATGCACAAAAAAAAGATTGTGTTAACAGAAATGAATTAGCATTTCCATCAGATATACCGGTAGACAATCTAATACGCTAAACTTTTTCTCGCAAAAACATCCTTGGATGCAAACTTGCATATTAACATTTCCTGACAAACCTTCATTGAGGTTTAAAGGTGAAGCATCAGGTTTTACTTTATAATGTTGCATAATTTTACGGGGAAATTGTAATGTGAACCGAGAAGAGAGCATATAACACCTCCCTGACAGATTTACAGTAAAGAGGAGAATCCAGGCTGAAAACTGGAATATTTTTCATACTTTCAGTAGCGGTATGCAACAGGTGTATGTGTTATGTGAATATGTTTTTGGGTGTCAAGCTTAGTCACTGTGTTATTAAAATGGAGCTGTCATTTGCAATAACACTTTTCACAATAGATATTGTTCCGAAGCAGATTTAGAAAGATTAGTGCTTTGCATAGTTTTATGATACATCATCATTCAGAGCCTTTTGTCTCTGGGATTGCTAGGTTTTGCTTTACAAATACATTTAGTATACATTCTCATTGTTATAATGGAGACCGGAAAACCTTTACTATAAGAGTTTCGCTCCATTACCATCATCTTCGTCATCTGTATCCTATACTGGACCTATGCAATTATAACTCTAACTGGTATACTTTTAGCTTTTTACCTTGTAGTATTTTTGCTAATTACTATTTTGCCTTTTTTGTATCTAAAAATGACCTGGGACAGGTCAGTCTCATTTACCAGCACTAATCCACAAACTCTTCCTGCTCTCCATCCCACACAGACCCACATTTTTGTTTCTAACCACTTTCACATAAGAAGTGCAGCTAATATGGGCGTACAGAAACAAAACAGCACCCTCCAATTCAAAATGATACTGCATGCTGTAAACCACATGAAAGTGCTTTGTGTTCTTTTTCATTCAGTGCTCAATATTATTCCCATTTTTTATTCTGAAAACTTCCAGCTATCTTATAAAACACGTTGCATGTTCCTTTAAAAAAAAAAAAAAAACTGGTCGCTTTGCGAATGCCACAATAAAGTGAAAGGAAAAAAAATCTGAATGCTAACCGAATCAAAAATTGTCACCACTTCAGCCTTATCGCGATATAACTGCCTCTGCTGTTTGACATAAGTCCATTTAGCCATGTTTTAAGGACATCTCTATTAAATTTTGCTTCGCTCAAGCACATTTCTAATGGGGTATGGAAAAAATCTTTATGGAATATTCTTTCTCTGTGTATGAGGAAGTGGAGAGATGGATTGTGGGTGGCTAATTCGTGGACAGGCTGCCCCTGAGCTAATGGCTAAGCATTTGTCATCAAGCTTTTTGAACAGTTTTGAACAGAACAGCCGCGTAATAGTCACTTGAAAGCTCTCCATCATCGCAGCTGTGACGCATCCGTTTTCCTTGCTGCTAGCACTAAACATTGACAGAAGTGTATGAGAAGTGATAGTGGATGGTATTTTTGCATGCATCTTTCCAGTGGCTAAACAGTTATGTAAGTTGCAGGATTAGGAGTATCAGCTGTTAGTTATGACATCAGAGCATTTTCTGTGTTAAAGACAGACTTATTTTCTACTTTAGAACAGCTACTAATATAAACTATGCTTTTCTCCCTGATGTGATGTCTTGCATTTCAGTTTTAGGACCATTTATCTTGTTATAGGTGACTTCTGTTTACTGTGTTATTATATTCTTCATGAAAAGCTGAGCTTTGAATCTCTTTGTTCAGCTTCCACTATACTTTCATCTGTTTGCTTTGGCTTGATTCATTGCGCTGTCTTTTTACTCTCAAACAACTCAACATCCTCTCATATTCTATTGAGGCCTCTATAGATTGTGAATACACAATGAGAAAAGACACATGCAAGTATTCAACCAGCCACATACACAAATATACACAGACGGCTTCCTGTTTAATGTCACTTCCTCAGCATCTGTCTCTCTGCACCTGCAAAGTCCACAGACTGTCATTTGTCTGAGCACGCTGAAGAATGAATGGTTCGGACATGCATAATTCACTGATTCGATTGTTATGCGGTTTCAGGCTATACAGCAAACTGTTTCAAGTTAATAGTACAGTATAGCCTACATACAGGTGCATTTTAATAAATTAGAATGTCGTGGAAAAGTCATTTATTTCAGTAATTCAACTCAAATTGTGAAAATCGTGTATTAAATAAATGCAATGCACAAAGACTGAAGTAGTTTAAGTCTTTGTTTCTTTTAATTTTGATGATTTTGGCTCACATTATCAAAAACCCACCAATTCACTATCTAAAAAAATTAGAATATGGTGACATGCCAATAAAGCTAATCAACTCAAAACACCTGCAAAGGTTTCCTGAGCCTTCAAAATGGTCTCTCAGTTTGGTTCACTAGGCTACACAATCATGGGGGAAGACTGCTGATCTGACAGTTGTTCAGAGGACAATCATTGACACCCTTCACAAGGAGGGTAAGCCACAAATATTCATTGCCAAAGAAGCTGCCTGTTTACAGAGTGCTGTATCAAGCATGTTAACAGAAAGTTGAGTGGAAGGAAAATGTGAGGAAGAAAAAGATGCACAACCAACAGAAAGAACCGCAGCCATATGAGGATTGTCAAGCAAAATCGATTCAAGATTTGAGTGAACTTCACAAGGAATGGAATGAGGCTGGGGTCAAGGCGTCAAGAGCCACCACACACAGACTTGTCAATGAATTTGGCTACAGTTGTCGTATTCCTATTGTTAAGCCACTCCTGAACCACAGAAAACATCAGAAGCGTCTTACCTGGGCTAAGGATAAAAAAAACTGGACTGTTACTCAATGGTCCAAAGTCTTCTTTTCAGATGAAAGCAAGTTTTGTATTTAATTTGGAAACCAAGATCCTAGAGTCTGGAGGAAGGGTGGAGAAGCTCATGCCCAAGTAGCTTGAAGTCCAGTGTTAAGTTTCAACAGTCCGTGATGATTTGGGGTGCAATGACATCTGCTGGTGTTGGTCCATTGTGTTTTTTTGAAAACCAACGTCACTGCACCTGTTTACCAAGAAGTTTTGGAGCACTTCATGCTTCCTTTTGCTAACCAGCTTTTTGAAGATGCTGCTTTCATTTTCCAGCACGATTTGACACCTGCCCACACTGCCAAAAAGCACCAAAATTTGGTTAAATGACAATGGTGTGGTGTGGCTTGACTGGACAGCAAAATCACAAGACTCTG
Source organism: Sinocyclocheilus anophthalmus (assembly GCA_018155175.1). Taxonomy (NCBI): domain Eukaryota; kingdom Metazoa; phylum Chordata; class Actinopteri; order Cypriniformes; family Cyprinidae; genus Sinocyclocheilus; species Sinocyclocheilus anophthalmus. The sequence continues at coordinate 11,211 of JADLZN010006431.1, read as the reverse complement.
AACCCCATAGAGACTCTCTGGGGTATGGAAGAGGAAAAATGAAAAAAACAATGGGACCAAAAAATGCAGAGGGCTGATAGGCCAGTGTCAAAGACACCTGGCTTCCAAACCCTCCGCCACTCAGTGGCCCAGCAAACGAGTCCCTCCATGGCCACGCCGACTGACGGAGGCAGTAAAAGACAAAAGGTCGCCCTGCCAAGTCTTGATAGTATTGAATGATGGTTTCGTTACATATGAGCCAAATCGCCATATGAGAAAGAGCCAAAGACTATTATCGACTACAGTCTGTGTGTATTGAATTTATTTAATGCACGAGTTTTAATTTTAGTTTAATTACTGAAATAAATGAACTTTTCCCATGACATTCTAATTTATTGAGATGCACCTGTCTTTTATAAAATTGTAAAGTTACAACCAAAAAGCTCAAAGGGGAGGACAGTAAGACGTTTATAATGTAACGAATATTACTATTAACTAAATGTACTTTTTACTTGTCTATTTATCAATGTCTAAAAAAACGGTTCCCACAAGAATATTTAAACACGGCTCAACTATTTTCTAAGATTGAAGAAGAAAATGCTTCCTGTGCAGCAAAATCAGCCACTATTAGAAAGATTTATGAAAGGCAATGGGGGACATGAAGATGGAGTAATGCTGCCTGAAAATGTCGCTTTTTTAGCCATCACAGGAATAAATCACATTTTTCACAACAGTTATTTAAAATTGTATTCATATTTCAAAATATTTAAGTTTTTTTAATCAAATAAATGCAGACTTGGTAAACTTCTTGCAAAAACATTTACATACCAAACTCATGCCAAACACATTTCATGACAGGGTTAATGAACTTCAACAGTCAACAACAAAAACTGTACCCAAACTGCATAGATGGAAATCAGTGGAGCCTTAGGCAGTGAAAAAGATGTGACACGAACAGTGGCCGTCCGGATTCGTTAGACATGCAGTACCTGCCCTACCTTCAGCACGTGACACCTATCACTGCGTGAAAAAGTATTGTTCAAGGGAGTCCGCTCTACTATATAGACAACAAAAACGAAACTCTACTCCAGTGAAGAGAGAATGCACACTCCTTGTCTACACTCTCTTAGATAATGTTTGACGTCCTTACTTACCAACACACAGGCTCTTAACCATCTAAGGACTTGTTTTTCAGCTCACATATTTTAAATTGATATTCCCATGATCATTACCTGGCATCGTTTAACACAAGCAATTCCGTCTAATCAAAAAAAGAATGAAAGCTTAGTGACAACATCCAAGAGGACTAACTGTCAGGGATAAACAGTACTCATGTTTAATACATAGATCAAGCACAACCATATTGCACTGTATCAGAGCCAAAATAGCAGCCATTTAATTATGCTCGAAAAGGAAGGGGCAGTAAAGGATAGCTCACACAACATGCTTTTTGTGACCCATATGAGCTGATCGGAGTAAGTAATCTAAATTACAAAAACAAACAAACAGCAAGCATCATATTAAACCCTCAAAACACTGTGTATACATACAGCCATGGCACTGTTCTCACTGTCTGTTTATATTGTTTGAACATCACATTTAAAGGCCAAGGTCTGTCTATTAGATTACCCTAAATGCCTGGCTATAAGATTATGAGATCAAGAAGTTATGAAAACATTTGCAAAGCTAGAGAGAGCCGATAAGAGAAGTATGATGATTTAGTATGATGAACACACTCCACTGGCTCAGCGGAGAGATTCCTAACAGAAGAACAGAAGGAGGACAAAGAGAGTGTGCCCTCCATCAAGGTCAGATCATGGACTTGACTGTCAACTAAAGAGAGTTTAATAACTTGCACACGACAGCAAACAGGCCTACATTCACACAAAGACACACTGATATAACAAACACGAACAACTGTGTGTTAACATGCATTTTACTCTCTCTCTCTCAGACTACCTGCAATAAACAGAGAAAAAAATATTTTTACACTCTTAAAAAAAAAGAAGGTTCTTTATTGGTATCAATGGTTTTATGAAGAACCTTGAACATCCATGGAAACTTTAAAATGCAGAAAAGGTTCTTAGTTGAAAAAGGTTCTTTAGATTTTTAAAATGTTCTTCAAAATGGTTATTTTAGGAACTGTTCACTGGTTATTCAAATGGATGCCTATATGCATCACTGTAAAACCGACTTTGGAGCCTTTAGTTTATTTTAAAGAGTGTGTTTTATAAAGTGCTCATAAGAAATTTCAGTCCTGTCCATATCACAATCTCTCCTGCAACCTAACATTTACAAGTTAGTTCAGTTTTGCAGCAAATGATAAAGATCCTCTTGCCTTGTCTCTATAGGTGCAGTTTCACATTATACATCTTCATGTAATGATGCATTCATGAAGCAAATGCATTTTTTCCCTGAACTAAGCCTTTTTAATCCGGGGTGTCCCTGACACTTTCTGGCTAATTATGATGTCTTCACTGAGCTCAGCCTTCCCCTTATTAACCTGTTGTATAACACTTTCCATCTCAATGCCAGCAATTTGCATGCGAAAGGTTTTATAACACTTTCTAAACAAACTAGTGGCCCTGACGGCTTTGCTTTCAGAAAGTCAAAACTCTTTCTGTGCATTCAGCAGTGGAGTGGACGTTGTGTTGCTTCCACCCTGAGGTGCTGTGTTTCTGTGCGTGTCCTCTCGGCCGATTCTGCTTAGACTAGCTAGTCACGATTTTTCACACCCACTCACACACTGTCCGAATGTCGTCCAAAAGAAATGATTAGAGGAGAACAGAAGTCATTATTGTCACACAGGTGAAGGCTTCATGGCCGAGAGTGTTTCTCCTTGACGGCGGGACAATGCTGGTTAAAGCTATGATAATTCTTGTAGACTGAGTCACAAACTGCACAGTGCAGTACAGGTATAGTCTTCTGTTGTCATAGTAACATTCTCTAATAAAGCTTTGGTCTTTGATCAAAGCAAGCATTAGTATCCTTCGATTCAGCCTACACAGACACTCAAACGCACGATTCATTGAATAAGATTTAATCTGATCGGTTCAATTAAAATGGCCATTGATTGATATCGATTTGTCTTGATTCTAGGTGTCTCATTATTTTTTGAGGCTACTCCTACACTTATTACATCACTCACTCCTACTGCGATTGAAGGCTGAGTCACGAAGTAGAGGCGTTTTTGAACACTGCCAATGAAAGATATCCAAGAAATTAAATGCAGTGTGATGTCATTAGTTTAGTCATCCACAGCTATAGCCCACCACACATGACCCACTTCTGCCTGTTAAATCACACTCGCCCACACTGGCTCAAATCGCCATTGGCTGTATGGGGAAGGCCGAGTAGGAGCTCAGGAGTCAGGATGCTTCATTCATTTTGACAGAGCCCAAATATGTGTTGTCTAGAAGTGTAAAATCGCCTAATGAGCCTATTAAAGCAACTTTCGAAGAGCTTGACATTACAACACGTCAGCAGCGTAATGTTTCTACCCCGACTGATGTTTTTCTGTGATGTGATTTAAAGCGGATAATTACAGCATGTAATTTGCATAGGGCTGTAATTTGCATCAACAGAAGCAGGTTGGGTTTCTTCTGTTTACAGCGATTCACAGGTAGCGGAATGCGAACTGGCATCTCTGCTATTTCATTACGGAGTTCTGTTGTCAAGCATCAACCGCAAATTCGAAACTGAGATGTTTCAGGCGTGTGGCATCTCAGGTACTGTGGGAAAAATCTGGTTGTTCCTTTAGTCAGTGTATAGTTAAAGAAAATTTGCGTTTAGGTCAGAGGTTTGGTATGTTGCAAACATTTAGACTTAAATAAGGTCGATACTAGATGTAGAATGCACTGAGAGTTCAGACAGAAATTCCACCTTACTGCATCACATGAAGCACATTCATTTTAAAACTGTTTTTTTTATGCTTCTTTCCAGTGTACAGCAGTGTTTCCTAAAACGTAATACGCACAGTTTGAAGTCAGTAAGAATTTTTGATGTTTTTGAAACAAGTCCTATCCTATGCTCAACAAGGCTGCATTTGGTCGATCAGAAATACAGTAATATTGTGAAATATTTACTTATATAACTTTAATATAAGCATAACTGGTTTCGATTTATAGAGTTCAAAATGAATCGTATATACCTGTGAATGATAAAGTCGGAATTTGGATTCTTTTAAATGAAACAATAGGAATATATCTGGAAATAGTTTATTTAACACATAAATAAAAGATTACTGTCACTTTTGATCAGTTTAATGTGTCCTTGTTGTTTGAAAGTATTTCTCTAAAGAAAACAAACTCTTCTTCATTGATTAAAAAATAGCCACATAATGATTATAACTTGCAGTTCAGTAAGTGAGTGAGATGTTGATTTAGTAACTTCTCTGTTTGATTCAGTTCAGTGAAAGATCTGTCAAACTGATCCAATCCAACTCCAAAAAGTTGTTTTTGAAAAGTTCTTTAAAATAATTGTCTCCTATGAGTCATTTGTTTGTGATCTTGATTTATGAAATAGAACCAGCTCATTAGTTAATGAATCAGAAAAGCATTGCAGGAAAGAATGGTGTACAGTAGAATATGGTTTGATCCTATGGAATCATATAGGATACCAGTAAGAGTCATTTCAGATAATGTGATCTAAATGACTGTATTTAGTCGATCCTTAAATTATTTCTCATTCAAGCAGCATTCATTCACCAGCCTTCATGCCATTCTATAGGCAACATTCACTTATATCTCCTGTGTGTCTATTATTAGTTCAGTGTGAGTCTCACATGATACTGTAAGTCTGCTTGCCATAGACAAGTATTGACTCCCTACAATGAATCACTGTACCACAATTACTGAAACCATTTCTTCCACTGCAAACATAATGCAAAGTTTGTGTAAAACCCAAAGAAATATTCCAGAAAAGGACTTTTCCGTGGACTCCAAGATGGTTTTCAATATTTGTGGGTATGATAGGGTATATACAAATAACCTACTGTATATATTAAGCCAGAGCAATTAGTCTCTTTGGTTCCTGTTGCTAAAAACAAAGCATGGAAAACAGCAAACCCGTTGTGAGGCTAACTATAGCAGTAGAATATAAAATTGAAGAACTAGTGGGATCCTGCATGACAAAGACCAAATATGAAGGGTCACCACGCTCTGACAGATGGGTTAAAGAAAGCAAGTAAGCAAGGGGTAAAGGTGCAGTGTCTGTCAGAACTGTGACGGGATGTAATTCATCTTTATATCATCTTTTATCCCTCAAAGAAAAAAAAATAAGGAGGATAACAGAGGAGTGTGAGTGTGTGCACTCATTTATCTGGGAGCTTTTCTGACAGTTTCAAGACAGCATGAATTTTAAATAGAAGGCAAGTAGCGGTGAATGACAGAGTAACATTGCGCTCTATAAACGAGAGCGAATCTAGAATGACATTTACAGGCGGTGAATCAGCCGCTTGAAACACATTACACAGTTGCTCATGTTTTCTTAATAAATCCCCTCAGAAAAACACCATTGGAGGTCACATAAAGAAGCGTACATGCTTTAAGTCGAAAATTCCCACAGTAGTCACCTGGACGGACAGGTGAGGTGTGTGACATGCCTCAAGGCATCTACGAAATACCATTATGAGGAAGTATGTTCATGCTTCAGGGGAATAACTTCAGGTCAGAACTCCTGGCAGAGGGCAAACTACAGAAAAAAACCTCTTCAGTCAAATATTTTAATAAAAATGAGGACATTTTAACAAAGAATTTAATAGTAATTAAATTACTTAGTAAAGTAATGAAATTACATAGAAATTAGTTCACTACTAAAATATAGATAAATAATAAAAATAATAATAGTTCTTCTTATACAAAAATGCATGAGGCAAACGTTGATTGGAATAAGGTCACAATACATAACAGTTCATTGGTCATTACTAACAAATTTGTGGGTGGGGTTATGGGTTTCGTTGGTACTCTGCAAAATTGTGAGGATGGCCAATCAAAATGAAGTATTCTGGAGAGCTACAAAAGAGCCTTTAATATAGTTTATTTCAGCATGAAGATGTATGCCTAATCTTTTGGTTTGAACAACAGTGCAATAGTTTTTTTTTTACTAAAACATGTGTGTACTTGCTCTTTAAGCTTGTCTACTTTGTTTCTCATTTGTAAATCGCTCTGAATCGGCATCTGCTAGATGACTAAATGTAAATGTCTAGTCTTTGTCCCTCTGTCAGGAATCTGTCCTTAACGTGAAACTCACCCTATTAAGAAAGAACATCCTGATCTGTCTAGCATGCTAATTCAGAGCAAAGAGTTCATCAGGGAAAGCTGAGGCATGAATATTTCAGGAGCCGTTCACTGCACACATGTTGTGTGTTTGGTGCTGGTCCATATGTTCACTGTCTCTGTCTCACAGTCACACAGAAACACACAGGTGTTTCTATATATGATGAACACAGACAAGAAGTGAGGTCATTAACAGAGGAATTAACAGAGGACATGGCTCAGACAGCTCTGAATAATGGGGGAGATCAGCATCTCAGAAAGAAGGAGAGGTGTTGATTGCTTTAGTTGAGCTGTGCTTAGATGGATCATAGCATGTGGGATTTCTGTTCATTCAGTATATCATCTATGAAAATGTATCCTCTGATTAAATGCACATTATAGACATTCATTTCAATTAGTTTTTTTCTTTCCTTAGTAGTAATCATTTCTAATAACATATGAAATAGTTAAAAAACCTGAAAAAACAGTTTACAGTTACATAAATATCATACAGCATAACGGTTTTCAACCATAATGATAATTTTAAAAATTTCTTGAGGAGCAAATCAGCTCATAGAATGATTTCTGAAGGAGCATGTGACACTGAAGACTGGAGTAATGACTGTTTTGCCATCACAGAAATAAATTCCATTTTAAAACATATTCAAATAGAAAACAATTATTTTAATTTTACAACATTTAAAAATATTACTGCCCCGAAACTTTTGAACGGTAATGTATGTATAGAAAAAAAAACATCTGAAAACCTTATCTCTTATACACAATGTGTGGTAACAACAATTCAAGTAGTTGATATAAAAGTACTGTGTTGATGTGTTGTACTTCGTGACAGAGAAATTTCATGCAAAGAGTTTCATTACGAGACTTTTTGCTTGTCATTAAACAACAAAGTGATGTTTTGATCCTCTTGTGTCTTCTGTTTTGAGACATTGTTGCACAACAGAGCACCAGTTTTGCTATCATCTCATCCTACAGCATCCTCTTTATCAAATCATACCTATGTTTTTGTAATCAAGTCCAGCTTTGACTCATTTAAAGCACACACACATAGTTAACTCACTTTTGTTTTGCATTTACTCAACATTGAGCGTCCTGAAATCTTTTTCATTTTTGGAATGATTTTCAAAGGCAGCCTAATTACGAACACTAAGCGAGAGAACTCAGGGATGAAATAGCAGATCATTTAGCATGTGCTGCTGTAATTTGTAGAGATTCAAGCGGTGGAGAGCGTTCTGATGTCCCACAGGCTTGGGTGGTAGGCTCGTGCTTGCTTTGGCGTGGATGTGTGTTTTGCTCACTCCACTGCGCTTACATGTTCGTCACTTCTGGATTCGCCACAGCATTCGCCTACGTCCTACGTCATCCGCTGGAACGCCACTCTCTCATGAATGCGCATACGACAGTTAGAGGGAGATAGAGATTACGGTTTATAAAGTTTTAAATAAGAATTTTTCTAACACAACGGCATGTATTCACTTCAGAAGGGTTTATTAACCCCCGAGCTTGTGGAGACATTTTTTGATGGATTTTTAGTGATTGATAGACACCAGTTAATAATTTTCTTAAACTCAGTATAAAATGTAATAATTAGTTCCACAGCAATTTCTTATGATGCCCAAATAATGAATCTTAGTTGAGGTAACATATGAAACACATGGAGTGAATGGTTAAATTTTAATTGACACAATTTGCTGTATTTTTCTAAATGTTTGACCAATTAAATCATTTTAGTTGAATGGACTATAAAACGTTTTCAGTAAAGGTTGAGCCAACTAAAAAAATACCAATTCAGGCAACAATTTGAAGTCAGAAATTGACTGAACGTAAAATTTCTGTGTAACTTGTTACTAAATAATAATTAGTTGAAACAGCTTAACATTTTTTACAGTGCTTTTAATGGGGTAAAATGTCAAAATTTACTCATCCTCATATCATTCCAAAACCTGTATGACTTTATTTGAATGTTTAGCTACACAAGGACTGTACAAAGTCACGACATGAGGTAAATTATGACAGAATTTTTGGTTGAACTATTCCAATAGAAACAACATTTCAAAACATCAGCAAACACACTGAAAAAACCTAGTGGAAATTTAACAGCAAATGGCTGTAAAAATGGTAAAAACCTGTTAACTGGTCAAAAGGTAAGTTCCCTTAATATATACAGTGAAAAACTTAAATAAATAATGGGACATTTAATGTATTGTTACAGTAAAAAAGCTGTTAATTAAATTTTTGTAATTGAAAAAGAGCAAGTGTTTAAAGTATAAAATGTATACTTATATCCAGTTTAAAGTGCCACTGCATGTGAATCTGTTCTTAGGATGTTTATCATGTGTTTGGTACATTTTAATTAGAGTGTTAAGATGCTCTCCAATTCATTGTCTTCAATATGTATGTGGGCTTACTGGGTACTAAAATAAAGTCCTACAAAAGCAATCACAAACAGCATGATGTAATTAAAGACTCACTTGTTTAACATCAGACTGGGGTTTTAGAAAGAGACATAATTTCAAAGTAAAGATCTCATCAAAGCACACTGGAGGAAAAAAGCACTAATTTTCTAGAAACAGAAATGCCTTGAGTCTATTTTCACCGAATCAATGTGTTGCAGTAGCACATATCATCAGCTATATAATATAAGCGACTACACAGAGCACAGAAAAGCAGACATAATAACTCAGAGACACAGACTGTGTTCTGGCCAGGTGGACTAGTAATGACTTTCATTGACTTTCTGAGGTGCTTGGCAAATTCACAGGCTGGATTTAGGTAGAGATTTCTGTTCACACTGAGCTAGTGTCCTAACTAGCAAGCGTTTGTGTGCATGTGTGTGTGCTCTGCAAAAGGGGTGACACAGTGTGCCTCTCTCTCTCATTCTCTCTCACTCTCTTTTAAAAGTTCTGGCTCTCTCCCACTCACTCACAGTCACATTCCCATCTTCTTTCTGTTCCCCTCACTCTCGACAATTGTATAATGCACTTAGCAACACACAGAGGAAAGAGAGGAATGAGAATGAGAGACAGACAGGAAGAGGTTGCTCAGAGAGAAATAAGTGGCTGTATCTCATCCATAATGCAGTGTCCTGGTCAACAATCATGTCACTTTGGGCAGAACTGTCCAAAATTCACTCCGTACGGCCAAATGCAAAACTCCAAGATCCTTTCAGACAAACAACGTGGTGATACACAAAGCAAAACTGTTGTTTATGATGAAACGGATGCATAAATAAATCATAATCTTGTCTAATGCAGGTAGAATACACATGCTGTTCTGTGTCGTCTAATACGTACTACTTCACAGACATTCAGAGCGAGAGCCACATGCCACTATGGTCTGTTTTTTCAAATTTTTTTCCGTCGTTAAATAAATAGTCAGGGGCTCAAAATCATTCCCATATTGATGTTCAGTCTCACGAAGTAGAAGTCAAAGTCAAAGATAAAATGAGCAATTTGGTGTGTGTGTGCGTGTTACATATGGGGAGGTGAACAGTTATAACAAAAAATACCATCTTAATGTTACGTTTACGGTGATGAATGATACACACAAAGTGAAGATGAAGGTTAAACAGTCTTTATTACTCCCAAAAGTAATCACACAAGGAAGCTGGAAACACTGTATCATCACGAGACCCGACAAACAGCCTGAACAGAATGAATGTAAATACCAAGCAAATGAGATAATAACTAACACAGGTGAACAGAAATGACACAATAAGCAGGGGAGACAGAAACTCTGTTGCCACAATATTTTTCGCCCTCCGAATGGCGTTTGCAGCGAGGTGAAAACCACTCATGGCCGCCATCAATTTGAGGGTTGTTTCCAACCCGAATGTGCTCAAAACTTGGCCACTCCAGTGATTGGCCCTTCAGAATTGAAGATTTCGAAGGGTACAACTGATTTGTCCACTTCGGTTCCCCATGATTCTTGCGCGATTCTTTGCATGACTTTGCCGGTTAGGTCAATGACCAAAAGCAAGGTGGGAGAACAGGGAAACACAGAAAACACAGAGACACGGTTTGAAGGTTAGGATCAAAAACTATTTAATAAAATTCTACATTACTTGGTCTAAATAAATTTTAGTATAAAACAAAAAAAAATGTAATCCATCATTTAAATATGATTTTATCCATCAATATTATAATAGCCTATCAAAATATTATAATTACAGTATGACAATATTCATTTTGATGGACTGGATATTCATTTTGAAATACTGAATTTAACAAAGTTATTAAATTATAGTGTTTTTAAAGATTAACAAAGTGAGTGTTAGATGATGTAAATTTAATCAAAGTATAAAACTAGAATACATAGCATCCACAATTAGATTGTGCATCCTTACAGAAGAAAGATAGAAAAAGAAAGAAAGAAAGAAAAAATCATTAGCTCAGTTTAAATTTAATAGAAGTCAATGGAAACCAGAAAACCATAGGAAAAACAATTGTCTTTTTGGACATTCATTGTTATAAACACACATACAGTACACAGAAGATCTGAGTCAGATGAAAAACATCCTCAGAATGTTGAATATTGTATTATTCTCAACATGTCTATGCTGGCATCTGTATCACTGGCTGCTTTTACCAAGTGACAGAAAAGCTTGTGCCAAAATACTGTGGAATTTGATGTCAATGAATTAAGATAAGGGACATGTTTTCTCCTATCTTGAAAAAGTGCTGTGTAAGAAAAGTCTTTGAAATGAAGGTACAATGTACAATGTTAATGAGGGAATTTTCTGTACAGATTTTTTTTACAAGTGTTTTATCTGTATTTGAATAACGCATTACATTGTTTTGTGTTTGTAAACTTAGCAGAACAGGTACTGGTAATATTCTGCAAGGACATTACTCATTTTCTACTAAATTATTTCTTGCAGTTACTTATACTTATTTTGCTATACATGATGAGTTTACCCTTAGCATATTTGGGCCATTATACAGTATGTGGTCAGATT
>JADLZN010006430.1:367500-387502 GCA_018155175.1 Sinocyclocheilus anophthalmus | reverse complement strand
CGCTATTTAGCAGTAGTGCATCCTATCCGCTCCACTAGTTGGCGCCGACCACGAGTAGCTAAAGCAGTTAGCGCAGCGGTGTGGGCGTTTTCCTTCATCGTTGTTTTCCCCGTGGTGATATTCTCTGACGTTCAGGACATGTTTAACTCATGCAACATGAGTTGGCCGGAACCACGAGACATTTGGTCGATGGCATTCATTCTTTACACCGCAACGCTCGGATTCTTCGGCCCCCTGCTGGTCATCTGCATGTGTTACCTGCTCATCGTAGTCAAGGTGAAGTCGTCCGGTGCACGGGCGGGATTTACGAAGCGCAGACGCTCCGAGCGGAAGGTGACCCGCATGGTGGTGGTGATCGTGGTAGTGTTCGTCCTCTGCTGGCTGCCGTTCTACATCATCAACATCGTAAACCTGGTGTTCATACTCCCGGAGAACAGCGTGATGGCAGGGGTGTATTTTTTCGCCGTCATCCTGTCGTATGCCAACAGCTGCGCCAATCCGCTGCTCTACGGGTTCTTGTCCGACAACTTCAAGCAGAGTTTCCGGAAGGTGCTGTGTGTGCGCAAGGCAAACGGCGTGGAGGATGGAGATCCCAGTGTGCCGCGGACGGAGAAAACGACGACCCACGATACCTTCCTGACGTCTCAGAACAATGACTTTAATGGACACGTACAGGGCAGCCAGGTACAGTCACTCTGAAAGCACATTTCACATATTTTACATGTGTTTAATGAAGCTGTTGAATGTTTATTTTGGGGCTGTCAATAGATAAAAAGATTTTAAAAATTAATTGCGATTAATCGCACCTAAATTTTGTGCGATTAATCGCACACTTAACGTGAAATTAAACACACCATTTATTAATCGTCGGCTTGCTCAAACTATACTTCAAACTCGATAAGCTTTAAATGGTACTTCAAAACGCGATGTATGCACACAACTTTACATTTATTTAGAGTGCCATCTGATTTCTTTTAAAATAGACATTTCTGCCTACCAGGGTTAAGGGTGTTTTCATTATTATAGATTATTTTAACACATTATGCATTTTTAATTAATCACATTCGTTAGCGCATTAATGTTGCCAGTCCTAGTTTATATTGCTAAAGTGTTAATATTTTTAGTCTTGGGGACATTCCCCGTTTTCAACTAAATACAGAAAACATTTTATGCGTTTTTGTAGTTAATTTACACGACAACAGCGTTTTGTGTGTCTGTAAACTTTTGAAAATGGGTTTCAAAGTGCAAGTTTTTGAAAACAATAGTATTGTTGCGTAAACTACAAAAATGCTAATTTGTGAAAATGGTGACGTCATAGACATGCGTATTTCGTGTTCGGTACTTGACAACCAAAACTGCATTTGTATTCACCACTCTGTAGAAGAATGCGTGCATAGTCGCATAGTGTTTATTTACACACAAGAGAAGAGACAAGAGAACTACTGGCCTGGCATGCATAATGTAGCATTTATAATCATTTTTGTTGATCTTTGAGAAAGTTGACCATTTTAACAACGTTGTCGTCTGTATGCGAAACTTTTAAAAGATTATAAGTAAAAACTTTTCCATTTTGTGGCTGTGTAAACATACCTTTAGACATTCTGTTCTTTGCATTGTCTGATACGTTGAATGTTTTAGATCATAAAAGCTTAGTAACATTTAAAATAAGGTTCCATTTGCTACATTGACTAACAATGAAAATTACTTCTGAAGCATTTATTTATATTAGTTAATGTTAATTTCAACATTTATTAATTCATTATTAAAATCAAATGTTGTATACATTAATACTATTTAACTGACCTGCGCTAACATGAAATAAAGGAGAATTTTAAACAGCTAATGTTAAAGATTTGCTCATTGTTAGTTAATGCATTAACTCATGCTAACTAATGGGACCTTATTATAAAGTGTTGCTGAATGTTCTCTAAATTTATTTAAGGCACAGTTCACCCTAAAAAAATGAAAATCCTGTAAGCATTTGCTCACCTGACTGACTTTCTTTTGTGGGAAAAAAATAGATGTTTAGCAGAGTTTTCACATTATGCTCTCTTCTAACAATCAATGCATATGAACAAAAAGGACAACCAGAACAATTCATAAACGTCATGATTTTAAGTCCTATGATCCGACATGAAGCATTCAAAGTCCATCTTAAAGGGGTCATGTGATGCTGCTAAAAAGAACATTATTTTGTGTATTTGGTGTAATGAAATGTGTTTATGCGGTTTAAGGTTAAAAAACACATTATTTTCCACATACTGTACATTATGGTTTCTCCTCCATGCCCCGCCTTTCTGAAACGCATCGATTATTACAAAGCTCATCGTTCTGAAAGCAAGGTGTGCTGTTATTGGCCAGCTATCCAATGCGTTGTGACTGGCCGAATACCTCAAGCGTGTAACGCCTATGAGAGTCCCCCCGTAAACCACAAGTGGTGTGTGTTGTGTGTGTGTGTGTGTTGTGTTGTTGTGCCTTATTTGACCTGAAACATATGAATCAGAACCACAAGTGCTTGCAGTAATTTTTTTGTCTCATCCACTGCCATTAACTCTCTTCGTCCCCTCCATCCATGACTCGTGGACTGTTGGTCTGAAGGTTACTTTTTCTCTTGAGCACAAGGTGCAGATTCCTTCATTTGGTTCACCTTGAGGTCCAGATTGTTTGTGCTCGCTTTAAAGTGCTCATGATAAGTTTGTGATCAGGTCTCTCTTTGTTTCCTGGAGTGAATGATTGTAAAAAAAACAGTAAAAAAGTTATTTTATTGCACTATATTGCACAACCCAAATGAACGCGTCTGACACAAAATCAGACAATATCCAATATTCTGAGTTTCAGTTCTATTAACTTATTCAAAAAATATTGAAGAGCAATATCTTTTGTTTTTAGCCCTTAAATTAGTTGGGATTGGGAAAGACTGTTCTAACTTATGAGTGCAATAAGGAAACAAATGTAAAGATCTGTGTTACTGATCTTGCATTTTACAAAGACACTATCAAATATACATTAGGGCATCCTCTCATAATTTGGAAGAAAGTCTGAATCATATTGGACTAGCAGTTTCATTGCAGTGAATTTGTACTCCGGAGAGCAGCTCAAAAAACGTAAACAACTTTTTTTGCAAATCTGTGCAGAGTTTTATGCATGAATCCCCAGGACTGCTATTGTCTTTCCCTCTCATGCGCATCTAGCCAGGACTGTTTGCAAATGTACTGCGTCTTATGATGGAGAGAAGCTTCATTTGGGTTAAAATGGAATGTGCGTTTCATTCCATTGAAAGAGATAGAAATTTTTATCCTTTCTGGAGGAGGAGGAAGTTCTGTTCTCATTTGTCAATATATTTAGTTTTAGTTGACTGAGCAATTCCCTTGATGTCAGGACTACCGCAGAGCCTGTGCAGCAATGAGTTTTTTCACTGACGTATCAGTGAGAGGAAGGAGAGAGAAAAATAACAGGTAAATAATGAAGGTTTAATCACTGGCACACATCATGCATAAAGACTGCAAAAAAGATGTATGAGGAATTATAATATATTGTATATATAATATTAAGAGATATATATATAGTATATAAAATATAGTATATATATACTGTATACACTGATTAGATATTAGCTACACTGCCCGTTCAAAAGTTTTTAATGTTTTTTCACTTATACTCCTCAATGCTGCATTCATTTGATTCAAAAAATCGGAAAAAATCTAATATTGTATAATATTATTGCAATTTAAAATAATGGTTCATCAACCATTTCTTCAGTCTTCAGTGTCACATAATGCTTCAAAAATCATTCTGATATGCTGATTTATTATCAATGTTAGAAACAATTGTGCTGCTTAATATTTTATGGAAACTGTGATGCATTTTTTTCAGGATTCCTTTGATTAATACAACGTTAAAAGAACAGCATTTTATCACGAATATAAATCTTTTATAATAATATACACTACCATGATAAAAAGTTTAGGGTCAATAATATTTTGTTTCCCTTTCTTATAAAAAAATGAATGAATGCTTTTATTCAGCAAAAATGTTAAAGTGTTAGTAAAGACTTACTGTTAGATAACATTTTATATTTCAGATATAATGTGTGTGTAAAATATACATACATAAAATAAAAATCATTACAGTTAAATTATTTTATATTATGTGTGTTTTTTGGATAACAGTCTGAAAGTCACTTCACTTTTTAACACTGCTGACTCATTTATGTTTAACTGCTTGTGTTTTCCCTCATTTTTAAGTCGCTTTGAACAAAAGCATGTGCTGAATGAATAAATAATGTAAACATTATTCAACATTACTAAGTGCCAACATTTGTCAACAATGCTAATGCCATTGATATTATGATGGATGAGCCATTTTTTCACTTTCAAAGTCGGGTCTAACAAAAACATATAGCAATGTACAAACTAAAACTGAAATACAAAACAAGCACTAAGAGATCTTAACTGTTATAATGCTAAACTATATACAGATTTAGCAGAGACAGAATCATGCAGAGATAGGCCATAAAGCATTAGCATATGGTGCTTCGAAGCAGCAGTGAGTGACTGCTCGCTCCTGCCTCCTGGCCACAGACTGCCATCTCCTCCCTGCTGCTCCTGAGGCTTTTGTGCTCGGCTGTGATCCGGGGATCCGAGATAATGTTCTGTTTGCTCATTCTGGCTTTAACATGCCCAGTTGTCTCTGTACTGCCAGGGGGTAGCAAGCGGGATGAATAGAGAGCAAGCCCATGTTAAGGTTCTTCCCTTGGGGACTGGCACTGGCAGAAATCATGTGGAGCGCCAGCCGCACTGCTATGAACAATGGTGATATATAGCTAGTTTGTTCTCACTCTTCAACTATTTCAAATGTACCGTGTCTATTTGTATATTTTGGCTGCTAAAGTGAGATGAATTAAGTATGTGTAATTTATTTTAGGGGTATTCAAAATGAAAGGAAGTGCTATAGGGAGTCTGTGTAAAAATAAAATAATTTTTTTTTTTAACTATTTAATTGAAGTAAAATTAATCAAATTTGATTTAAATATTTGATCAAAATAAAGTTAATAAATGTATAAATAAATATATTGGATTACATTTTTACATTTACGTTTTATTTAAATTTAAATAACTTTTTAACAATAAATATTATTTTAATGTAACTTTAACATAAATGTTATTTATAAGTAAATGTTTGTTTTTAAAATACATTTTAAAGTTAATTAAAATAACAAAAATGTAAATAGATCTACATCTAACAGTATAGTATAGTGAGTAGGGAAAAATATTAGAAATTTTATATTTTCCATTACACACGACATATTGGTAATATTAATTTTTCACAGTATTAATTGTGTCTTTATAAATGAAAATATATGGTTGCTGTTTAAAGTTCAAGATCAAAGTCCCTTAAAGGCAAGTAATTTCACTTGGCAGCCATCTTTGAAACACCTCTCGGGTATGCAAGTACAGCTCTTATCTTTCTGAATGGGGAAAATTCTCCAAAACTGTTCACCAAGTTTTACGATTAAATTTCATTTTTGAAATCACCAATGAAATCTGACAACAACAGCCTCATAAATGTTGTTTCTTTTGCTCAATATAGCATTAAAAAACGCTTATTTTTCAGGCTAGACAAGCCAATGCGCATGCGCAGTCCTAAGCGCACGTCTCAGAATGCTGACTGTTTTTATAGCAACCGGGACTTCTAACGGCAAGCTGCAGTGACCCGCTGACTTTACCGTTATCGCTCTTTTTGGTTCCCAAACTCTGGAATAGCCTTCCTGAGAACGTTCGGGGTTCAGACACACTCTCTCTGTTTATATCTAGATTAAAGACACATCTCTTTGTCCAAGCATTCAAATAATGCATATCATAATTTTGTACTGCAGTTATATCTGATCAAATGCACATTATTATTCTTTAGTTTGGGTTAAACAAATCAATTTTGCTTGGTTGGAACAGCAGCTACGCTAACTATGTTTGTATTTGTTTCTCTGTTTTTTGCCACGGGATGTAACTAGGATTTACACAAGCTTCAGTCTGGATCCAGAACACCTGAGAAGAGATGATGCAAACCCCTCAGAGGACCTCAGATGATGCAACCCTGAAACAACTTACAGAACTACTACATTTTGCTATAAGTTTGATTGCATTGTATAATAATTGCTGTTAATAGTTTTCATCGTCTTTTTTATTACGTCTTTAATTGATTTTTTCCGTAACTGCCCTGGTTCGTCTGGGTCAGAGAGAGAACTGGCCCCCCGACTGAGCGTGGTTTCTCCCAAGGTTTTTTCTCCATTCTGTCACCGATGGAGTTTTGGTTCCTTGCCGCTGTCGCCTCTGGCTTGCTTAGTTGGGGACACTTCATTTCCAGCGATATCGTTGACATGATTGCAAAGATATTATTTAAACTGAGCTGGATGTTGACATCACTGAATTCAATGATGAACTGTCTTTAGCTGAAAAATGAGTGTTTACTATTGTCCTTTTGCATTATTGACACTATTTTCCTGTTTAACACTGTAAAGCTTCTTTGACAAAATCTGTATTGTATTAAGTGTTATTTAAATAAAGGTGACTTGACTTGACTTTTTTTCAGAAGGCGGGGCTTCCTTCGAGAGAGCGGAAATATTGGGCGTTGCATTTTTCTTCATTCAAAACTATACGAGTGACATTTAGTTTATTCGTAGGTTATTTTATAGTCTTTGGCGTCATTCATACGAGGATGATCATATTTGGGGGTCTGTGGCATCTTAAAGTCCCCATGAAATCAAAAAGTAAAGTTTTTTGGATGTTAGTATCAATATGTTAGTCTTAAAGTTATCTATAAGACAGTGTGCTCCAAAACAGTGACAAAATTCGCATTTAGAAGATATAAGCATTAAAAGTTTGCAGTTTGTCACTTCCGCCAAAATGGATCAATGATTTGTTTGAGGTCACCTCGTACTTGAGCTTCTCATCAAATCTTCTGACCAATCAAATTCTCTCCAGAATCCGAAGCACCCGCCCCCTAAACGATAAATTTAAGCATTTCCGAACATCACCAACCAGATGAGAGTCGTAAAAGCATGAACCGTGACCAGCCAGGCGGCAACTTTCTCCAATGAGTTCCTGTCTCGCTCTGCTTATCTTTACAAAGAAAACACGGAGCTAATGATTTGCCAGGCCAACTCCATGTCGACACAATACTAAGACAATAAGAACTGACCCCTCCCATCTGGACCTGTTTAAGCTACAGAAGGTCAGTAGGTTTCGTGACTGGTTTCAGCATCAATAAAACATCTAATTGACCAAAGAACAAAGAACCTGGTATCTGGTCCTGCACAGAATCGCACGGACCTCATGACCATTGGACACATAAATTGCTAAAATCCGATCAACAAAAGAGACAATTTTATAGCTCCCTGTCCAGCAGGAGATTCTCCAGCAGACTCTCAGATCTGACCTGAGAATGACCGCAGGACCCTTCCCTTTTCCCCCTGCATTCTAAAGGAAAGAGACAAGATTTCTTTGACAATCGTTGCTAATCATTGAAAGTATGAAAATATCGGAGCATAGAGTCACAAATAATATGTTGTATGTCTTAGATATATATACTTGATGTGTTCATTTAATCGGTGCAACTTTAAGCAGTGTTTATTACCCCTTTTTAGGAAATAAGGATATTAATATGTGAAGTTTAATCTTGAACGAATGGAAACCACAAATGCAGAATGCTGAAATGAAGTAAACTTTAATAGTATGTACAATACTTGCTTTTAAGAGACTTTATAGGAGTATTAACACAACTTTTATAGATGGTGTCCTCATGTGATGAATTAAAGCCTCTTGTTAATGTATGCACGCTCCGCCCCGCAAGAAGTCGATTGGAATGTAGCGTCAGGGGATGGACTTATGCCGCAGAGCAAAAACCCAATGCAAGACAGTCTAGCTTGCTTGCTGCTTCTCCTGCTCTCGCCTGTCGCTGTGTTAGAGCACCCCATGTGTGCTCACGCGTTTAACATCAAAAGCGACTACCACATCTCAAACTCAACACTTCAGTGATACTTCGTTGAAATCTTCAAAGAACTTAAAGTCATGCAAACTAAGACTGTCAGCAGAACTGCTCAAGCCCTGCTTCATCAAAGACCAACCAATCCAAGAGGGGTTTCCCAAAGGACATCATTCCGACATCACCAGCCAATCAGTAACGGGGTTCACTCAAAACATCCAGGAAGCCCGCGTCAGCAAAGGAACTGCCTCAGCGTTCAGCTATCAACTAAGCAAAACGCAAGTACAAACAAAATCTTCTATCTGCTGAAACTGGTGAATTTTGTCTCTGCTCTGTGAATTCCTAGGGGATTTACATCACTCGTTAAAGCGAGGTAGAACTATGAAACTCAGAACTCCGTTAACAGAATTTCCTTCCTCTGAAACTGTATGTGTGTGTGTGTGTGTTTTAGCTTAAGTTTATGTAATCTAGAATAGCCAATAAATTTCATGTTTCATTTATAAATAATTGATTGTCTGTTGTCATATAATTTCAAGGTTAAAACTGTTGCCAAAAAGATCTCTTGCTTGCTGCCTAGCTTGTTGCTTACTCATAATAATTACCTCTCTTAAGAGCTGACTAATTATCATAATTGTATTTCACCCGTGGCCAGTGAGAATACAAAATTTACATATTCAATTTGGTAATATACACTGACATCAACTTCGCGCTGGCCGAGTAGCTGATAAAAGTATAAACTAATTCGAATTTAGAATCAATTCGAATCAGGTTGAATTAGGCTCTTCAAATCCGAGTCCTATCGAAACCTGAATCAATAATAATAATTAATTCCCTTACAACTGAGTTAAAATTCATTTTAAAATAGACGCTGAGTGGCCGGCTGAGATCGGTCCACGGGGGTTGTTCACAGTGTAGTATTTCCTGACGGGTGCGGCGATAGAGAACGATTCAGACACTGTAAATATGCTTTCGATTGGGGAAAATTAGGTCTGGTTTCACGATAACCGCAGCAGCGCACACAGTCTGATCCAGCCCGATCTCAACGGCAATTCGTACATATTGTTGACGTGTGGCTATTCGTACGAAGGCCGGACAGACCCCACCTCGTACAATTCCAAAATGTTTGCTAAATCGTTCGTAGTTTACGATTTCACAATTCGTATGAATTTGTTACGAATGTGACCTACCCTACCCGCCCCTCAAACCTACCCGTTCCCCCCCCAACCCCCCCCTTGGGGTCTAGACAAATCGTACAAAATCGTACGAGTGAGGTCATATGAATTAGCCACTTCGTAAAATACGTATGAATTGGACGTGAGATAGCATTGTCTGATCTGGACTTTGGCTCTGGACCAGAGACGCGATCGCACGGAGCGTATCATGTGCGCGAGTCGGCATATATATTAAATGCTTTTAAAACTACACAGCCTCAGCATGATTATGATCACTGTTTTGCTTTAGTAACAGTTTAATATTGAATATAAAAGGTTAATCTATTAGACTGTGGCTGTCATACTCTGTCAAATGCAGCTTTACTGAGCTCAACGGCTCTGGGCTGGCCCGAGCAGATAAATAAAACGCTATTGGCTATTTTAAAAAGGGGGCGGGGCTGCTCGATATGTCCCGCCCTGTCTTCCTGTTTCAGTTGAGATTACGTACGCTGTGTGTTTCAAGGCACTTCAGGGGACCTGTAAAGATTGAAAACCTCTGACCCCCTTTTACATACTTTTGACTTCAAAATGGCTGTACTGTGTGATTCTTAAGGACTGGTCATAATACTGTAAGAGAACCAGCACAGGTGTTTGTGTTCAAAACAGTGTTGTAGGCTTGTTTATTGCCGAAAGACTTTTGCTTATCAGTTAATGATGGAGGAAAACCTTTTTAAATGCAAATTTAAACCGTTTGCGGTTTGGACCGGCCGAACATGATGCAATTTAGCCTGTTGTACAAGTTCACAACTGTGGATTTCTTCCCATCGTATGGTTGCTGCTTGCATTGCTTTTTGACATATCTCAGTAGAAATGCTTCTTGTTGTTTAAATAGTAATATAACAGACTGCTGCATTAAATATTTGTCATTTTTAACATTTGATGAAAGATTTCAAAGACAAAATTGTCTTTTGAATAATTACATTTTACATGGTTGTATTTGACAGATGCTTTCCTCTATAGCAACTTGCATTGCATTCAAGGCAGACATTTTATCCAGTTCATGCGTTCCCTGGGATTCGAACGCATCCCTGTGTTACAAGCGTCATGCTCTAATTTTCAAGCTGCAGGAATGGACAGTATGGAATAGAGTACTTCAGGGATGACATTTTTGTATACCAAAACCCAGAAACGAGTTAGCATTTTAGCTTCAGGTTTCATTGTCCTGAAGTCAATGGGTTTTTTAGAATGGGTTTTTGGTTTAATGTCTGAAATAAGGTCTGTGGTTAACACAGCTCAAACTCAATATATTTTAGTGTTTATTCTACGAAATAAAATACATCAGTAACACCCCCTTGTGTGTGTGTGTGTGGGGGTGTGTGGTGTGTGGCGTGTGCTCATGGTTTATGAGGACACCAATTTGTATAATAACATGGGTATGACATAAGTATTACAACGAGAAGGTGATTTATGAGGACATTTTCAGTGTCCCCTTATTTCAAAAGGCTTATAAATAATTCAGAATGGAGTGTATTGAAAATCTGAAACAGCACAATGTTCCCTGTAAGGGGTAGGTTTAGGGGTAGTGTTGGCGTAGGGCAATAGCACATACAGTTTTTACAGTATAAAAACCATTACGCCTATGGAGAGTCCCCATAAACCATAAAAACAAACCTGTGTGTGTGTGTGTGTGTGTTTAAGCTTACACTTGTCTTGAGAAAGGCGGTTGCTAACAAGTGTTTAAATTGGACTACAGAGGTTGTCGGGGACATTAAACGCACACGGCGAAGGTAAACTCTGTAACCCTGTTTGCTTTTACAGCCTTGTTTTGTTTATAATTACACTCTTGCAAACTATTCTACCTCAAACTTTGAGGGAAAATGTTTTTTTTTTTAATAAAGACTTAAAGAGATGTCTGAAGCTTAGTGATGGCACAGCGTTGAAGTCATGCAATCGTGGTGTAGTTCATTTATAGCCTAATGTTAGCTTTTTTTTTTACTTTTGGCGATTGTATTTTGCTAAAAAAATACAAAATATTTAAGTTGTGCTCATTTGTAAAGTTTATTATGATGAAAAAAATGTGTAAGAATCATAAATATTTGTTAGTCACAAAGCTTGTTTTCAGCAATAACCCAAAAGCCAATTGAAAAATCCTATTGGGTTTTTGTCCAGGGAACAAGGATGATGCTAACATTTGGGTTGGCCTACAAAAATGTCATTCCTGTAGCACTCCATAATGTACTCCAATAAGAGAAAGAACATGTATTAAGAAAGTTAACAGGGTCCTTTTTTGATTTCATGTTGACGTAAATGCATTAAAATCAAAGTCACTTCATTTTTAAAGAAAACGTGGCAAACTTCAGCTAATTTTATAGATTACTCCCATTTAATTATTTAAGACAATCGACTGCCCTAATCTTTATCTAAAGCTACCTAGCCAGTGCCAGTGTTTTGTCATTTGTCATTATTAATCCTTTATGAAGACTTGACCTGCTTGGATGTTGACGAACTGAGAAGTCGTCTAAGCCGCGACAGCACAGCTCAGATGGGATAATCGGTTAATCCATTATCTGCTTAGCCACGGAGGTGACTGGCAATGTGTGTGTCATTGGCTCTTATTTAATGATGAAGAGACTTTTCACAGGGAGCATGGACTAAGAGGGGGATATTCAATGCCAGGTTTCTGTCAGCACCAAAAGCCCTGGAGTGTCTTTTCCACTGGACTATCCTTGCCTGACCCCTCGACATGATGAAATTCTGAATCAAGGTTGCCATTTATGTGCCCTATTATTGACAATGGTAAAGATCAAAGAAGAAGAAAATCTTGTAAATCCTCGTTGTGATTGCTTCCGTGGAAAAACATGTTTTCTCAGCTACAAAATGCTGCATCTCGGTATTCACCTTTCATCTCCAGATCCATCTCTCTAAAGTTTCACGGCGAAAACACCCTGAGCCAAACTGTTCTTAGATGCCTGACTGTCAAAGTAGGATTTTCTTTTTCCTTCAGGAGGGATTTTATATCTTTTCTCAAGCCTTCTCTCATCTTTCTTTCAGTCACACAGTTTGACGTCTCTCTTCCGTAGGCAACGGGAGTCGTATCTTGTTGCGCAGAAGTCATAGCAAGAGGTGTGAGCAGGTATTTCTCAGTCAGGAGATTAGTATTAGCATTGGATTAGCAAAGGCTCCCACCCGGCAACGCATCCCACTCACCGCTGCCTTCCCAAGCTCCTTGTGTATCGTCTAAAATGTAGGTTGGACCGTCCGGTGTGCAAAATGCAACAATGAGATTCCAGACCCACATACCGGCTGGTTTCACTTCCTGTAGGGACTCCCCAGCGTAATAGTTTTATACTGTACAAACTGTATTTCTAACCCTATCACCAACCCACACCTAAACCTACCCCTCACATAAAACTTTGTGCATTTTTACAATCTCAAAAAAAAAAAACTCATTCTGTATGATTTATAAGCTTTTGTACACATGGGGACCTCAATTTAGTCCCTATGAGTTGGTGTGTATTCAGGTTTAAGACCCCACCAGTGCAGAAAAACTGTGTACACACACACACACACACACACAGCACACACACACAATGTTTGGATTGTGAAAAAACTAATTGGACATTAGGCTTTCAAATAAATAATTTGTCATAACAAATGATACATTACATTATCTGTTATAATATTTAACTAATTAACAAATTTATATTTAACGTATCTAATTATTTTTTTCCAGAATATATTGTTTAATATCCATGCCACTGGGTTAAGGGGTCAAAAGTTTGGGGTCAGTTTTTTGAAATTCAGCATTAATAATGTTACAAATGTTTCCAGTTTCAAATAAATACAGTTTTTTATATTATTATTTTAATTTTTACTCTCTATTTATCAAAGAAACCTGAAAATATGTATCAAGGTTTCCACAAAAATATTACTGAAGATTTGAGTAATGCGTTGAAAATTCAGTTTTGCCATCACAATTACATTTTTAAAATAGATTCACATGTAAAAATGTCTGTTTTTAACATGCTTACTACTTTTTTTACTTTATTTTTGGTTAAATAAATGCAGCCTTGGTGTGCATAAGATATTTTTTTTCTTTCAAAAACATAAAAAAAATCTAATTGCAATATTTATGTGATAAATGTAGGCTATGTCACAAATGTTTTGAAAAATGTAATAATGATTTATTTATTATGATTAACAGACTGCATGCTTTAAATATGTGACTTCAGATATAAAAATTAATTTATTTTCTACTGGCGCAATAATTAAAAATATTAAGAAATTGTTGTTTGTCTTTGTTTTATAAGAACTCTCCTCTCTCTCTCTCTCTCTCTCACTCTCTCCTCTCTCGCCTCTCTCTCTGGGTGTGGTGTGTGGTGTGTGTGTGTGTGTGTGAGATGTATTGCTGTGCTGATGATTTAATAACAGCCCAGAGATGATTTCACTAGCACAGATCAATGTTGAGCGGCCAGAGAAAGAAAATTATTACTCTGCACTCCCAATACCTTATACTAGAGAAGCCTATCATAGCATCCCATTGCACCACTTTTATAAAACTGATGTGGAGGGCTGGAAAATCATATAAAAATGCTATTTATTTTTCATCTCCTCTTATATTACACTTGTGCACTTCTCTTCCCTTGTCTCCCTGAAGGTTTCGAGGTATTGTTCGGGATGAAATGCAGACAAAAGCGGTGTTTTCTGTGCGCGTTTTTTATTTGGTGGTTTTTTTGTATTTGCGTTTTTGTGTATCTTATTTTTTTTTTGTTTTGTTTTGAGTTTTTTTTATTACTTGTTTTTTGTTATTTTGTTGTTTGGTTATGTTTTTTTTTTTGTGTTTTGATTTTGTATTGTAGTTTTTCGTTATAGTTTTCGTTATACGTATTTTTAATATTTTGTGTTGTGTTGTTTTCTTTTTTTTTTCTTGAATGGTTTTGTATTTTTTGTTGATTCGTGTTGATTTTTGTTTTGTTTGTTCTTATTGTCTTTTGGCTACAGTGCACCATGCTGCTCTCTAAGAGAGATGAATGAAAAACCTATATGTGTTTTGACATACCATTATACATTTAGAACCTGTATGGGTTGTGTAGTGGTACAACACAGACAAAATGTACCTTCCATTTCTTAAATCTATAATATAATATTAAAAGTGCAAGATGATGGATCATCTGAATTTGTATTCTTTTTTTACTGGAAAAAGTAGAATGCAAATTTTAAAAGTGTATAATTCAGTTAACTTTTATAAGTACACTAGCATATAGATGAGCTTAAAGCATAGCAGACATTCACTAAAAGTCACAAAACTTCAATTTTGATTTTATGTTCTCTTTTAAATGAGATAATTTCAAAACATAAAGGCATGAGTTAACTATAAAATGCAGTCAAAGGAAGATTTGACTTCTCTGATGGAAGAAAGCTGTCTTTGTGACATGGACAATGTGAGATTTAACACTCCATTCAGAATGCAAATTAACTCTCAGGTCCTTTGTATGAGGTTTGACGTCCAAAGCCTGATTGCCAAGATTATTTAATTGTTTGTCCTATTCTCCATGAGTGCAAGTGAACAGAGGTTATTATATTTGTATGAATTTCCAGAAAATGGTATTCATGCGAGTTATAATAGTTGACAGGCAATCATTTTAACATTGTTCAGAGAATTGGCATCATCTGGCAAATATTTACCTGAAATTATGTTTGTGAACTTGAGAGCATATACACACAGACTCAAGATAGCAAACATCTCATGCACTGTTATAAGCTTCAACTGCACAGATGAATATTTTTAAATGTGCTTGAACACATGAATTATTCATATAGTTAAAATCTTAATTCCCAGGACAGTGACTGCTGAAATCCAGACTGGCCTACAAAAAAAGTTATGTGATGTTGCCTTTAAACATGGTATAAGGAACATCTTAACTTGATATGACAGAAGGAAAAAAATTACACAATGCAATTTCTTTACGTTTTTGATTGATTGATTTTTATTGGATGGGTAATTGTGGTCATTTGTATGCACGAATTGGAGGTTGTCTTAAAGGTACAGTGAATTTTTTATTTAAATTTTTTTTAAAATTTTTCAATTGTTTCTCATGTTCCAGCATCCTGACACAACAGTGAAACGGTTTGAAAAGCATTGATAATTTGGTGCTTCTAGCACAAATCACCTTATAAATCATGTGAATATAGTCCTAGGTTTAGGTCTTAAAGGCATAGTTCACCCAAAAATGAAAATTCTGCCATTCATTCGTTGTGAAACAGAAAAGAAAATGCTTTTAATAATGTCTCTGCATTTTGGTCCATGCAATGAAGATCAATGGGGTCCAATGTTGTTGGACACCTTTGTGTTCCTCAGAAGAAAGTCATACAGTTTGGAACAACATGAGGGTGGGTAAAAATGACATTTTCATTTTTAGGTGAACTTTCCCTTTAACGTTTTTTTTTTTCCTTTCCATTACTTTGATATATCTCTTTTTATTTAATTTATCAATTTTCGTTGTAAAATTGAAATACTAATCTTGGCCTTTTGGGAAGTGCTCATCAAATCATCCGTAATTGGCCATATTCAGCCACTGTGTGATTGAATCAGAAATATATTATCTGCCATGTGCACTTACAAAGAATATTGTGCATCTAAGTTCCCAGTGTGTTTTCAGACTCTTTTCAGCCCGGTCCTCGTCTGGGCCCTTTGGTGCTTTTTTTCCCCAAATGATAGCCTCTTAATGTGCTCAGCACATGAGATTATAACTATTGATCACACAATCATTAAATTATGTCCAAGGTAGTGCATCAAAATTGATTCACACAGTTCTTTAGATGAGTGATGCTTCCATCTACTCTCAAGTTTCACTTTACACTTCCCTTCTCCACCACTTACCTACCACTAAACACTTTGAACTAACTATGAGGTCTTCAGGTCATTGTCTGCATCCTTGAGATGCGGTCTTGACATCAGACGAGTTCAGAGGAAAGTCGGTTCATTTCCACAAGAGGTCTTTGTCCCTGGAGCTTGTGCTTCTTGCAAACAGCAGGGGGGTCCCATGTCTCTCGAGCACACATGCGTTGGTATTAAAAGCCCAGAGAAGCGCTTCTCTAGCACTGAGGTGAAGCTGATATTACACACATTAGTCATCTCATTAAACGGCTCCATGGAGAGAGACATTGTTTGAGCTGTTTTAATTGAAAGAGAAGTCATGGGAAGGAGCAATGGGTCCATGTGAAGTTACGCAGTGGTATCTGCCCTGGAACAGAGGACCAGATATCCTGACGCTAGGTAAACAAGATGAGCCATCCGAAGTTTCACGGCTGTGTAATCGATTAAAGTCAGTGACCGGTGTTACAGAGCTTCATTACACAAAAGTTGGTTTGATTAAACTTCATTCATAATTAGGGCTGTTTGTGAAGGTGTTTGTTTAGCTTGACGCCAGAGGAGTTGGTTAATTGAATATGAAGTTGTAGCTCGGTCATGATTGGGGTTTCAGTTCTTTCCACTTCCTCAAACAGTTTACAAACCCTTAAAATCTTTGTATGTTCGCTGACTCGAGAATATTACTAAAACCAGTGGCTCTTGGAATAGTTGACCCAAAAGTGATTCTGTCATCGTTTACTCACCCTCATGTCGTTCCGAAGATGTATAACCTTTGTTCTTGTTTTCTGGAACACAAAGGAGAATGTTGTGGTTCCTTTCCATAAAATGAAAGCATGTAATGCTCCATGGAAGAATGAAAGCCCTACAGATTTTGAATGGCATGAGAGTGAGTAAATGATGACAGAATTTGAATTTTTGGACCTGAGTGAAAAACGAATCAATCCAGATTAAAATAAAATTGGATGGGTAATATATATAAAAAAAATGACATCTGAAATTTTTAATCAAACACTGGTATAAGAAAGTGCCCATAGTTGAAGATGCACTGTAATGTTGCGTAAAATACTGTAACTTAGTTCAACTTTAGTTAATTGAATTGGGAGTTGCAGCTTGGTCGTGATTTTGTCTTCTTATGAACTCTTGAAGTCTTTGTAAGCTCACTCACTCAAGAATATGAGTGGCCCTTGGTCATGTTAAATGGATAGTTGATCCCAAAAATGAAAATTCTGTCATTGTTTCCTCTCCAAACCTGGTCTTTCCAAACCTGTATGACCTTTTTTTTCTCACAAAAGTCTACCAGTTTGGAATGACATGAGGGTGAGTAAACAATAACAATGGCTGAACTATCCCTTGAACCTGAGTGAAAAATTAATACAATGTAAGTGGTCTTGTGACTATGATAAGAAGCAATTGATTGAAGACCCCAATGAGCGATTTGTTAGATTCACAGTTTAATATCCCAATAAACTGAACTCCAATCCGAACAACTTCCTGGGTGCTGGAGTATGTGATCTGGCTGACCACAATTTCCTGTTGTGATGTCTAGTGTATGTAATGACGGAGAGAAAGTGTTAGGACATGGCATACGGGAAGAATTCAAATGAAGTTTTGGAGGAGTTTTGAAGGTTGTGGGGCCTATTTGCGATGAGAGTTTAAATGAAAATGACCCGAGGAGCTTCAGTAAACAACAGACTTTGTATTATAAAATATAAACCAATATAAAAACTTAAATACAGTCAAAATATAATCTGAAAGATACAAGCATAAAAGCTTTTCAGTATGGCCAATAAACTATCAATGATGTATTTGATCAGGTGCATAATCTTGTGCTTCTATATATAGAGATGCATGGAGATACATGCTTAATGTATGTGTGTTCAGAATTAATGGGTGTTTCTTCATCTATAGGCACTCTTGCCCCTGTAGAGTAGTTTAACTAGTTTAACTTGACAGTATGCATCTCATATACTGGTAAAACTGTTGGTTGTGATGAAAATTAGGCGACAGCTGAGGGATGGATGTAATTTGTGTAAAAAGAAATGTAAATGCATAATTTTCAAGCAATGAATATGTTGAAATGGTCACTGGTATTTGATTATAGTGAAAGAGTGAAATAATTCAGGTCATTATTTAATAAATATGTAATAAATATTTTTATTGATTTAATTAAATGTTATATTATAATATTTTTATATTAATATATTGCATTTTTATTATATCTAAATGAAATAAATTGAATATTTTTATTGATGGTTACATTTTCAATTTTTTTCTAATTTTTTTATTTAAATATCATAGATTTTTATATCTTAAACTATAAAGTATTTTATATTAAATATTTAATTCGTAATATGCTTTCGGACAATAGGTAAATAAAAACTAAAAAATCTTTTAGAAAATTTTGAAAGAGTCCTTTAACAAAAAGTAAAAGATGAAAACTGTTATTTTTAATCATATAAGTGCCCATACCTGAAGAAACTCTCTAATGGTGTGTAAAATACTGTAACTTGGTTATAAAAACCACATTAATCACTTGAAGAAACATTGTATGGTATTATCTATAACTTTATGATTTGCATTTGGAGGTTGTGAAGATTCCAAACATGCAGTTTAATCAATAAGTTGAGAACTAATATTTATACATAATGCATGAATTTAGCACCACACAAAAATCTTTCTTGCCCTCTAGTTTGCCAGAGACATTGAATCCTTTATATCCAGTCCATCTCTCCGGTGATTATAGAAAGCTCTTTTTTGAACTCATAAAAATACAGTAGATAATTCCCTGCCTTACCATTTTTACTGCTTTCCAATACCGCCCAAGGAAATATCATTAGCTCACACTTTCTTTTTCTTTTCTTTTTTTCTTTTTTAAGAAATGCCTCATAAATCGTCCAACTCGACCCAGCAGGCTTTGAGCCGGCCAATTAAATCTATTGACTAACCGAGAGATGTTCCCTGCATGTAGGAGAAAAGAAGAGTGGATGGCACATTGCATGCCTTTGATGGTGGACAATCAAGCTTATAAAAGTTCTTTATGACCTTTCCGATGACTGGGATGAGTGTGGTAAATGGTTGAAACCTTCAGGCACAGAGTACATATTACACACACATTCATGCTGTAGCAAGGCCTCCTGGTGGCTGTAACTATTGGCAGGTGTGTTGGGGGACGGCTTCCCACCTCTCACAGCAACAGAATGATTTGCACCTACTGTACAGTATGGAGCTTTTCAATCCACTGCCCCCTACTGTGTTTATTAACTCTGCTGCTGACACTAGTTCTGCTTTTGCCTTTAGGTTTAATATATATATTATAACAGCAACACTTGGGCCGACATGAACTCTGCAAGTTTGTGGAAAATCTGATGATTATGTTCTCCAACATGATTGGAAAAAGATACAAAGAACATCTTGTGCTGTGGGTACAGAGAATTTAGTAAATAATTATTGATATTTACACACACACACAGAACCACCCACCCACACACACACACACACACCACCACACACCCACACACACACACACACACACACACACACACATATACATATGTATGTAGAAATTAACAAAAGTGATTATATGTCCATAAAAAGCACATTAAATGTAACTAAAGTGTCTACTTTTAAGGTTTCAAATAAGTTTTTGGAGAATAAAATGTAAAAATTTGCTTGAAATAATGTTACGTTGTCATTCAGTGTAACAATATTTATGTAAAAATTCAAACAACATGCTTATTCTGACATATATTAAAATATATAAAAGAATAAGTGAGCATATTACATTTTATTGTGTTTTAAATTAGTAAAATTCTTACTGACAAATGGGCAAAACCTAGGATAGTGGCAAATTTTAAAAATGTAAAATTACAACTAATTAGTATTTGGGGTGAAAGTAATTAGTCTTTTAATATGTCACAAATTGATTTTTGCTGTAAATATGCCTGACAAGATTGTTTCACTGAAAGACATTTTAGTGGGTCTCTTCTGTAAATCAGGGAAAAAT
>JADLZN010006430.1:0-362500 GCA_018155175.1 Sinocyclocheilus anophthalmus | reverse complement strand
GGCACGGAGGCTACTACATGCATTAGATGAACTGTGACAGAGGAACCAAACAGCGAAGCTTTATTTCACCAGAGAAATGCTTGTCGATAGTGTGGGACCATTTTGGCTACACCAAGACTGACCAGGGTGTCATTTAAATATTGCTGTAAAAAACTGCTGCTAAAGAGAGAATACATAAGGGATAATACACGGCTTGCTGTACATTGAACGATTTTAATGCACGACGTGAAGCCAAGAACCACCTGACGCGAAGCTACACCTCGTTAGCTCCGCATTCTGCCCGCTTCAGATCAGAAAGAGATGAAATAGTGCAGTAAGATCACATTTATTTGAATTAATTAATTATAACATTTAGCTACTGAATTAATTATCGAGAGAGAGCGAGAGGTGTAATTAGCCTACCTGCGTCTGTGCGTCTCTCCAGTAGGCTATTTAATCTATTTTATTAATAAAAGTCACGGGGCAGCATTCTCAACAAGTCTGTGTCCTCCTGAATGTTTGTACACGTGCGCAGCGCGATCTCCGATCTCACAAACCAAAATAATAGGCATGATTTTCTCAGGCCACATGTAAAATCATATGAATTATTATAAAGATTATTAAAATTAATACGTATGGATGACAGTTGATTACAGTATTTCAGTTTATTTCCATCATTAGTAACAGTTTCCCCTGTGGGACAATAAGTAAAGGGGTCCTATTATGCTCTTTTACAAAGTCTTGATTTTGTTTTGGGGGTGTACTAGAACATGCTCTCATGCTTGGTGGTTCGAAAAACGCATTATTTTTCACATAATTTACATTATTGAAATACCTTTCTCCCCAGGCTGGCACAAACGGCTCAATTAGTTCCGGCTTTGATGAAGGTCCGCCTTCCGAAAAACAAAATGTGTTGTGATTGGTTAGCTGTCCCAGTGCGTTGTGATTGGTGAACAGCTTAGACAGTGTTTCAGTACTGCCACGCCCCTTGCTCCGTCTTTCAACAAAAGCTTTTGGGAATCCGGCACTTCTCACTCGTGATGTGGAAGCTGTCCTCAGTAAAATGCGCAGCACACAATAGCAAATTGGGGTTATAATGCTCAGGAACAGAGTTAAAAAGTAAATTGCAACCACTGTTTCCTGACATCATCCGCTTTCAGAAGTGAAAAAAAAACAGCGTTTTAAAAAACCGGACGAGAAGCGCAGCGTCGCTCCACATCTTTAAAATTAAAATACATTATTTTCAATGAGTGTAGGCACACCGGCGGCGCCATTCGGCGACTGTCCGCGGCGCCCAGCTACGTCGTGTTATATTTGTAAGAATTGTTCTAGACCAGCGGTTCTCAATCCCAGTCCTCGCGTACCCCCGCTCTGCATGTTTTGCACGTCTCTCTTTGTTAACACACATGATTCAGATAATCATCTCGTTAGAAGAGAGCTCCGTGCATGAACTGTGTTCCTATTGACATGGTCCCTACACAGTGTCCATTGCTCCCTACTCCCTGAGCAGGGGAAATCCATTGAAGTTTACTTCACTTCGAAATATTAATTCGCGGATTTGTGCTATGCCATGGCCTGCAGCGTCTTCACACACAGACGAAACTTACTAGAGAAGCGT
The DNA here is from genome assembly GCA_018155175.1 of Sinocyclocheilus anophthalmus. Classification (NCBI taxonomy): domain Eukaryota; kingdom Metazoa; phylum Chordata; class Actinopteri; order Cypriniformes; family Cyprinidae; genus Sinocyclocheilus; species Sinocyclocheilus anophthalmus. Next base: position 360,903 of record JADLZN010006430.1, on the reverse strand, counting down.
GAAGTGGGACATAATTTACCTATGTAAATAAATACAATTTAAATTCACAAACACTTTAATGCCCTTTGAATGTAACATGTACGCTCCCTTCAAACTGGAATCATGGAGGAATATCCGGTAATGTCCACTTCGCAGGGCACTTACAGTCAATTAGAGCAAATGTATGAAGTGATAAGAGATGCATACAAAATGTGCAGAGCGGGGGTATGTGAGGACTGGAAATGAGAACCGCTGTTCTAGACATGCCAAAAATTTGAGGCCACAGCACAGCAGCTCTTCTTCTTGGTTTTCTCTGACGCACCAACTCTGCAGCAGCTCTTCTTCTTCATCATCTCATCTGATGCACTCACTCAACCAAGAGTTCTAACCACAACCTCACCCCTCCCAACCCCCCAACCATTCGAATTTCTGTAGGCGGGAATTATTTTAATGAAATTCTAATGAGCCGCTTTGTGATGTCATAAAGCCCGGAAACCAACGCGGTAGTCCAAACGAGCCGTTTGCTGTAGTTCTTGAAAATTGATTTTTTTAAAAAAAACTAAATATCTCCCTTTAGAGTGGACTTTGAGATTTGTAACTTCTAATCTTTTTAATGCCCAAACATACACAATACACACTGACTAAAATTAAAAAGTGAAAAAGCATAATAGAACCCTTAATATTAGTCGTATATTAATAATAGGCTACTTCATTAACTTTGTTATTTACTATCCCTGTTGTAGTATTATTCATAAGTAAAAACCAACAATATTTTTTTTCACCAAGTTTCCAAAATCTCTACCCCAGGTCCAAAAGAAATGTAAAGAATGTACAAACTGAAAACATTCAATACTTTTGTGATCTATTTCCATTTGTTATTTTCAAAAGAGAAATACTGTCATGATGTTTACAGAGCAGAGGTCACCTTTTTTTTTTTAATTCCAATGGGAGAGATGGACTTTTCTTTGTCTTTTTTATTATTATGTTTTGCTGTATTGTTGGTTACTGTGTTATTTATGTCATAAAGCCAGCAATAAATAACACTTTAATATCTAAAGAGTGTTCATGTGATTTTATACATTAGTAATGTTGGGAAATGAATAAATGCATAATAATCGTCATAATCGTAAAACCGTGATTATTCCTCAGACAATAATCGTACCAACAAAATCTATAATCGTTGCATCCCTAGTCTGTAGCCTGGCTCTTGTTGCGAGGATAATTTGTGTTCCATTCTATCTTTGCTTGTAATTTTGGCAGGGCCAACAAGACTTTCTCTGTGCTTCAGTGAACAGCTTGACAAGTATAGGCCTATCTTTATTCACCAGTATGAGGAAATGAAAGCAAGGCTATCAACATAAAAAGACACCAACAAAAAAGTACATATTTTTTTTGGATGTGGTTCTATGGTATTACTGTAGTATTCTTTTTGAAGTAGCATTTATATTCTATGGGATGTGAGTATGGTGGTCATTTAGTACCATGATATATATCAAAGTACTATGGTATTACTGCCTAATATCATTATTGTTGAGACCCTCAGGGCCAACAGGGCATAAAGCCTCTATCACATTTAATCCACATATTGATGGACATCTCTCATACTTTATTGATGTTTATTTAATTTATAAGCTGTTTTAGTGCACAACTGGTGCAAGTAGGCCTACATGGGCGAAGCGGATGAGTGTGCCATAATTGATTTAAAAGAGGCAGTTATCCCACTGAAAGATTTCCATTTGGCATTTAATCAACCAATACAATATTGTAGTGTTATTTATTGTAGGGAAAATGATGTTATTTAAGTTTTACATTTCATATTTAAACACTAATGAAGAATTCCCATGTGTGTTGGACACTTGCCGACTGCTTTTTCTTCACACACCGGTCCAACATTTCCATAAAAAAGAAATGAATAAAAATAAAATAAAAAATATAAAATAAAATAAAAAAAAAAAAAATTTAAAAATTAAAAGTAATTCTATTTTGTCTTGAAAAGTAATTTCAGGCAAGCAGAAGCTTTTATACCAAAATGTTTTTAAGATCATGAGAAACAAGAAACAAGAAAAGTGTGTCCAAAAGTTCCATGGCATTACCACAGTATTTAAATGTACTTCAAAGAATATCATCATATTACCATTGTGCTTTTTGCCACTCTTTTTGTTAATGATAACATAAGCTTGCTTGAGAATGGTGCTTTCTTTCTATAATCTAGTTTTTAATTATTTTAGGCTGTTTGACTTCACCATTTATATGGCAAAAAGGGTTTACTGAACAAAATAAATAATTTAGTTGTATCAAAAAACATACTTAAAGGTTCTGGGTCCTGTGATGATGAGGGCCCTCTATGTTCCTGTGATATAGCCTAAGTTTTCTCACTGGAGCCTGGTGGTAGGGCGGCCCACCCATGAAAATTTATCCCCAGGCCCCATCTGTTTTAGCAGCGGCATGATAATTTATTGCGAGGCCAGTTTAGTTTATCTAACTCAGACGCATCGTTTTTTTTATTTGCCTGGCAGAAGTTTTAATTTCATTGAGGTTGCGAGGAGACGCCTATTATTAATAAGAATGATTAATTAAAACTAATGAGAGATCATATACCCTGAGGGAGCTGTGGATTTGTCTCCCTGTCTGTCTCCTGCTCTCTGACAGCTACTCATTTGTGGCTCAGTGAAGTCTCTTATCCTCCGCACACTGCCAGACTAATAGCTAATCCAGAAACTGCCAGGCTACTGGATAATCCAGTTCACTCAGTGTATGTGTTTCTTTGGGCTTCTAGATTAATTCTAATGTCCTTGAGCATGAGGCATTTAGGAATTCATATATACTGCTTTTTCCCTACTGTTGTTTCTTTTCTAATATTTTCTGTTCATCTTTTCCTTCGCTATGTCTTTCTGAAGGTCAGACTGTACTTATATGAGTGTTTACGTCTGTAGTTGAAGGATTCACTTATTGCATTCACTTATTTTTATGCATTTTAACCCTTGTAGCTTTGAATAGATTGTATATATGGTTATGAATTAATATGCAATCATATTCTTATTATTATTTAAAAAATGTCTACGTAAGATTCATTGTCCTTATGCAACCCTCAAGTTAGATCAAGGGTCGTCAACCTTTTTCAGGCCATGACCCCATACATTTTATAGTATAATTTTTTTGCAAATTTTTTGTTATTCAGATAGAAATTTAATACACAATAAATATAAAACAAATGTATACTTAAATATTTATATATTAAAACCACAATTTTAAAGTTAACTTCAACCAATGCTAAGGTTAAATTAATATATTTACAATTTTACATATTTACATTATATATATACTCTGTTTTTTTTTTTTTTCTGCTTAAGATTGAAACATATTTATGAAGAAAAAAAGTAGTGTGGGACTTTTTTATCCATTGCAATTGATGGGATCATGAAAAGTGGTCCTAGATGACAGCGAATGTCAGTTCAGTCAAGTTATTGTAGAATGGCACCAATAGACCAGGAAACGTGTATCAAGAATCTTTCATGTGATTGTAGTTGCCAAGATTTCTTAAAATGGAATTGATTGAAAATTTTCCTTAATTAAGATGCACTATTATGTCCACACCAACACTGTCTAATTCCTCGATGTGTTATCTTTTTCAATGTTTGCCAACACTCTGATTTACACACATTAGAAATGGCAGAGATGAGCCTTGAACACACGGTCCAGTGGGTAAAAGCTCGTATAATGAACAGGAATGCCTTCCTTCTCCGACTACTTGGTCTGAGCAGGGTGCCCAACTCGGTCCTGGAGGGCCGGGAGTTTAGCTCCAACTTGCCTCAACACACCTGTCTTCAAGTTTCTAGTATGCCTAGTAAGATCTTGATTAGCTGGTTTAGGTGTGTTTATTTGAGGTTGGAGCTAAACTCTTCAGGACACCGGCCCTCCAGGACCGAGTTTGGGCACCCCTGGTCTGAGCCCTTGAATGACACACTTCACCCATGTCTAATGGCCGCCCATGCTATAACCCCATCTCACTCCTAGTCAAACAAGAGTAAAGAGTTGTAAAAACCCTTGAGTAAAGTGGGAATGAATGGCAAACGAAACTTAAAGGGAAAGAAAAAGACTTTTAAATTTCATTGAGAGTAACCGCCACATATAGCATGACTGAATTCTTGCTGAGGCTGGCAGGGATAAATGAGCAGGCGAGTCTGAAAGCCTCACTCCGTCGCAACATGTTTGGAAACAAAATGAGTTGCCTTACTTTGACGGTTTCCTCTTTTGTTGTGATTGCCGCTCTAGACCGAGATGGAGAGCCTGTCTGAGGAGGTGGAATAACAATGCGAGAAATCAGGGAGAAATGAAACGCTGAGAGCCGCAACTGAGAGATAGACAGAAAAGATCGAGAAGGGAAAGGGGGAAAAACAACACTTGAAGTGGACGAAAAAATTAGACACCTGACAGGACCAACAAATGACTTTGCAAGGGCTGTCGGGACATAATGGATTTCACACACACACACACACCCACACACACAGGAACATGATTATTTCCCGTGTGTCCATTAGAAAGCACCAGGGCCGTAATTGTTTTCTTTGACCTGCTTGTTATCGCCCTGCTCTTGGGTTTTTTTTTTTTTGCCAGGTTTCAGTGATCCACTCTTGCCCGCTGACAAGCGGGCACTCGTGGCTCTGTTAGTCTTCGAGTGAGAGCGAGAGAGAAAGGAAGACTGTCAGAGGTGTTATCTGCATGACTGTGCTGGTCTAATCCTCCCCACTTATTCTATTTGGCTGACTAAATGACAGCTCAATACTGGAGTGCGGGCCAGGTCCACTATAAATGAGACGTCTCCTCCTCGTACTGTACAGAGAGCGAAACCCTCTGGAGCAGCCATGTTTAATGTCTGAGGAGGCTAGTCAGAGGTGTAAAGAGTACCTAAAAACCATACTTGAGTAAAAATACAGATACCTTACAGTGAAAATTACTCCACTACACGTTACAAGTCACCAATTCCAAAACAACTTGAGTAAAAGTCTTAGAATATCTGATTTTAACAGTACTTAAGTATTACTTATACTAAATATAGGCTCAAAGATGCACTAGTCAAAGAGACATGCCAGTGAAAAACTGTAACATTGTGGAGAAGCTGGGGGAAAATGCAGAGGCAAGGATCTATGTGCAGGTATTTAATGGAAAAACTACAAATAATAAGCAAAAAACCAAAGGGAACAAAGAACAGAATGACTGGCAAACAGACAACCATTACATTCAACAACTCACAAGGAACTAAAGAAAAACTAGGGCTATATATACACACAGGGGGACAACAAGCTTAACAAGATAAGACACACCTGGGGAGACTAATCAAGGGGAACCAATGAACAAACGGACTACAAACTGACTACAAAAACCACGAGAGACGGAGTGACATAAAAGTCCAGGGCAAGGCACAGAGAGCATGAAACAAAAACAAGAAAGAACTGATTTGTGAGGAGAGCAATCACGTTCATTTTCTAAAACCAAAATAAAGCTGAACACCTCAAAATTACAAAACAAACAATCAAACAAACAAAAACTATCTTTCAAAAAGGTCTCTTCAGTATAATGGATAAATAAAATAATGTTAAGTAAAATTAAAAAGCCGAAGCCTTCTTGCAGTGGATGTGCTGGTTTGGGCCTCATTGCCGGCTGCAGTCATGTCCTCATCTCATATATAAAACACCTCTGATTCACAAATACTTGCTAAGGAACTCGCATTCACATAAAGTAGCCTTGTTGACAAGTTTGGGTGAGTAAGGGCAAAACGCAGAAGATGCAGTACTTTCAGTGACCTGTAATAGGCAGTATCACGTCTTTTGTAGCAGAAATAAACTGCTGCAGAAAAAGCTAGGTCCATGCAAAATGTAATGTGTAACTGCAACACTCATTTCAAATGTAGTGGAGTAAAGAGTACAGATACTCATTCAAAAATGTAGTGAAGTAAAGAGTAAAAGTTGTTCATATCTTTGATATTCAGTACAACTACAAAGTATCCGAAAATATACTCAAGTACAGTAACTAATTACATTTACTCCAATACTTTACACCTCTGAGGCTAGTCAGTGTGTAAAGGGATAGTTCACATAAAAAAGGGAAAGTTTGCCGTCTTCATCTATTTGATGTTCCTCAAACCACATATTTCCCTGTAAAAGACATGTTTGTGAAAAACAAAGTTGCTTTCTTGTACAGTGAAAGCAGGGTCAAAAACTAACTTTTTGCCAGACCTGCCAATGGCCGGTAACTTAAGGAAATTTACTGGCCAGAAATATTTTGTACCAGCCACGGAAAAACAAAACAAAAAAAACAGGCAGTTATGACACCCAAATTTTAGATAATAGCAAAAAAAATCACAGTCCTTGATTCCAGTTTCAATACTAAATCTACTAGCTTAACCAATATAAATGGAATAGTCTACATTTTTAAAGACTAGTAAATAGTCAGTTGTAAAATAAGAGCAAATCAAATTACAAGCAATAGCACAACATAGCCTACTATACAACAAAGATACAAATGAAAATGGTGCATTTCAGGCAGGTAACAGTGATTTTCAGGTAGCCTACAGAAATTTTTATACATTTTGCTAATCAAATAACACTATAGTCTTTATATACTGTATATATTTTTTAATTCAAGAGCAGTGAGTGATTGTGGAAGTTAATAATCGGGCAATAATTGAGTGATTTTTTTTCTTTGTCCTATTTTCTTTGATCAACATTAAAATCGCAGACAACAGTAGGATTATTGGAATTCTGTGTCTATCACTTTAATACCGTGTCAGCACCACAGCAGCTGGAAGTTGTCAACACTGGATGCGACAAAGCGGCCGTTGCTTGGGCTATTTCAGAAATAGAACGGGAAACCCTCTTTTCTCAACCACCTGTCATATAGAGACTCTTTAAATTCCAATCTTTAACTCCGTCTTTAATTCATTCCAGATGGATACAATGAGGTTCCAGCCTACCTAATTATAAATGTATATATTTTTTTCTCTGGTTTGACATGCTTCTTTTTCTTGGATAGGTTTCATATAATGTCACCTACGTTAAATTAATTAAGCATGTGACTCTGTCTCTCCAGCAGGGTCATATTCATTCTGGATGGGCAGAAGGGCCCTCTCTGATGTCCAGGGTGTCAGGGGATTTAATGTGTGATAAAAAGTAATTTTTTTTCTTCTACTGTGTGTGCATGGCCGGATTTACAGACATTCTCTCTGAAAGATTCATGAGAGTTTAAGAGGAGAAAGAAAAAGAGAGGTCGAAAGAGACACTGCTCCTGTGGGAGAAAAAAGAGACAATGCCAAAGAGAGACAGAGGAAGACAGGAAGAGAGAGGAAATTGTAATGAGAAAAAAGAAAAAACCAACAAAAAAGTACCACAGAACTACTACAGCTAAAGATATATATTAAAATGAGAAAGAGAGAGAGAATTGTGTTTTATATATAGTTGCATTGTGCATTAGATACCACAGAACTACTACAGCTAAAGATATATTTTAAAATGAGAAAGAGAGAGCAAATTGTGTTTTATATATAGTTGCATTGTGCATTAGGACACAATGTGAAGTATTCTCTCATATGAGGTGTTTTGAAATATGAACCACTTTGCAACTGCTCAACATTTAATAAATTCTGGCACTTGCTTAAAATATTTCTGGATGGAATTAACTATCTGGCCTGACATTCTTTTTATTCACCTCTTTGTGGGTTGGAGATTGAGCTGTTTTGTTGCTGTAGCGTGTGAGGCTCAATTACAGCATCATTAAAGAGACACAGGCTCATTTGATGCCCCATCAAATCACTGTCAGTCTCCGTTCAACGCTGTCATCGTAATGCTCTCAGAATCAATAGAGCAATAAAGAGCTTTTGACAAAAACAGCGAGGGACTCATTTGAATGTGACACCTTATACCTCTCTGTCCTGAGCACACAAGCAGGGGATGGATTTCTATTCACGGCTGTAAATGTCTCAAAGAAAGCATGCTAAGAGGTTCCCATTTAGACCAAACCATAAAAGATGGGAGGAAGAGAGACACAGGAAAGAAAACAAAAGATGCTTTATGATTTTACTATAGTTAAGGGGTGTCATTAGAGGCAGTATGAATCATAGAAAGGTTATTGTTGTTAATAATAATAATAGTAATAATAATAATTGCAATTGCAATTCTTTTACCATATTATTAGTCAATGAGCTTTGAAAAATAGACCTGGTGCAGTAAGTGATGTCCTGTCACAGATTGGCTTATTTTGGCTTCAGATGGGTCTTAAAATTAGATTTCAGAGCTGGAACTGTTGGTTTTTATTAACAATTATTATGCAATTAACTAAGTACATGATTCTGTGCTGTATTGTGGATATGCACATAGTGAGGTATATGCAATGTCTACATTTACAATAAAGTAAGGCCTTGAATGTTTTATTGCTAATAAAAGTAAAACATTTTCATTAAAGCATTATTTTATTAAGCAAATGTATTACCATCCTTCCTCTTCGTTCAATTACAGTTTTTGTCACAGTTGTTACTATATTGGGTTTTTAGAATTCTTGGAGTGTTATATTGACCAATCAGCATTCAGGACAGGAACTATTTGTTTTCTAAATATATTTATGTAACCAATGGAGACAAAGTATGTTGTTGCACTTCTAGCAGGGCTGGCTACATTCAAATCATGATCGTATTTTATATGCTGAACGACATGAAAAAAAGTCATACATTTATGTTTTGCCTCTGTGTTTACAGTGTCAATTAAATACCAATGGCAAAAATAAATTGTTATTGGTTATAATAATAAGTTGTAATTGTAAATGTTTGTTGTATAATATAGTTTGTATACGTTTTGTGTGTTGTACTGCTGATGAAGGACAGCAATAAAGCTTGCCACTAGTCATTTAGCCGGTTTATGAGGCGCCAGGCTTGTGTGAACAAACTACATTTGCCATCATTCTTAACAGCATCATGAAATGCACAGATAATGCATCAATTACAAATCTGATGATGAGCATCATTTGCTCTTTATTTTGTTGCAGTAGTGCTAAAAAGCTTTCTTTGTTTGTCAGTAAGGGTGAAAGGGAAAAAAATGCACATTGCATTTATGGCTTGTAAGTACGAACTTCCCTGGAGGACTTGATCACAGCAGAAACTCACTGTTTGTAAGCAGGATTGAACTGAATCGGGCATAGATGTTCCTCAGAGAGGGAATGAGGGATGGAGGGGTTGAGATAAAGAGGATGAGGCTAAGGTTTTCTGACAGAGGGTTATTCAAGAGGTGGATGAGAGAGAGAAAGAGGAAGGTGTTGGCAGAATGATTCAGACGGTGCAGATTTGGAGAGCTGAGCAAACATCATATGGATAGCATTGAGAAATATCCTGTCCTTCTGTTTACCCTACAGGTCTCTCATGGAGAGGAACAAACTCAAAGAAACCTGCACAGATGTGTGTGCGCATGCATACGCGGTAATTGCCATCAATTAATCCATCAATAAAAATTCAGTCTAATTGGATTGAGATGGAGAGTGTCTTGAATGTGAGTTTAGATTTGATTAATTGATAATTAAATTCGTTATTATGAAGACAGATTGCATGTGGTTGTAAGCGAATCTTAATTTGAATAGCGTTGGAAAGGTGTTGAAGGACCCCATTTTGGTCCGGCTGTTCATTTCTTTATGTGATAATTATACAAAATCCAGCTGTTTCTTCATTTATCACTTTGAACGAGGGTTTATCTCTCAGTTTAGTAGCTGACTAATGAAGATCTTAGGGTCTGCGCTAAGTTTAATGTGCTAAAGGTCACACAGATTTTGAGAAAGAAGTTTGTGTGCTAGCATCATGAACGAGTGTGTAACTTCTTTTGTGTGTGTTTATTTATATTTATATATGAAAAGATTTTATTGCCAAATAAGTATGTATTATAATTATATATATATATCTATATATATATATATCTATCTGTGTATGTAATATGTATTGTATGTATTAAGGACATGTGTATTAAATATTTAAATTAAATTCATGAATGAATGTATAAAAAAAGTATTGAAAGAAAATGCAAGCAAACATACTAATGAAACTCATTAACCTACTAGTTGATTGTTGCCAACTAGCCAACCATCCTGATAGGGCTGGGCGGTTTTCCCGATTTTATAGATAAATTCGAATTTAATGTTTTGCCACGATTTATTTTTTTATAAATCGAGGAATCGCGATTTGTAATAGAAATATTACCAAATGTTAGAATTAGACACTTTGACAATATGCCGGTGATAACAGTAAAAAGAAAAGAACGATCCAACCGCATGTCGGCACACGTGATTAACCGTTCACGTCTGACGTGCTCTGTGAAGGACAAGAACCATAAATATAGCACCAAGCGCCATTCACACGGAATGCGCTTTTGTGTTGACAAAGATGCGACGCGGGCAGTGGAATAGGTAAAACATGCAAGAAGATGGGAGTGAACTTCTTTTAGCTTCAGCGCAGTGTTTTTAGAATGGTATTTTATGCATGAGACACTGCAAGAGACGCAAGCGCAACAGTCAAACACATCCATGTTTACACAGAAAAAACAATGGAAAAGCAGCGTAACCGAATAAAAAACCTGTAAAGAACTACTACTGTATGACTGATACTTCATGTTTGCATCATGGTGACAGGCTGAAAGCTGCTGTTGTTTTTACAGAACATTTATTGTTAATAATAGTCTACTGGTGTTATACCTTCAGTCATTTTGAGTTTGAATTATCTTGACTTTTGAAATTTTTTAAAAGCATTTTCCTCGTATTATTTCTGAACACATAATATGTATATGACAAGTTTGTACAATATGTAGTTGATACAATATATCATGTTGACAACTTCATGTGTGCTGTACTTGGAATATAATTTTCTTTAACTAGAGGGTTAGTAAAGACAAAGTTACTTGAATCATGTTGTAGTTACATTTTCAAGTTTGAACTATTAAAAATAAAAAAAACTCGGATCGGTTCCAAACATTTCTGAAAAAAAAATCGAGATTTTAATTTTTGAACATCACATTAGTCCATGGCCTAATGGTTAGAGAGTCAGACTTGTAACCCAAAGGTCACGGGTTTGAGTCTCAGTACCGGCAGGAATTGTAGGTGGGGGGAGTGAATGTACAGTGCTCTCTTCCACCCTTAATACCATGACTGAGGTGTGACCCTTGAGCAAGGCACCGAACCCCCAATTGCTCCCCGGGCACTGCAGCAAAAGTGGCTACCCACTGCTCCGGGTGTGTGTGTTCACTACTCACTGCTGTGTGCACTTGGATGTGATAAATGCAGACCACAAATTCTGACTATGGGATACCATACTTGGCTACATGTAACTTTCACTTTTGGTATGCACACACAATAAATCTTGTCAATCTAATAAAAAAGATAACAAATGAACAACCTTAGCTATCCCCTTCATTAGCCATTAAAAACCAGATAATCTACCACATTTTGCCCCACACCACGCAGTTGATCTGCAGAAGGAAACGTGTGGGCAAATGTAATGAGATGAAGTACCATTAATTGGCTCATCCAGCTACACGCTGAAAGTTCTGTGCTTTTGTACTACGGTTTGTTTTACTGTCATTGTTTCACTCATGCTGCTTCTCAGTGTCTAAAAACAGCTGCTGTTGCTTGACTTTTGCATCCACCTGTTGTTCAACCCTCCAGGTTTCGTATTTACGAGAACTTACCTTTTTAATCCTTAATAAAAATGGCCACACTTTGCTGCATATATTTTCCTAATATAATAACCTACTTCATTCTGAAATATGTCACATTGCAGAAGTTGTGACTGCTGGATCATGTTGACTTTAATTCCTTGTATAAACAAAGGAGCAAGTGCAAGAAAACATGACAAGGAAAATAGCAAGGGCAGGAATATTTGCTGAGCACAGTGACCCAAACGTAATGAACTGGAGGGGTCTTATGTCAGGGCTCTGTCAGAAGTTAAGGGAAGGGAGAGACGAGTAACAAGACCCCACATGCATTCATTCTCCTTACATTTCCTTCCTCAGAGACACCATTAACCTTTAAGGGCTGTGGTGGACATCCAACACATACTTTGGCTATTCGAGAGGCAGGCTTTGTTCCCCAGTGGAAGATTAAAAATGCTTTTAATTGGTGTGGTTAATGGTGATTTGCTGGAGTGGGTTCACGCTTTGGTGCATTATTTAGACGTTGTGGAAAGGTCATCCACTAGAGCCATGTGTTAGAGAATGAAGGGAGGCTATAGTAAAAGGCTTTTAATTGAGAAAAGGAAAGTGGTGTACATTTTTGCAGTCTTTGAAATGTATTGTGAGCAACAAAATAGACAACGAAGAACATCAAACTATGTGAATTTTAGCTCAAATCCTCATTAAATATTATACATCCATAGCTCATCCTGTCATTCTCTGCCGCCCCGAATTCTCATTGAATCATGAATCTGTACATAATTATATTAAAATTAATATTAAAAATGTCAGCAAAATGTGTGACTTTCAGATGCATTGTGTTGTTTTCAAGGTGTACTCTGATGTTCATAAATCGATTTTGCCTATGCTTTAAGATAAATGCTCAGCTTTTCTCATTTTCTGGTGGCTACTTCATCTCCCACAAATGCGAACACAATCGTCTTTTCCGGCTTACCATTGTTCAAAGTGACAGTGTTAATTTGAATGTTTTCCCATTCTTTCATCTTCACACATTTATGTCCTGTTGACAGTCATTAATTATGTGAAAACCAAAGCCATCGTAAAAATGATGGATGAGTTAATCTTTTGACATGACAGCGAGATGCCAGAACCCAACAGGAGCTCCTTTATGTAGAAAGTTTGCCTTGATCACCGCTAATGGGAAGTATTAAAATGATGACTTTTGACCTAAATCATTATTTGAAATAGCTGAGCATTTGGCCGTTTGCGGAATTGGGTGGAATTACATGGAACACTGATCCTTGTTCAGTTGAACTTGGAAATCCATTGGAAATCCAGACGTTTTTTCCATTTCTCTCTCTTTTTAAGTAAATATAGTTTGTGTGTATGTATATGTATAGTTTCATATAAGGTTTTACTCGAATAGTTTGACCTTACGCAAGTACCTGGAAATGGCTCTGGGAATTCATTGACTCACTCAAGGACACAGTTACATTGATCTGGGAGGTTTGCTCAGGGTTTGAAATTAGATCTTTTTTAGTGCTTGGACTCTATTTGGGGTTGTGTTTAACCTTAAGCACAAGGTAACAACTCTAGTGAGTTTTGCATAACACAAGGTATTTTTTAGTGCATAATAAAGAGTTTTTCTTTGAATGTGGCTTGTCGAGATGCTGTCTTTTTAGAGTGTAGTTGAATATATACTATGCAAAGCTATTTTATTTTCGAAGCTGTGGTGTAGCTAAAAATACACATTGAATATGTTGGAGTCAAACCTTGTATTTCTGTATATCAGTGCACACAATCTAAAAGCAACCAACATGTTAGGGCTATTAATGGGAGTGATCCATATCTCAGGGTCTTTGAGTTTTGAAGGTGAACTAGTTTTGAACTTTCTCTTTTATATTTATATTTTATATCTTAGGTTATATGTGAAAGATTTTGTAAAATGGCAAAAAGAGTTGGCAGTATGTCTGAAAGTGATTTTAAATGGTTTTGAAAGTATTTGCAGGGGGTTGTTTTGTACTCCCTGGTTAAGAAGCCTGCTAAAGCTATTAATTTTCTTTATCAGCATGAAGATGGCTGACTATGATGAATGCTGCTGGTGTTTTGCTGTTTCCACCCTCTACTCAGTGCTCCCTGCAAATCCCCAAATACAATATTTGATTGTGCCGTGTTGATTGGCAAGATCCTGACAGTGTTTTGACTTTTTTTTTTGCTTAGTTTAGTTAGCAGGAAATCATGCCTTTGTGTTTCATCAAACCAAACATGCCAATGCACTGATCCATTTATCCACCACTCTTTGTTTTTAAGTTAAGTTTTATTTAGAGTTAATTTAGTATCACAGACATGTCTATTTCTCACTAGCAATAATACACATCTCCAACACAGATTTTACTATCTTATTGTATTTTTAATGTACATGAACTGCTTTTTATTTTAAAGGGGTCATATGATGCGATTTCAATTTTTCCTTTCTCTTTGGAGTGTTACAGGCTCTTGGTGCATAAAGAAGATCTGTAAAGTTGCAAAGACTAAAGTCTCAAATCCAAAGAGATATTCTTTATAAAAGTTAAGAGTCAGCCACGCCTACCTAAAACGGCTCGTTCTAACACAACCCCACATGTCTACGTCGCTATCAGAGGCGGACAAAGTACTCAACTCCATTACTTGAGTGAAAGTACAGATACTGCTGGTCAAATATTACTCCATTACAAGTAAAAGTTGTAAAGACAGATTTTTACTTAAGTACTTTTAAAAGCAAGTACTTCTGTACTTTTACTTAAGTTCCACAAGTAAATTTCCTTTTTTATGTCAATGCACTGTTTTATTATTGTTGTATGTAATACTTGCAATACTTCTGAAGCAACTTAGAATACATTACATCTACTGAATACAGTACAGTGAAATCCTGTAAATACAGAGTGATAAGGAAGAAGAAAAAATCAAACCTGTTTTAAAACCCAGCAACACAACTTTAGCTGTATAACTTAACATCAGCACTGCTTTAACAAAAAAGCAAAACAGCAAGACTTATTTGACATCAAAACAAAAAAATGTAATCGCTCTCGCTGTACTTTGATGTCACACACAGAACTGTCTGTGCAGTGCTGCTTCAAGTCCAACTCCTTTTGTGTTTTATTAGGAGATGCATAACAGTTCTTCTGTGGCTTTATAGGTGATATTTTCACTTACACAATTTAGCAAAATCAGACAATATTGTGTCTAATATATACCACAATATTAACTTCTTATTATTGAATTGTTGTAAATAAATACCACATTTGCAACTGGTCAGTGTTCAAAAATGCTGGGAAATCACTTCATGTAGCCCTACAAGAGTGATTACTGATAAACTGTCTGAAAAAGAAAGTAAGTCAAGTTTTAGAGAAGAAAAAAATCTCCCACTGACTTTCAAAGCTGCTACATGACTTTCTACTTCGAGGACCGTGATAGAAATGTAGTGGAGTGAAAAGTATATTTGTCTTTCAAATGTAGTGAAGTTAAAGTCATAAGTTTCCAGAAAAAATAATACTCAGGTAAAGTACAGAGACTCAAAAAGTGTACTTAAGTACAATACTCAAGTAAATGTACTTAGTTACTGCCCGCCTCTGTCCGCGTATGGGAGATTGCATAACGCCGCCAAATGTTCACGGCAAAGAAAGAGGCGAACTTTTTGTTCTCTCTGTAGTATTTTGTTGCCGCCGCCAAGCCATGGTGTGCGGTGCTGGTGGTTCTTTTGAAAGCGCAACTCTTTTGTTTGGCTTTCCACACACCAGACACAAAAATATCTGCTTCGTCATGCCTGAGCTGATCCGTGCTGGTTGCTGAGGAAATAATACCACTTTGCGCTGTGGATCACCGGATCGGCTTTCACATGGACGAAGCGTAGTCCAGCCCGGGGTAGTCACATGTGTTTGCCGTAAGCCCGCCGCCTCTCTGCTCACTCCTATCCCTCCGACGGAGTTTGGCCTTCCAAATGGACCGACTAGAACAACTTTCAAAACCCAAATATTCCGATGTGTGCAGCATATTTTATGGAGGACTGTTTACTGATCCCGATAGAGTAGACTACAATGCCGGCTGTTCTGACTCACAGACTGTAAGTACGTTTTTTATATTTAAAGAGTTATTATATTTTATATTTTTTATATTTAAAGCGAGTTTTTTGGGCAGTGTAGAGTGGGGCTTGTTATTTGTAATTTTTCCGATCACAAATGCAGACATAGTTTAATGTTTACGCAGCGCGATATGCAACGCAACACGTAAAAACACAGTACAAGTCATTATAATCCATAATTTGGGGGGCCCCCACTGGAGCAACGAACCCTCGTGTATAATTGGTTTTCTGTCTGTTAATCATCGCTCCGGCCTGACAGGGCATCATCAACAGTATGTGAGGGGCGTAACTTTTCCGTCTCACGCTTGAGGTATTCGGCGAATCACAACGCATTGGATGGCTGGCCAATTACAGCACACCTCGCTTTTTCAGAACGGTGAGCTTTGTAAAAATCTACGCGTTTCAGAAGCTGGGGATAGAGGAGAACAATAATGTACAGTATGTGGCAAAGAATGTGTTTTTTGAACCTTAAACTGCATAAACACGTTTCATTACACCCAATACACAAAATAATGTTCTTTTTACAACATCATATGACCCCTTTAAGACTGCATGCAACATGTTGTTGTAGCAACCCACTTGTGTTTGAGAGAAAATATGATCCAATTTGTAATAAAAAAAAATAAAAAAAAAGTATTGAATCCAATACAACCAGTTTAGGTAGGAACAGTGAAAGGTGTAGTTTTTTTTATGTTAAAAGGTACTTTCTACTCCCTATATACAGTAGGTATATATTATAAATAATAAATATTGGTGCGTGCAAATTCCTGAATGTAAGTTATGATAATGCGCATAACCTAGGTTTGTTGTCATTTTCTTGACATGGATATCATGTTTATTTGTAACTGTATATCTTGTTAACATTTGTGTTTATTTGTGATGGAAATATTTTAATAATTATTTTTGCGGAGATTTTAACGTAGGGGAAGATATGTATTATTTTGCAGTTGTATTAAACATTTTTTAATGGTTTGGAAAAGATTAAAAAATAAACACATGAAAGAATACTTTCACTACCCTATAGCTAAATATTATCGATATTAAAATCAGCAGGTTGATTTCCCTCAAAAATGCTTATACTGATAAAAAGTTCAGAAATAAAATAAAATAAATTAAATTAAATTCCTTATACTGGGCACTCTTCTATGAAACATGTGTCAGTCTGACACAGTCATTCTAGCTCAACCAATGGCATGAGTTTGGGGTGTGACTATCTGTTAGTCCAACCAATGGAAGATGATAGTGGTGTTTAAAAAAACAGAAATAATTTTTAAAAATCCAACCCTTTCCAGAGTGCTAACAAATATTGACAGATTTTGCTCAGTTGGATCAATGATCAGTAATTCCCTTGAAATGATCAGTTTGGTTAATAGATGCCTAGAAAAACTTGATATTCCAGGAATGTACATTTCTTGCCTGGTGCGCTATTGCTCTCAGCTCTCCATGCAGTCTATTAGAGACCATGGGTAAGTTATACTGTCCAGTGAAACATAATCATGGACAAATAGAATCAGGTGGGAAAGAAAACTAAAATACCATTAGCCCTAATTTGCCCCCATCAGACCTGCATTCTGTCTCTATCCACCGTATCATCTATCTCTTCTCTTTCTTTCACAGGCCTTGTGTGCACCTGCGTCTGGTCAATACCCCCCAGCCATTACTTGATTTGTCATCATTATTGTCTTTTCATACCTGCGGTTTATTTGATGAAGCTTTAGCACGCCAGGCTTCCAGCTGCTATAATGGCTAACTCCTTCATCGGGACTGTAAATATGTTATATGAAAAAGCAGAGGATATAAAGTGAATGAGAAGGTGGGCAGGGGGAGGGGATAAAGAGGAAAACATCAATCTGTTTAAACCTTTCATGTGACATAAGCATAATTTTACTTCTTAAACTGTTTCTGTTAGTTGCCAAGCAACATTTCTAATTCATGTTTGAAATTTTACATCTATTATAGATGTAAAATTCAGCTTTTATTTCAATAAACAAATGTTTTAATAGTTTCACTATAATATCCCTGCATAAGAGTCATTTGTTTGTGAATTATACTCCGCTAGTTATGCTTTGTTTTGCTTCACTTTTGATTTGACTCATACAGTTCATTTTCTTGTGAATCAGATTACATTGGATGTGCAGTGTGTTTTTGATTTGCTTAAGAGATTTGGTGTATCAGACCAAACTGGCTGTACAGTATTTGTTTGAATCACTTTCAAGATTTGGCTTTTAAGTGTCTTTTTTTGTTGTTGTTGATAAAGTTGAACTTGGTCACACTATATGTTTTTGATTCACTTGAAAGATTTGTTCATAAGAGTAATTTGTTCATGAATCAGACTACACTGATTGTGTGCTGTATGTTTTTGATTCCCATAAGAGTCGGCATGTAGAAGTCTTTTTGTTTTTATCTCATCACGTTTTTTATTTGGCACTGCAGATTCAGCAATGCTGGAAAGCCAGATTTGAACATGCACCATTGAAAGCACCCTAGCAACAACATAAAAACAAACTAGAAAGAAACCATTCAGAACATCTTAGCAAGGACATAACGCACTGGCAGCCACTCACTACACTCTAGCAGTGTGGTGGTGATTTTTGCACAGGTTTTGCATGCAAGACAGCGGGCCTCTCTGCAGAAATTTAGTGTTGGGCAGAATTTTATATAAACCTTTAATAAAACCTATATTGTATGTCCCTCGTCGCAGCTCATAAATGACAAAGTGACATTATAAAAGTCTGTTGTCCTTGTATGTGTGCTTGATCCCACCCTATATTCATTAATGCAATTGTAACATTGTATCAAGGACACTATTTCTGCAGACACAGTGTGTGTGTGTGTGTGAATGCCCTCTCTTTATGAGCAGAGTCAGTATCGTAGTCTCAGAGCTTTATTATTAGTTCTGTGTTTGATGTGTCAGCTGTACATTGCAATATCACTGGATGACTGTCATAAAGCTATAACCCATTATATTTAATATATTATTTGTTCTTGCTGGTGAATACAGTGACGGTCTGTCATAAAGTACAGATAGAGTTAGCCAAGATAGAAAAAACAAAAATGAGATCTCTTCGATATCTCAATTGTTTTGCCTAGACAGCATTGAGATTAGTTGTAAAGAAAAGTGGGATTTTCTGCTTGTTTATTGTAATCTCCACGATACTTGTATTGCGTTATGATGGAATTCTGGAATGCAAGAATTCACAAATGTGACCCTGGACCACAAAACCAGTCTTAAGTGTCAGTTTTTCGAAATTGAGATTTATACATCAGCTGAATAAATAAGCTTTCCATTGATGTATGGTTTGTTAGGACAGGACAATATTTGGCTGAGATACAACTATTTGAAAATCTGGAATCTGAGGGTGCAAAAAAATGTAAATATTGACAAAATCGCCTTTAAAGTTGTCCAAATGAAGTTCTTAGCAATGCATATTACTAATCAAAAATTAAGTTTTTATATATTTACGGTAGGAAATTTGCTAAATATCTTCATGGAGCATGATCTTTACTTAATATCCTAATATTTTTTGGCATAAAAGAAAAATCGATAATTTTGACCCATTCAATGTATTTTTGGCTATTGCTACAAATATACTTGAGCAAATTATGACTGGTTTTGTGGTCCAGGGTCACAAATTTGATTTTTGGGACTACAACCAAGTAAAAAGCCTCAATTTGACTATGGTTAGCACTTTTTCATTGGATTACTGTGCAAATATCACGTCCTCAATAATATTCATGAGTCAAGCTGATGAGTTTCTATGTGTCCCTCCACTTTCCCTCTAATGTCCCTGATCACAGACTGCTTTAATTTATTGGAAAGGACGTGTAAATCTGCAATGACACACACAAACCCTCATATAAACTTGTGCTTTTTCTCCTGTCGTGTGCAAGTTACATCAAAATGTCACCTGTTAAAAACAAGTTAGAGTTTCATGCAAATTATATGCTAATGCCGCTCTCCCCCTTCCCCCATACCAGTGTGTAATTGGTCCACGGCAGACACTATGTAAATATTTTCTTTTATTTTTGACGCGTGTCATAATGGCGGGGAGACTAATTGAGTTTACTCGAAGTGTCGCCTGGTTTCAGCCTCAGACTGTCAACAGTGCACAGGGAGTGTGACAAGGGAAAGTGGATCTCGTACGCTAATGACATGTTGCACGCCAGCGAGTCACGCATTCGCACGGCACCAATCTAACAGTTAAAAACCCGCGACCCAAGCACGCTAGGCTGCATTTACGCTTACAGGGCTTACTGTTTGTAAGCATATTGAATGATGGGTTTCAGTATTTTTGAAAGCACAGCCATAAAATAAAAAAAGGAGAATTTGTCCTGCCCTGCCCTGAAACATAACAAATATTTGTATTGATAAATGAAAATGTAAATCTGAAAAATAAATAAGTAAAATAAAAAAATCTGTACAGGCAAACATGGAAAGTCATTTAATTAAGTTGACAAAACAGCTTCAATTATTTCAGCCTGATTTGCTTAAGTCGTAATTTATTAAACATCATATTAAGCAGTATTAAATACATTAAATAAACTTTAAATAATTTAAAGATCATGACTTTAAATTGTCCGCGTGTAGGCAATTTTTTGAGACCGCGCGGAACGGTCCGCATACAACAGCGCATGCACAAGGTGAAAGTTGAGACAGAGCGCACTTCCATTATGTGTACTGCACGCTGTTCCGAGCTCGTCCCGGCTGTGCTTGATATTTAAACTAACGCTGAAATGTGAAGTTAGCCTGGGCCTTTACTCTCTACACTGCACTCAACCTGAGGGATTCCTACACTTTCAGTCTTTGAGGAGACATGAGAAGTATACAAAAGTATATATTCGCGGTTTTGAATTTGAAAATTTTCAAATCGTGGTATACCTTGAAACCGCTAATCGGCTCATGCCTAAATGATTCTAATTCTTAGTTTTGCATGATGATATGATGAATGGATGGTTCATTTTTAACACCAGATTCAGTGACGTTAGAGACTAGAGCTATCTGTCATCACTACTGCAGCGATCTGAGGCGCAGTAAAAGCCTGTGTTTAACGGCCACCGGAGCTGAGTGCGGCCCTGTAACAGCTGTGTTTAATAATACCGGCCACGCTGCGGCCCAGAGCTCATGCTTATTCACATGTGATCTCAACATCGCCACGTGCACGTCCGGTGTAGAATAGAACCCATTATAATCAGTGATGTTGTCTACACTGGATGCAGTAAACTGATGCCTCGGGTCGCTTTGTCGCGTTCTGTTGCAGTGCAGACACGGTGTCAGCATAGTTTGTCAGTACATTCAGTAACGTAGCAGATTGAAAAGTTAGTATCTTTCTGCAGTCCAATAGACGGCAGTGCGGTGGTGGCTTGAGTGTTAAATGGTGATTTAACGCTACGTTGTCACCTATTTGGAGAGACTCAATGCTAAGTAAATAAACAACAATGTCCCCGTATTTTACTCTTACAATGAGCTTATCATATTCGTTTGCAACATTAGTAGGGCCCTATGATTTCCGCGATGCAGAAAACATGGATGGAATCGCGGAATCCAGTCATAAAAACGGAATTTACTGTATAACGCGGAATTTCATGGAATTTGTCTTATTTTGATGAATAAATAAAAAACAGGTAAGTACACTTAAATCAAATCACGATATAGACTAGTGTCTGTGAATATTAAACTGCAAAAAGGCTTATTTAAATACGAATGTTCTGCATGTACCTTTATTACAGAAAATACACACGAACAGAGTTTGTGAAAAAAAAAAATATTATTAATTAATTATTATTTATTGCATTTAGATGTTTACATTTGGACAAGCGTGCGCTTTCCTGCATAACCGGCCCCTTTGGTTTGGCAGTACCTGCGTGTGCCCTGACACATTTACCTTTTTACTTTCTTAATTCAATTTTGTATATATTTGTTCTATTTGTGTTATTTAATAAGTTATTTATAATAATTGTAATTTTACTGTTAAGTGCCTGATATATCAGAACTCATTTGACTAATAAAGTTTATTGTTTAAGATTGTTTAAATACCCTGCCCCACTACATAGGCGCTATGATTGTCACGTCATTATAAGTGTTTGATTATCACATTTGAGTGATCATTGCAAAAAAAATTGTTTATGTATATATTTTCTGTTTATGTAGGCTATATACTGTTTTCTATATACAGTACCAGTCAAAGGTTTGACACACGAATGGGAATGTGGTCCAATATTTGACTATACTGTACTTACTATAAGTCTAACATAAAGAATACTGCCGTATATCGTTATCTGTCTTTTTTACTTCCCTAATATCGGTATCGGCTCGCCCCCCAAAAACCCCCTATATCGGTCGTGGGGTGCCTAGTTTTTAATATTTTTAAATACTGTATATCTATAAATCTTTTTACAATATTTACTAGGGATGTGCGGGTCTAGTCGACTAAACGGTACAGCTCCTACTAGTCGCACTGTAAAAATAAAAAAACATGATTTTATCATTCAAATGACCATCATTTTAACATTGCATTTAAAACATTTTAAATAACAAGTTAAAATAAACGTTTGAAAAATAATACATTATTTTAAAAAGTTTATCTGGTCAGAAACTACATTTTTACCTCAGACCTCACATGAGTTTTCTTCGTGCCATGCTGCGGCGAGTTCAAAAATGACCAAGTGAAAGACGAGAAGGTGTGGGATTATTCTGAATTAGAAGGAAACAGAAAAGTTTTGTGTAAACTGTGTAATGTCAAATTGTCTTACAATAATGGAGCGATGCGTAATCATATTCAATACAGGCAGGTAGGCGTTAGCTTAGAGGCTGGCCAAAGCCAGCAAATGTCAATCACGTCATTCACTACAAACCGCCTGTGCTGCGATCCCGTTCGCGCCGTCTATTCCTTTAACGAAGACCCACTTCGGTGGTGGTGTGGGATGTCCAGGTGCTTTCCGAAATTCTGTTGTCTTGCTTTTCGTTATCTCTGCGTGCCTGCGACTTCAGTTCCTGCCGAGCGCATTTTTTTTCAAGTGCAGGAATTTTATTGTTAATCGCCTCAGGTCCAGTACTTTAACCAGACCACGTTGATAATTTCACTGAACAAATTACGCATGGTCTGAGTAAGTAAAATGGGTATTGTTGCATTGTTTTGTTTTTAGACTATATAGCCTACACTAAGTATGTTTTTAAAAGCTGTTTTAATGCTATTTCTTGATAAACCTTCCTATTGTTTTTGACTTGTGTTTTAGCTAATATGTTGGCTAACGTTATATGAAGATTACGAATTCTTTCCGGGGGGGGGGGGGGGGCGATTGAGTGGTTTTCCATTTTCTGCATTTCCCCACTTGCTTTGAATAAATAATCATGCTTTGCGAAGTTGCGTGTATGCTTTTTTTTTTTTTTTTTAACGACCGCCTAAAATGAAATGAGGATAACGCGAGGCAAGTGTGCGTCAAGCGGAATTCATTGAGGGATTTGACTGTGTGATTCATAGATTAAGTATTTCAGATATAGGCTATTATATATGCTACACGCAAGCACAGAGGTTTTTTTTTTCTTACCATCTTTTGGTGGTTTCTTGCTTTTAGACTAGTCGACTAGTTGGATACAAAACTTTAGTTTAAACGACAGTCAAATTAGTCGTAGCGCACATCCCTAATATTTACTATATACAACACATAAAATATTATAACAACAATAATAATATAATTTTGTATTAATAATATTATATTAATTTGTTCAATTTACATGTACTGCTGATCTGATAAACATTAAATATGTTAGTTAATGACAAACAGCTGATTTGTTTTCAAGGTTAAAATACTTCCTTCTATCCTATACCCTAATGTGCAGAGACATTTTTAGGTCTTATGTGTTGTGAAATGTTGTGAATTTAGGCCAGGACTACCTGTTTGCAGAACAATGGCAGCTGGGGCATGCTTGGGAAGTCTGTTTTGAAGTCTGTGTGGTAGTGGAGCAGAAATGACATGCTTCAGCTTTGACGAAAGCTATTTATGATAAAGTGCTTTGACTTATCTGCCTGTGACTGCATGTGTTCTTTCTAGCATTAGTTGACATGCAGTTGACCAGTGAGATTAGGCAACAGCAGTACGGTGTTAAATGCATGGCAGCACATGCGCTCTCGTGCCCAGAGACTTCAGAGGGCCACAGGGGGAGATCTTCATTTGTATGTGCGGCACTTGATTAGTTTTGCCTGTCAGGCTAATGATAGATCAGGGCAAATGTGCCCGCAACTCAACTCCTAATGGAACGCTACCATCCCCCCTGCTGGCCCTGGAAGCATTTTACTCGATCAACTCTGGCCCCTGGAGTGTGAAAACACACAAACACACACCGCACACACATGCTGACACTGATCATAACCTACACAGCTCAGCCTGGCACCCCATGACCTCCGTTATGCTCTGAAAAACACACACAACCTTCATTCTGCCTCAGTGGTCCTGCCTTGCCCTGTTTGCCAAAGGGTACCGATGTTCTTGATGCCAGCTGACGAACCACTAAAGAGCAGGCTGCTTTGGAAGTATATCACCTGCTTTTTGTTTTTCCACTTTATTTTTCATTTCACTGCTCATGTGTTTTCAAGGACGTTGATGTGAGTGTGTTTGTGGAGTTGCAATGAATGCTCTGGACACTTGACCCTACGGGTGTTTGTCTCGAACCTGCACTGTGTGTGGATCTGGTGCTGCTCTTGAACTCTCTTGACTCTCTTGCAACAACCTCTTGCCAGGTTGGTTGTCCTTTGTATTTATTTAGTTTGTGCCCTTTATGGTGTGTTTTCTAAGATGAGCATTAGTGCTGTTGGTATTGCTCATAGTTGGTGATATAAAAAAACTTCTAACCCCAAATATCAAATCTCAGCATGTAACTCATCTCACATAATTTTAATAGAGATAATAGGCCTCCTCTACGTACTGTCGGTAATTTGTAATTATTTTTAAAAAATCTTTTTTTGTAATAGTTTTTATTATTATAAGCTCTGTGTGAAATTATAATTTTGTATTTTTTGATACATATATCGATATAAGTACGTATGCGGTTTGTTATTATTTTAATTATTAATTATTTTTATTTAAATTTATTTTGATAGTTTTATATAAGTAAATATAATTCCTAAAGTGGAAATATAAATTATATCAAATATTTAAAATTTTTTGAATAAATAAAAAAATATTTATATAAATAAATACAATTCACCGGTGCATACGTGGGTAATTTTTAAATAATTTTTTCATTAAAGTTCATTTAATATTTTAATATAATTTATTTGTAATTTATTTTTTTTTAAAACATTTAATGTATGTAAGGATCACTGTGCGGTTTTAAGGGTAGTATAGGGAAACCATGAATCTAGCTCAGTATAAAACAAAGACTCAGTAGTAATCCCCCATAAACATAAAAACAACCACTTTGTGTGTGTTTTTTGCCCCAGGATGAAAGGTTCAGTAATACCTGAGGATATCAAGTTAGGAAGCAGTGCTGAGAAGAGCTTAATTGCTTCTTGAATATCAGCAGAAAGTGTGTGTGTATGTGTGTGTGTGTGTTCAAATCATCTGGCGTAAAAGTCACAAGCACTAGTTTCTCCGCTCAGTAATGAGTAACACCACAGGAGGAGCCCTTGTAAAGCCCGCTGACACCCACACACACACACGTTGGTTCCACCAGGGTGCCCTGAGGCTGTAATATGCAGGGAGATGTGACTGGTGGCAGAGTGCAGTTGAGGGAACGACAATTTGCATTCTCAACCTATTTGTTCTCATTAAGTCTCTCTCTCTCGGTCTGATTTGTCTCTCTGGGCCCCTAAGCTGCAAATAACACGTAAGGCTGCACCTTCGGCCCACCACGGTGAGACTACGAGCACTTTAATTAATTAATAAATTAATAAAGCTTACTTAATGGTTGGATGCCCAACAGGCTATGAGAGATGAACAAAGGCCAGAGACAAATGACATTTCCTTTCATCCTGGGGTCCCTGTGTGAGTGTTACCTGCATTATGAATAATTTTTCTCAGGGTTTTTATGCAGTCTGTCCAGTTCTGAATATTTAATACACCGATCTAACTGAGCAAAGGACGGCTATGATTACAGGACAGTTATTTCTCTTTGAAATGCCGAAATGCTTTGAAACACCCGCACGGATGCAGACACACGCTTATGTGACTTCCAGATGGGCTTTCCGTGTTATTTATTCAGATTCATCTGTATTTGCCCCATTGAAAAGACCAGCATATGTTGTGCTTTGGAGGCTGTGTGATGGTATATATCTAGTGTTTGTTCATTCTGTCATTCATTTTATCTATCTATCTGTTCGTTCGTTCGTCGGAAATATTGGTAGATCTGTTTATGTACTTCATTTATGCTATGAATAGGTTATCTGTAAATGCATTTGTCAAAATTGTGATGAAGCTGTGCTGCATTACACTATAAAATCTCAAACAGGAAATGGCTCTCTCGCCCTCTATCTTTGACTTCATGATAAAAAAGTTTGAGTCTAATCTTTTCCTCTACTCTGACGACTATTTGAGAATTCACCTTTGACCTCTCTCTCTTATCACCAATAGGATTCCACGAAACTATGAAATTATTCTGTGACCGCTCACTCTCACCCTCCCAAGCACTCTTTCACTTTCTACATTTTTCCTGCGTTTTCGCTCTGGGCGGTCAGATCACTTTTCTAATATTCTATTCCTCTCGCTGTATATGGTTATACTATTCGAGCTAATTGCCTCGTAGCTCAGCTACAAAAAGGCCTCCAGTGTCGATTGTTAGCTTTATCACGCAGAGAAAAGTCTAGGATACATTAGCATTTAAATTAGCTGGAGACGAATGCTAATAGAGAGGAGTGACACTGGCGGTCAAAGAAGATACAATCTGTAGCACACTTTAAAGAAGTACCTTTCAAATGCGGTCACTGGTTTGGGATATTTTCATCAGCCTTTGATTCACATGTTCTCTGAGAATTAGCATGCTAATTGTTAATATGTTGATGTTAATGGTGTTATTATTATTATAGTTAATTAACGAAATGTCATTGCTGTTTAATTGTGGAATTACTGCATGTAGCTGTTCTTTTAATGCCTTTTAAGAACATGATTGACCATTTTTTGTAAGAATGGCTATAGTTAAAGGGATTATATCTAAAAATTAAAAATCTATCTATTTGTCTATCAATCTATCCATCTGTCCTCTATCATCTATCATCCGTCTGTCCATCTGTCTGTCTAATAAAAATATTATCAATTAACAATAAATTAAAACATACATATGCAGTGTATCACGCTCACGATATATATGTATAATATATGCGTATGTATGTTTTTATATATAGTTATAGTACATGATATTAATTTAATAATAATTTATTCGTTTTGGGCATTCACTATTTATCAGTTTATAAATAGTTTTCTATATAAATGCAAATAATTTTTTTTATTATTATAATTTTTTTTTAACCCACTTAACACGTTTATTTAAATAGTTTTTGTATTTCTTTGTAACTGGCAGAAGGCAGTTGGTGCACCTTATGGACCCTTAAAACAGCCATGTAAGGTGTAATGGCCGTGGCTACACACACATTTTGTCACACGCATACACTCATACTTTGAGGCCATTATTGTCCGTATGGTGCACCGCAGCTGGTTCAAACGTGTATGTGTGTGTAGTAGTGCAAGGGATACTCAGCCTCTCTTCTCTTAGGGTGAAATTGCTGTCTTTGTCCTTGTGGGTAAAAGCTCTTTGCGAACCTCCTCATTTATTACCTGCTCACAGGTGCAAATGGAGCAAATCGCTGCCGTCCATCAGACAGTGGGAGGCATTGGAGTGTCCTGCTGCGTTACTGGCCACTCTTTACCCACACACATGCTTGACATGGGGGAATGGTTTGTCATAAAAAGCTCTTGTATGTTAATGTGTAGGTCTAATGCTGGAGGAGGTAATGGTTGGAAAAAACTGCTGGATGCGGCTGCTGAATTCAGGAGGACGAGGCCTTGCACCCACACCTACCAGAACATTCTGCTTAATGAGGCATCACAACTCCAATCAACATACACACGCAGGCATAAACACACTCTGCTATTGGTGTAGACAAGGTTTAGAGGAGCACAGCAGCTCAAATGAACCCAGAAATGAAGCGTGTGACCTTAAATATACAGTTTGTTTGGTGTTTAAAAGCTTCCTCTTTACGATCCGCAGGGGAATGAGATGCTTCTCCTCCTGGTCTCACACTAGCAGGGACCAGTGAAGACCACAGCAATCTGATCCTACGGTTGTGTTTCTGTTTTCAGGAATCTCATGTATTCAGGCAAAGGAATTCGATATTGAACACTGAATCTTTATTTGTTGTCACATAACAAGGGCTGCTGGAGTTTGTTTCTGCAACTTTCACACAATGTCAAACAAAAACTTATTTCAGGGACATCCATCCATCCATCGATCCATCCATCCATCCAAAACTGAATAGAATTGACACTGAAGAATTACTGTTTTCTAAATCTTTTTCTCAAGTCATCATTCAGATGACTTATTTTCTGCCGTAATAATGAATGACGCTGAATACTCAGCAAGTGTTTTTCAAATCAACAAAAGCTGTATTTCTGTGGTTTTACAGTCAAATAAAAGCACCAGTTGGAAGAAAGACGCCTGTTTAACTGATCACACAAATTGACTTTGATCTCAGGGCAGTAAAGCCCATTATTTGCTTGAAGGACATGCAAACATCATAGTGCTAATATAATTTCTTTTCACATATTTGTGTATGATTCTTCTTTATTCAGCTCTTTTCTTTTTGCAGTTGATTTCAACAGATCGACTGACATTATTGCATGCTGTACATCTTCACTGCGTTCAGTAATGTTTGCTGAAGTGAAGGACGGGTGCTTGGTAGTTTAAAAGTATGAACTGTAAAACATGAAAGTGCGAGAGAGACAGAAATGATTTCATGTTCTTGGGGCATTAGAGGCATTGCAGGTGCTTCCTGTCAAACACATACATTTGTGCAGGTCTGACTGGCTTGACACAGCCGAGACAGCAAAGGAGAAATAGTTGCTCCATATCTCTTTACTGGAGGTGTTGTTTTGTGTAGGGTCTGTTCAGATTGAGCTGTTTTCATGTGTGTGTGTTTCGGTGTGTCTGTCTGTCAATGTTGAACCCCAAAACTGCTGACAGCACTTTGAGGTCACAAGGGCCACTGAAATGAACTGAACCGAACCACTGTTTCCCGCCAACACACACTTGTATTCCTCATCTGCCAATCAATCTTTCAGCTCTATAGACACAAGCAAAGGAACAAAAGAGAGAAAAAAAGGGCAAATTCACTTTTTTATTGGCATTTTAGAGCAGAAATCTTTTGAGCAAACTACTATTGATAAAAACGAAACTTCACTATTTGTGCTACAAACACAAATGATAACTCAAATTGTGAAGCTTGTTGAGCTGGATATGCTATTATTTTTCTAAGTAAAATGACTTGCTATCTTTGCCTGGCAGATGATAAAATGGGCAAAACAGACATTATACTTACATTGAAGGAGATACCAGAGCCGTGTGTGTGATGTAGAATGATTAGTAATGATGCTGAATATTCAGCTTTGCCATCAAAGAAATCAATTAAATTTTAAAATATTTTCAATTAATGTTTCACAATATTCCTGTTTTACTGTATTTTTGATGAAATAAATGTGCGTGGTGAGCGATAAATAGCTTCTTTTCAAAAACATTTTTAAAATGTGATGGAAGACAAACTTTGAACTGTATTTATCTTAAAACGGCAAAAAATTTAAAAATCTAGTTAAAATTCTCTTAATTGTGTCTTCCTGTGAGGAACATGAGTTGTAATACCTGCATATTAGTGAAGATCTTCTTCAGATTATGGTTGTTCTAGGATAACAGTGCTGGGCATTTGTGAGTTATTTCTCTCTCTTTTATAGCTGTAAGGAGTCAGAAAGAAGAACTTTTTGAATAGTAGATTCGGAAAGGGTTTCTCGTAACTGCAGTGAATTTTAAGATGGAGCCATTCATCATTCTTGTCTTTTTTTTGTCTTGAACATCTGTGTCTTTTGGGCCAGTAGACAGGTTTTTTGCCTTTGACGTGCTCACGGAACCACATTTTATTCCCACTGCGGGTCTTTATGCTATATGCAGGTTTTCATATAGTTTCAATATAGTAGCCTACTACTTGAAGAGTAAAAAATACAATCATATCTCTTATAAAATGTGTCTAAATGTGCCATAATTGTGCTGTGATTCTGATATGTGGAAACTCAATGCATGGCCACTCCAGAGAAAGGCATTATGGGTGATTTCGTTTTCGGTTCAGCCTACCTTTCTGAGATATATTACCCAAATGACTGTGGATGTTTGAGGGGCTCTTGAGATATAGGAGCTGACAGGGAAATATCTGTGCTATTTAAGGGTTGGCTTGTTGTGCATTAAACTGTATGGTTGGGATATCTGAAAATGTAGCTGAACACACAACCTTCGACAGGCCTCCTCAACATCCCTCGCATGAGCAAACGCAATAGTTATTGGAAAAGTCGAGTGTCCAGTGAATGAAATAAACACACACACACACACGCAACACACACACACACACACACACACACACATTTTCCTAACTATCTAAATGGGGACATTACATAGATATCTATTGGTATTAATGCATATAGTTAAAGATTTTATAAGCTAAGACCTAAACCCACAACCGCCTAACCCTAAGAACCCCCTTCACAGAAAACTTTCCGCCTTTTGGCGTAGGCGGGGGTGAGGTCAGAGAAGGGGGGACACCAGACAGGGAGACACAGACACAGGAACCGTAGGGGTGTGGAGAACATGTCGAAAGTAGTGCAAAAAAGAAACCGAGGGGGGGGGAAGCAACGACGCGGGTCTGTGATCGAGTCTGATAGGCGCTGAACAGGCACAGCGGGCGGAAAGAGGTATTTGTGTGCACAGGGTGTGTTGGCTTCAGACCCACCGCCACACTGTTGGGGTACAAGGGGGTCACCCAATATGGGTAGATTGTTACACTAACACACACCAACACACCACAACCTCTCTTTTTGGTTTATTCTTTCGATTGAGCCAGTGTATTGTAGATTAATGGTCAGTTATATATCTACTTCAAAGGAAGAAATTAAAGAGAAAAATTTTCATGTAATTCTTGTATTTAACATTTTGTGGTAGCTTGAATGTTAATAGTACTTAAATCTTACAATAGTAATCTAACTATAGCAAGGACTGGGGGGGGCCAACCCCTACGCACAACCTTGATAATATATCGCCATTGGCTAGTAATTTTGTAAAATACAAAGACAGGCTCAAATCAGTACACCTGCGCGTCAGTTCAGTTGAATTGAAAAATAGCCCTGATCGCTTGATGGAGAGTCAAAAGCTACTCTCAAGCGCTCAGTCAGATTGGTTCGCGGTGAAAATATATCTTATGCTAAACTTTGTACTTAGCCTCTACACACCTGGCGAGTAAATATAGAAGTTATTAAGCCAATGGCTAATGCTAGACATTCTTTAGTCACCCAGTGTGAGATTTTAGTTGCATAAGCTGCTGGCTCGCGAGGGATTTACTCGCAATGTGAGGGGTTGCAAACTGCTTCTAACCAAACAGTACCAGAATGTTAGTACTTTATTGATTCTATACTTATCACTCTCTCTCACACAAGACACACACACACACACATATATATGTATATGCATGTGCATTATGCGTATGTGTATAAACTATCATTTCAAAGACACTTATACTCACTAATGCTGCATTTATTTGATCAAAAAAAAAAAAATAAAATTGTTGAATATTAATACAATTTAAAATAATTGTTTTGCATTTGAATATATATTAAAATCTAATTTATTTCTGTGATGCAAAGCTGAATTTTCAGCATCATTACTCCAGTCTTTAATGTCACATCATTCTTTAGAAATCTTTCTAATATGCTGATTTTGTGCTCAAGAATAATTTCATATTATCATCAGTGTTAAAAACAGATGTGTTGATTAATATTTTACTTTTGTAACATTAAAGTATAACTTTCACAACCGTCGTCCATTATAAATGTCTTTAGTGCCACTTTAGATCAATTTAATTACATTTTTGCAGTTCTGTTTCAGGCCATACCAGTGTATTGTCATTATCAGCATATAGAGAATGAGTTATTGTAAGCATGTTTGTGTATGTGTGCACTTATGTACTCCAAGTATGTCTGAGTGTGTTCCTAAGTGGGCATTTTATTTGAAGGAAGTACTAATCACATGATGACGAGTCGCTTAACAGGGGTACGTATCTGAACTGCTAATTAATTTGGAGTTTTAATTAATTGCTGTGTAATGACTTGCTTGTTAGGCAACGAGTCTCAAGCGTTCACGTAGTACCACAAGGTCATTTATGACTAAAGGCAAAAACGTATATTCTCAGTTAGTCTACGTTTAGTTTGAACTTCATATTCAGCACACCTCATGGGCTGATGCCATTCAGATAGACGTGGACGCTTGTGACCTCAATTAAGTTTTTGTTTGCGGGCAATAATGCTTAGCATGCATCAGCTGTGTGTGTGTGCATGTGTCATACCTGTCCAAACCCATAAACCCACTGCTAAGTGTTTATAGGAAGTCTGCAGCCTATAGCAATAGCTCAGTTGCCCCTTTACTCTTTCCGGGGCAAAGCATGACCTCTTTTATTCTCCACGCGGGGCAGGATGACCCCAGGTGTGTGTATGTATTTGTGCATGCACTTGACGAACTCCACCCCACATCCTAGCTACTGGCTTCCTCGGTCTGTCAGTGTGACAGACAATGCCTCTGAGGGTTTGTCCATTTTCCATTTTATCTTTTAAATTTGATGGTGTCCCAAATAATGAGTGTAATCCAGCAGCAGCAGCCCACAGCCAGCTAGAATCCATCCCGCAATGAGT
This sequence comes from Sinocyclocheilus anophthalmus, assembly GCA_018155175.1. Lineage (NCBI taxonomy): Eukaryota > Metazoa > Chordata > Actinopteri > Cypriniformes > Cyprinidae > Sinocyclocheilus > Sinocyclocheilus anophthalmus. The sequence goes on along the minus strand of JADLZN010006430.1, from coordinate 328,239 downwards.
CCACTAAAGTAAAGCGCTAATAGGGCGAAGTCATTTCCACAGAGATCAGCGGGACTGATTCTGGATCAGTTTTCAGCATTTGGCTGAGATCATGAATCTGTGGGTTGGAGAAATCTGCTGTCTGAACAGGTGCTCTGTGTGGTGAGGAAGGTAGGAGTGCTGAAAAGAATGAATAATAGAAAGAATACTGAGTTTATATCTTTTGAATTGAACGGCTAAGCTTCTTTAGACTTGTTTTTCAGCTATTTTATTCATTTTGCTTTGTGTGTGTGTGTGTGTGTGTTGACAGAGTGGTTCAGATGTATAGATAAATATGGAGGTGGTTAGAGTTTAAAAAAATTCTAAGAAGTCTCTTATGCTCACCAATTCAGCAAAACAGTAATATTGTGAAATATTATAATTTAAAATAACTGTTTTCTAATTTAAAATAAAATGTCACTAGGCAATGTTTTTGCTCTGAAAGTTCTCTATAAAAAGGTTTCACCAGAAATGTTAATAATCTATATATTGTGTTACTACTATTTTGCCTTTTAAAATACTTTTCTCTTAATGAAAATAGTCATAGATGCTGATGTTCATACAAATAACCAAAATAAATAAATAGATTCTAATTTAGAATATAATTTATTTCTGTGATTAAAAGCTGAATTTGAACCGCTGTGCTGCTTAATTTATTTTGAATAGAAAGTTCAAAAGCATTTAAATAGAAATCTTTTGTATAACATTATAAATGTCTTTACTGTCAATTTTGATCCATCTATTGCATCCTTGCTGGGGGAAAAATTATTATATTTTTTAATATATACTATTTTAAATTATTAATATTATATTATATTAATTTTCTATTCTATTCTATTTATTCATTCTATTCTATTATACAGTAGATTCATCCCTACCCATACATTATGATTAACATTTTGCAAGTCTTATTTTTGAAAATAAATGTAAATAAAATGATATTACTTTGAATCAACGACTGTCATTAGTCAAGTTCCACACGTCCCTAACTCCATGCGTGTTTGTTTATGTTGATGATGCCTTCAGCTACCAAAATAAGTTTTTATTCTTAACTTTGTTTAACATATTTTTCCATATCTAAAACCATTCCCCAGAATTCCACAGTTTCCCCCCACAATCAGCACCGAAAATGTGTGACAGATTCCATGCGGACCTAAAGTTGTGCTGACAGTGATAGTACTGTTTACCTAACCGTGTGTTTCGGTGTGTGTGTCTCAGTTTATATTGGTGAAGTAATAAAATGTCATATCAGCAGAGCTTGGCTAAACGGCAAGAAATCAGAATGTCTGCTAAATATTCGTGACAGGTTACAGGAGTGTGGAGCCGTGTGTGTGTGTGTGTGTGTCTGTTTTCTGGTCCCTGCGCAAAATTTGGCCATAAATGCCACCGATCCATATGATAATGAGCCGTTTGCATGCATGTCTTTTCCTTGAAGGTCACACACAACCCACACCACACACACACACACAGAACACACAAACACACACCCACACCAACACCACAGAACCACAACAATCCACTCACAACACTGACCTGACAGAAAATTAATGGCCATGGAATTCTATCAATCTAGGTATAAACATATATCATGACTTTTTGAACAGCAAAAAACTCCAGTGCATTAGAGTATCTAATTGGCAGATTATTCCAGAGAGTGACATTCAGAATGTGTGTTTGTGTCTCCTGGTGTGTGTGTGTGTGTGTAAGGGGTAGTGGAGTACTGTAAGATTAGATGCTTTGCTTGACTGGGAACCTGTCCTATCTCACCCTAATACTATAATAATTACATGGATCATTGCTTTCCCACATCACTCAAGAGATAGATAAGAGAGAGAGAGAGATGCGACGCGTCCAAGAGAATTCAATTCATCTGTCTCCGCAACTTCCATTCTGATGAGTAGAAACGCCCAATTATTTTTGGCATATGGTGGAGGATGACACTCACGGCTCTTAAACTTACTAACTGCCTCACTTACTGCTCATAGAGCACGGCCTTTAACTGCTTCTCAGTTTCACTAATTCCCTAACGAATTCCCTACCTTATGTGACGATATTCCATCCAGCACTTTTCTGTCATCCGACTGTCCTCTTCCTCCTCTCCTTCGCGCACCCATCTGTCTCTGAGTAATTCATGCCTCCAAGTTTGGACTGAAGTTATTGAAACATTGCTTCATGCAGATCTTTCTGATAAATTCAACTTCTCTTTCTGAAGCTTTTGCTTCAGTCTGACTGGCGTCTTTTCTTCAGGCCTTAAAGGGACAGATCACCTAAATCACTTTTCACTTTGAGCCTGAATCGAATGTGATATCATAAAAAGACTGTGTACCACAAAATAAAGGCAAGACAGCATGTTTTTCTATTAGGTTGTCCTCACAGGCTGCATGAAGACCAGTTTTGTGTGTACATGCTTCTCTCCCACTTGTTTGACTACAAATGACTCTTATGAACCGGTTCTTTGAATGAATCATTCAAACAGACTCTTAAACTTAGGTTTTACTTGTTTGATGAACTGAATAAACTGATTCAGTCACTGAATCAACATCTGATTGACTTGTTTTCAGTGATGTTCATCTTGAAATAAAACACTTAAAGTTTGTGAAACGCGTTCATATAACATGTATCCACTAGGGGTGTAACGGTACACAAATATGACAGTTCGGTACGTACCTCGGTTTTAATGTCACGGTTCAGTATGATTTCGGTACAGCAGGGGGGAAAACTAAGCTTTAAAAAAAAAATTTTTTTTTAAATATGGTTTACTGAACAAGTTGCTCTTTCTAGGCTATACATTCATTTATAGTTAAAATTTTCTTAGTGATAAAAATCGTATCAGCTTATGCTTATAAACTATAGGGAGACCTTTTACATTATAAGGTTACAATTAGGCATAACTTAACCCAAACTTAAATTTAATTGCTTTTTATTTTTAAATAGATGATCAACACTCAACTTAAAAAAAAAAAAAAAATTGTATGCAAACATGTAAATTGCACATAATGCAGTTTTTAAAATTAACTTATAAATAATACAATTTCTAAGTTATTTGTTAAAATATATTCAGTTACACAATGGCTGTCATAGCATGTTTCATAACAGATTAATTTAAACATACTGTACATTAAGTTATTAAGACTAACAGGTTTAGTAAAATATAATGAGTATATGATGTAATATTTCGCAAAATGCACCTCTCTAGACTTCATTTCTCTAGTGAACTAACAAGCTGTGTTTTATTTCCACGCTGTATTGTTGATGTCTTTCCACGGTTGAAACACTGATTGAACAATTACATGAGGCATGAGATGTTCATTCATGTTTATCGTGTAAAACTATTAGTACCGTAGTAAGGATGTCGAGTTCACTTGCGCTCCGCTCTGCCCAAATCGTCTCAGGTTACTTATGTAACCATGGTTCCCTGAGTAGGGAAGAGACACTGTATCCTCTAGGGGTCACTATAGGGAACACCTCGACGTGACCCGTGTCTGAAGCATAAATTGAAAAAACACCAACTCGTTGGCCCGCGACAGCCATGACGTCACTACCGGTGCGACTATAGTGTAAATAGGAGACGGGAGAACACGTCATTCACTTCTTCTTCTGAAGCTTGCGTCCGCAGCATGGCAGGAAAACTAGAGGACGCAGTGTCTCGTTCCCCTACTCAGGGAACCATGGTTCGATAAGTAACCTGAGACGTTCCCTTTCATGGGAACTCCGAACTGCGTCCTCTAGGGGTCGCTATGGGGACCGGTATACCCACGCCACCATGCTGAGGGGAGTGAAAGCCAGAACCATGGCGAGCACTAAGTACAAACTCTACCATATTGCTATGGTAGTTGCCCCTGGGACGTTAGACGGCTTTCAGTGACGTTATTCCCTACGGCCAAAGGCCTAGGCTACATACCCCAAAATACTTACCTGTTAGGGCCAGAACTCCTGGGCCTGGGGTAGAGCTCAAGACTTGGAATCAGGATAGATTCCTTTTAAGGGAATACAGCTAAGAGCCTAGAATCATACTAGTCTTGTCACACAGGGGCTACCGCACGTTTCTTTTTGCATGTGCTGAAGGAACTGTCTCGACAGATCCTTAGTAGCAATACCCTGTTAATTAGGTATCCAGAGGATACATAGGAGGATTGGTGCCCAAGGCGGAACCGGGGTTTTTAAACCACTCAGAAAGAGCACGAAGTCTTGCGCGTAGCTCTTACCATACAGGATTTTTAGAAAAATGGGCAAAGCATAACGTGCAAACTTACCACTTATGTGGATTTTAGAAAGTTGGCAAAGCATAACGTGCACACTTACCATTTATGTGGATTTTAGAAAAGTGGGCAATGCATAACGTGCACTACACTTGCATACCTTTCTAGGGGTTCTCGTGGCACCCTGAAAAAGCAGCCTATAGATAAATAGCGTATCCCTAGACGCTATATCTACGGCTATAATGCTGGAATGGCTAGCAGTAAATCTGTAGCTGGGGAGAACATCCAGCTCTCAATGGAGAGGTAGCTCAACCTACAGCATGTTCCAATGCTGGAAAAGCTATCAGTTACTTAGCTGAGGGAGCAACACACTCAGTTCTCAAACCGAGACGGGGCTCGACTTGCAGCATGTTCCAAAGCTGGAACAGCTCGCAATAGTTTACTTAGCTGTGGGAGCAACACACACAGTTCTCAGTCGAGAAGGGAGCTCGGGCCTGTACAAATCAGTTATCCATAAGACAAAGGAACGGGGCTAGCAGATATAGTACAATACACTGGGTGGCTGAGGTGGGGGAGGCAGGCAGAACCGCCTGTCGTCTATACAAACGGTGGGACGAGGAGGGGCTCAGACTGCAGCTGAAAGGATGAATATAAATTACAATCGGGGAGAGGTTAAAACGCGATACGCTGGTACGTACTCCTAGGGTCCAATCCCGCCCCCCTATTAAATGGCCACAAGGGTAGCCGGAAAGAATGGGGCATGGAATGACAGCACTCAGGTGGGAACTGCACTATGCATTCAGGGGGAAAAGGGAGGGAAAGAAAGAGAAAAAATGGAGGGGGCGCCAAGCAATCCGCCGGTGTAACGCTTGATAAAGTGTTAGCGGGGGGGGGGGGGGGGGATCTCAATGCGTCAGGGGGGGGGGGGTACTGCTGCAGCGATGAACAGGCCAGCCGGGAAAATAATGATGCGATGGTGACAAATCTACTAAGCCGCAGTGTGGTAGTATGAAGCGCCATCGTCATACAGACTCAAGGACATCGACTCGTCCAATATTGACCGCTCACAATGGTGAGGGGGTTACTTCCTCACCTACAAGTATCCTGATGATACGGGAAACAACCCTCATATGACTAGCACTCAGACTTTCAGGCGCGGAGATCAGGTAACATGTAGGGCGAATAGAGGCACCACGGCGGACGCTTACCGGGTTGAATAAGGTTTGCAGTATACACGTGTGGGGTGCGCTGGATACTCACCACACTCCCGGCAGGATCCTTAGGTTTGGTGCCGGCATGATCGCGCATCAGTATGAAACCGATGGGAACCTTTAACTGTCCTATACAATGGACATATGTCGACTATGAAATATACCACGTGCGAGGAGCGCGGATCGACCCGGGATAATAATGGTCTGAACCCAGACGACGGGTGAATACACGCAAAGAAACTATGCAGACAAGGAGATATGCAAAACACGCCACGGGGGGGACTCATTGTTCTGCACATACAACATATGTATACATTTACAAATATCAGAACATTTAGGCGACATGAGGTGCGGTACTCAGCACCCCAACATGCCTCCCGCGTTTGAGCTCTGTCCTGAATCGCCTCAGACCGGACCTGTACAGTACTAAGGTAACGGTTCTATTATATAACAATAGCACAGCCACCCTAAACAGACATAATTGGCATAGCAGCGAATAGATGTTATCACGAGGCGATAGAATATGGCTGGTGGGCTATACAGGGGAATTTAGATAGGGAATCTAGAATATACGTATGTAGACTGTTATCACCTGTCCGGGTCTCTCTGAGAAATGAGTAGATACTTAAGTATCACTTTGATCTGGACGAAAGCGCTGACGCCTTGTCTGTATCACATCCCTCATGTCCTGCCTACCTCCCTTCGACCCACGATACTTCCTACCCCTACCCGCAGGCGGAGGAGGAGCGCGAATCGCGACACTAGCCTTCTGTGCTCGTCTCTGATCCTCAGACCGAGACGGGCCAGGACCCCTGTGTTGTTCGTGCTCAGACCTGGACCTTCGTGGAATGAGGTTGTGAAGGCCGCTGAGCGCGCCTTCGCCTCCCTGAACTTTGACGACCGTCTCAACGGATGTACCAAAAAGTTCAGAGGGCGAACCGGGGCATCGAGAAGAAAACCCCTTTCTTTCTTCCCGATGTCTGCCAGGTTTACCCACAGCTGCCTCTCCGTTACTACCATCGCCGCCATAGATCTGCCCATGGCAGAGGCAGCCTGCTTAGTAGCACGAAGAGCAAGATCCGTGGTGCGGCGTAACTCAGCCATCTCATCAGAAGAAAGGCCCTCGCCTTTATCCAGGTCTTTCAGCAGATCAGCCTGGTATGCCTGGAGCACTGCCATAGTGTGCAGCGAAGCAACAGCTTGACCTGCTGCTGCGTATGCCTTGCCGTTCAATTTAGATGTAGCCTGAAGGGGCACGGATGGCAAGGTGGGAGTTTTTAGAGACGATGTCTCACCCATAGAGAGATAGCTAGCTAGCGTCTCTTCTACAGGGGGCATTCTCTCATAGCCGTTTTCGCGCACCGCCTCGATATTCGCATAACTGGTATGCTGAAACCGATGGATGCGTGAGGAAAACGGCTTCTTCCATTCCTTCTCGATCTCAGTATGGAGATCAGGAAGGAAAGGAAGACTCACCTGAGCTGGAGGGTTATGGCCAGAAAGATAACGTCGTCGAGATGACTTCGCGACGCCACTTCCTTAGTCCGCTTTCATGGCAAGTCAAGTCTTGCCGTGGCGCGATCCATAACCTCTAAGAGCTCATCATACGCAGGGCAGGAGGATTGAGAAGGCTCAGCCTCAGCTTCTTCGCTCTCATCATCCATTTCCTGCTCTTCCTGGGCTGAACCCAGCAGAGCACTGGCCCCTGGATCAGATGATGTTAAAGAGAGAACATCATCCTCCAGTGGCTGTCTCTCGCCCCCCGCCGATGAGCGCGAGAAGGAAAGCCCCTCTCTAAACTCATCGGCCAGGTCCACCTGAGATCCCCACGAGCTCATTCTCCTCCGTGCCTCAGCAGTGGAGGGTCCTGAACCACGGGGAGCTGATGGCTGTCCTTCTTTCCTCGAAAAGAGAGACAAACGGGAGCGGAGCTTTTTTCCTTGGAAAAAACGTTTGCAGTGCACGCCGATTGCCCCCTCGAGGACATCGCGTGCGTGCTCCTCCCCAAACAAACAACACATAGATCGTGTGTGTCATCTGTTGTCAAATAGCGCTGACACGGATGCACACACCTTCTAAATGCTCTACTAGTGCTCGCCATAATAAATAGATAGCTCTTACTTTTTCCTTGAAAATGCACGCTTCAAACAGAACAGTCAATGAAGACGAAGAAGAGATTGATGTGTGCTCCTGGTGCCTATTTATACTATATTCGCACTGGTAGTGACGTCATGGCTGCCGCCGGCCAACGAGTTGGTGTTTTTTCAATGTATGCTTCAGACACGTGTCACGACGAGGCGTTCCCCCATAGCGACCCCTAGAACGCAGTTTCGAAGTTCCCATGAAAGGGAACTGCGGGGCGTCACGGCTCAGACACGGGAACCGGAGCTGATCGCGGCCGCTCTAGTCAGTGCTTGTGTTGGGATTATACCAGCATGTTTCTGAACCGTCCCAGAAGCTGCTCTCTAAGGCGTTTATACAGCGATCTGTCGTGCCACATGAAAGACGGTCAAATGTCATTTATTATTTGAATTTCCTGAGAAGAAGAAGAAGAAGAAAAAAAAAAACTGTATTCGTGCGGTACACATGCGTACCGAACCGAAAGACCGAATACGAGTACCGTTACACCCCTAGTATCCACAGCTACAAATTAAGAAATTCATACTTTTATTCGCAAGATGCATTAAATTGAACAAAAGTGACAGTAAAGTCATTTTATAATGTTACAAAAGTTGTTCTTTAATTTTGTAGTTGTTCCAAAGTAACAATCTGTCTTTCAACTTTGTATTTATCAAATAATCCCGACAACTAAAATATTAAGCAGCACAACTGTTTTCAACATTGATATAATGTCACGAAATATTTTCTTTTGGGGGGAGGCATCAAATCGTTATTTAAATGATTTCTGGAGGATCATGTGACACTGAACACTGGAGTACTGTTGCTGAAAATTCAGCTTTGCATCACAAAAATAAAATACATTTTGAAGTTTATTTTATAATTGTTTCACAATATTTCTGTTTTTACTGTTTTTTTTCCCTAAACATCTTCTTTTGTGTTCCACAAAATAAAAACAAATAATACAGGTTTGAAGCAACACAAGGATTAGTAAATGAATCCACACTATTTCTCAGATCAGTCTGTATATCTTTAATTCATTTCTGTGCCTTTTCCTGCCTTTCTCTTCTCATCGCAGGACCACATGACTCCCTCTGCAGGCAACGATAAGGGTGAAAGGAGGGAAATAAGAGAGGAGGGAGTTGACAGAGGGGAGAGAGGGGCTAAGATAGGAAGAGAAGGGGGCTGAGTGGGCATCCCTGTGGAGCACACGGAGCAGTAGATGGACCTGTAATGAGCACCTGAGAGGGAGAGTGAGAGAAAGACAAAAAAGAGTGGGGATTAAGCTTGAAAAATATTGCAATCCTCTAGCAAGGGTCAGCTCAGAAATGTGCTGATGTTTCTTCCAAACACATCCACACGAAAACACGTTGACGTTAACGATTTCTCATTATTATTTGTGGTGTTCATACAGTACTGTTAATGTAGGGGTTTAATTATTGCTTTAACATCTGCATAAAAGCCATTGAATACACACACTCGTGCACAGATACACAATTTAATCACAGTGCCGGGGACCTGATGCAGCTGAGATTTCAGCATGCGGCGCTGGACTAGAATACTGACAACCACAGCCAGAGAACAGTCAACACAAGCTCACACACATACAAATAGCCTTGTAGAATACTAATACACACACACCACTCCCACCAGAGGCCACTGGGTGCTAAATTAGATTGGCAATTGAAATATGTTTTTCTATGCTAATTTCCTGCCTCTGTTTCCCTCTGAAAGATTTTCATTAGCCACTCTCGCTAACACCTCACTTGAGGCTGACCGACAAATTTTAAAGAAGTAAATGAGAATACGTTTCCATTTTACTTGCATATTTGCATAAATAAGTGTCAAATTGACAATCAAATGCACATGCACAAATGTTTTATTCAGGTTCTTTTTAAGTAGCTAAGTAGATGCTAGCTAGACAATGTGACGTCTAGACTGTCAAATATCTATTGCAGCTACTGCTTTTTATCTGATATTTAAAGGAATAGATAACTCATAATTAAACATTTTATTATCTACTTGTTACTTTATTTATTAGTTCCTTTAATATTATTATTAATAATAGTACATATATAATGAATGTTATTTACTTTTTTATTTTATATTTGAAATGCAGATCATTTACTCTTATAATGTACTTGTATATAGACCTGCTATTTAAGAGCCTTTGAAGTAGACACGTATCTCTTTCATCAGCAGATCGTAGTAGGTTGCATGGTAATGGTTTAACTGTTAATCACGATCGTATTGCGCAAAAAATATAATCACAATTATTAAACGCATATATTGTCATTTTTAGAATTTTTCACAATTTCAGAATTATTGCAGTTTGACATAAGCAGAAAGCAAGAGAGCGTCAACTTGCATGATTTGCTTGCAGATTTAATCATAGCGAACAAAATGACTAAGAAAACAGACTGGTTGTATTACACTTTTATTTGATCAGAACATCTCAGTCGAGATCGCTAAACTCCAACTTACATGTTTGCCAGTGTTTTCAGCTTTTTCCGAAATGTAGAGAGAGTGCCTAGACATGGTTGCCAGATTGGGAAGGACTAATCAAACCACTGGGCAGAAAATGTATATCTTTAAGAGAAAAGCTCTTGACATCTGGCAACCACAACCATTAACCAGCGGGCAAATATTGCAGACGATTATGCTAAATAAATCATGAGAACCAGAAATCATGATCATGATTAAAAAAATATGATTTGTCTTGCTGCCTTAGATCATAATGACCAAATCTGTCTGCTCTATAAAGGCAAAAAGTTGTCTCAAACTCATAAACGCACTATAAAAGTACATTTTACACTATACGGCTTGTGCGCTGTTTATCAAAGTCTTACGAAGCCAGTTGATCAAATTCTGGTTATTTACTTAAAATCTTGTCCTTGTAAATCTCCTTTCCTTATATTTAAATTGAAGTTGTTTATGATGTATGTCAGAACCAGAGGCGTGATGTTGAGGCACAATTTTCAACCTGAATGTGAAGAAGAGGGGAGATTTTCAGTGAATAATGACTTCAGTTTCATTCACACAAAGTGGTTGTATGCCAACACCTGGAATATAGCAAATAAGTCATATGGACGGTGCTTTTTCAGTCTTTTTGAAGCTTGATTTTAAAGGAAAATTAATTTTGTGTGGTGCACAAATATATTTTTTGGGTGAACCTTAATCTTTGCACCTCAGCATGAAAGAATGGTTAAATTATTGCACTATGAACTGCAACATATTACATCTTTTAATGTAAAACTTGTTGCAAATTGCACATTTAAGAATGTTACTATGAGCTTTACTCTAGAATAGTCATGCAGGTGAAGATCCCTGACATTCATTTCTCACTCAGCACTTGAACTTTACTTTTTTTCCCTTTCTGGTATTTCACACTCTCGGGTTTTTGACAGCCTGGGCGCCGGGAGCATTTCAAATGAGCGTGTTCAGTTCAAACCCCGTGCAGAAAGGCACTTTGAAGTGCACTTTGACAATGCTTATAGTGTTCCTCCTAAAACACTCACTATATTTTCATGTCTCCACTGTCTTTCAGAGTTTTGCTCTGCCACTTCAGTCATTTTTTTTCTTCTTCTTTTTTTTTGGGCTGATAGGTTTTGTCGAACATTTCTCACACGTAACAAGCATCTCCCCGAGTGAAAATTTCCCAAGAGGCATGCATGACCCTGAAACTTCAGCGTGACGTTAAACCTAACAAACTGCAGTGCTGAAAACACTCAATGCATGTTTGCAGTTTTCAGACACAGAGATCCATTATGGCTTGTACAGAGTGCAGGAGGTTTCAGAGCACTGCTCTGCGGTCGGGATATTCATAGAGAGCTGCTATTAGAAAAAGGTTAAGGGTTGGTACCGACAGAGAAATGGATTGACAGCAGGAATGTATGATGTATCGGTGACTATACTGATATCGGCCAGTATTTGCTGTTTTTAATTATACCTGTATGTAGCCTATTGATCTGATTATTGGAATTATGATGTTTCAATTCCTTATTGTATTATTATTATTTATTTATTTTTTTAAACTATTTTTTACATTCAGTGCAATTCAGTGGGATTTTTGTTCACCTGTTATTGTCTCCCCAACAGGATTCATGATTTGAGGTATCATTCATGTCAAAATACTAGTTAAACGGCAAATACTTTGGGTTTCTTCAAATGCATAAGACAAAAAGAGTTGAAAACACGGGTGTCGGAAAGTGTGTTTACATGTAATAGGATAGTATGACCCCATATACTAAAACTCCAGGGCTGAAAACCCTTAAAGGGAAGTTACAGCTTTTTCGAGCGTGTATTCCTCTGGCGTGTTTGTGTGTGTGCATATGAGCCAGCTATAGCAGTTGAGCTGATAGAAACAGACAGAGATGGATGGCAATGTACTGACATATTAAAGCTGCTGTGTGAATGAGGGTGTGTGTTTGTGTGAGCGGCTCCGTAATAAAAACCTTCTGCTGCTGTCTGGAAAGTATGTGTTGTGCACCTTCACCCCAATGACCCAATCACAACCCCTCCCTGTCCAACAAACACCACACACTCGGACAAATTTTCCGCCACAAAATAAATTTAATAAAAATAACCACACTTAACAGAGAACGAGCTATATATACCCGTAACTATACCCGTCCAAAACCCAATTATTACACAATCATTAACATCATATATATTAAAATGTTTAATATGTATTATTTATTTTATTTGTGGTTATAGGGGACTATTCTGTTTTTCTGTTACATATGTTTATGCATCTCATTCACTGTACTGTAATGCAAAAATATGGTGATCCATTATTGAAACATTTTTAAATATTTATGGTAGTATTTGTTTTATGCTGATTTAAATAAACAGAATTGTAGTAATTTTTACTGTAAATAAAGTTAAATAAATGGAAAGAAATCATTTACGGTAATGAAAATGTCCGGGCAAGGAAACAGAACCCTCTCCTAATTCTCACACACAAATTCATGATTTCCAAACGCACCATTACGGTTCTGACCGCTGCCCCACACCCCACAGCGCCCCCCTTTATAAAACGCCGCCGGGCCCAAACATGCAACGCCGAAACCTCACCACCTACTGACGAACACCATGCAACCAGGAAAACCCCAACCCCCTCCAGATTCAAACCAAAGTTCGATCGTCCACAAAAATACTGAAAAAAGAACACTCCCCAACTAGCACACCATACAAGCCCCGTAAAAGTAGTTTTGCATTCATTGTGTTCATGTTGATTTTGTGGTGAATTTTGACACTTGAGACCCATAACATTTACACACAAATCATGATTTTAGTCATTTGTAGAAGATGCTGAATATTTAGTATGATCATAAAAATCGTCTCTAGGTTACGTATGTAACCATAATTCCCCGAGGGAACGAGACGCTGCATCAAAGCGCTTTGGGAACGCCCTTGCGTGACCCCGTTCTGAAGCACGTGTCAAATCCGTCCAATGGACCAGCGAGACATCACGAGCAGGGTGACGTAAGCACCAAAAAGCATAAAAGCGCATCCGGCCGGGCTGCAAACCAGCATCGATGAAGTAGTGCCTGGAGGGATGCAGGGAGTTTGGCAAAGAGACGCAGCGTCTCGTTCCATCGGGGAACCATGGTCACATACGTAACCTAGAGACGTTCCCCTTCAGGACTCGAGCTGCGTCGAAACGCTTTGGGAACGAGAAAACCCACTGCGCCATACTACCAAGTCCCTGCTTGTGTGTGTATCAGATGAGCACATCAAGAAGAGAGAACTTGGGAACCTAGGGTGCCGCCGGTTCGGTTGTCCCGTGCCCCAGTTTGTGGGCGGGGCCACACAAGCGGACTACCACCCACGCCCCCTAACGCACACAACCCCCAACCCAAACCGCTCCCAAACACACTGCCTCCCTGCCCCCCCGGCCCCCCCCGCTGCCCGCCTTGGAGGCCGCCATACTCTGTCCGTGGCGCTGACCCCCATCGGCCTGACCCCTGGGCCCCCCGGCCAGACGGACGCCCCAAGTCGCGCTACGTGCCACACGCCTGGCCACCCACTCGCACCCATACCCCCCACACCTGAACCCAACCATCAACACTCGGTCCTTGGTTCAGACACCGCCGCCACCTCACAATATTTGGGCGGACCAAACATCAAACCAAACACGCCGCGGATCCTACCCCCCTTACCGCAGAGCGGCCCGGGCCCCCCACAAAACTTATCCCTTGTGTGCCCGTCCGAGTCCTCCCCCGTGCTCGCCCACAACCACCTCTGGCCACCGACCCGCGGTTGAACACCTACGCCTTGTGACTGGGCCTCCCAAACCCCCTTCTCCACGGTCCGGCACACAGGGCCCCACACACGGCCGCCTGCCTTGCCACCCCCGCCAACCAAACAACAACACAAAATGGGCCCATTGCACAACGATGACACTGTACCGGCCTCGCCACCAACCCACAGAACCCAACTGCCACGGAGGGGGAAACGAGTGGCAACAACCAAACCCCCCCCAACCCAACAACCCACCCAACAACTCCAAACCCCAGAGGTGTCTTCCCACTGACCCCCACCCCCCCCTGCAACCCAACACCACACCCAGGACGCGCGTGGTAAGCCACCCAGCTAAGGGCCGACCACGGTATACCTTCAGAGTGGAGGGAGGATAACCCTGAGGCGAGAAGCTCGCTCCTGCGCACCCCCCGACCACCCCCCGAACCCTCAGGAACCCCCAATGGGGCAGTCTCCTGACTGGGTCCTGTAGTCGATGTCCGCCCCCCCCCCTATGCAAGCGTCCCCGTTTCCCACACAAACCCCACTAACCGGCATATGTTTCCCTCGTGCGACGGCCCCGACACCGCTAAAACCAACACCAGGGCCCTCCCACCGAACGAGCCCTCTAGTTCCACAAAACCCCCGTTGAGCGAACCACGACACACGACCTACCGGAGTCGTTGCCCCCCTCACCCCCGGGGCCCAGCTGCCAACAGCTCATAACTCGCCGATTGCCATGTAGGAGAACCACCCGTGTGTGTCTCCCGTGCGCACGCACCCAACAACCCAAACGACTGCCCCCCTTACCCCCAGCATAATCGAAGCGACCCACACAAAAACCAGACGGGCAGTGTGCAGAGCTCGGAAACAACTAGGCCAGCCTTCCCCGGCATTGATGTGCCAAAGCGATGACAGCCGGCTCCACCTTCCCACAAACACCCCAAGCCAACACCTCACCAACCTCGGAGCAAACGAACAAGACCACCACACACACCGCAAGACCACCCCACTCCTGACCGCTACCCAACCCACCACGGACAAGCCATGAGAAAAGGACCCAGTAGTCCTTAGCGGCAGAACCAAAACAGCACACACCGACATCCGCACAAACCACCCTCACCCAACTCGTTAGCCGTACGCCCCCGCCCCCACAACGGACAACCACCCCACAGACCAACCCAACCCCCCACCAACCAAAAAAAAATACGCCAAGGCCACAACCTGGAACCGGGGAACCAACGAAAAAGGATAACAGTCAGAACCAAAAATATACATAATGTACAAAACAAACCGTAAGCATCGCCACGTTACCTTGATCATGCGAAGCGGATTCCCACTCGGGGAAAATCCTTTGGTTCTGAGCCCCCACTGCAAGGGTCTCATGTACAGCAAGCCAAAAGGTATCACGTTGGACGCCGCTGCCACCAGGCCCAACAGCCTCAGAAACTGTTTGACAACGTGACACCCCCCCCCCACACAAACGTGATTGGCCTTCTCTTACCCTCGTGACTGTCGTGAGGAATGACTGCTCCGAATACCCCCCATTCTGCACGACATCTCAGCAGGATACACCCCCCCCCCCACACGCCCCACACCCAGACGTGCCCCCCCCAGAGCGCACATCGAGGCACCACCAACGACTAGTCCCACACCACACGCCTATCAAGACTACGGGGTCCTTGTAGTGGAGAAAGAACACTTCTTCTTGCGTTTAGTCCCCCGCATCACACAACCCCAAACGCTCTCTCGTCCCCCACCTCGAGGCCGCCAGGACGACCCCCATCTTGATGCCGAGCCGCCATCTGCTCTGATTGAGCTCCCCAGGTTAACCAATGTCGTATTAATTGAGTATGCGGATGCCCTGGAAGTCGCAGTGGGCCAGCGCAGCATCCCCACCCTTGTGACAGTGTGGGCAACAGCGTGAGCACACGCAGAGAAGCGCCGACCACCAAGCGGCAGAAGAAGAAACTCTATATTGGCACATGCTTCGCCCAACACCCACACCACACACCACGCACACCCCCACCCAACCGCAAACCCTCCAGACACCAACCCCCCCCCACACACATTCCACGTGTTCCCCCCCCCCGCGCATGGGCCACTCCGGCTGGCCCCATTCGAGTTATGCACAACATACCCCCCCCATACACACACGCACCCCCCCCCGCCCGCAGGCCTCCTTTACCCCCAAGCGGATCCAGAGACACACCGACTCATCTACACAAAACCAGTCCGCGGACTGGATTGAGACACACTATCCTGCTGATAGTGACCCCCCCAAACATCACAAACCAGCCGAACCGCAAAAAGACGTTTGACCCCCTAGCGCGGTTTTCAGGAAGAAGACGGCAGATCTAAGATCGACGCACACACAAACACACACACACCAAACACACAACACCCCCTTCTTCGGAACGCTGGGAAAGTAACGGCTGTAGAACCCGGACGCTCTCTCGAGAGAGAGGAGGAACACGGTCTATGGCCCCCTTCCTCAAGAGAGTATCTAATTCTTGTTCCATTACCAGAGCCTGCTCTGGGCCCACCAGAGTGGGAATGACCCCGTTGAAAACGAGGCGGAGGAGAACCAAACTGGATTCTGTAACCTTCTCTACAATCTGCAGGAACCATTTTGAGATATTTGATAGAAGTTTCCAAGCTACCAGAAACTCTACTAAAGGAACCAGCCCCTCGAGGCTGGCGTCTGGTATTATTAAAGGAGCCAGTTCGGTGCCCTGAAGCGAATGACCGGCAGGGAACAACCGACCTGACAGCTGTAGCACCCTCACTTGAGGGGGCGAACTCTCCCGTGCCGTACCGTTGCCGGGCGGCAGCGGGGATTTTCGCTCGTCGGAGCTCACTAAGCCCTGAAGCAACGAGGTGGCAGGGCTATCAATGAACCTCCATGAGGGCACTGAAGTAACAACCGACCTGACTGCTGTAGCACCCTAAATTGAGGGGGCGAGCTCTCCCGTGCCGTACCGTGCTGGGCGGCAGCTGGGAATTCGGTCATCGGAGCTCACTGAGCCCTGAAGAACCGAGGTGGCAGGGGTATCAATGAAACTCCATGAGGGCACTGAGGGAACAACCGACCCGACTGCTGTACCACCACACTTGAGGGGGCGGGCTCTCCCGTGCCGTACCGTTGCCGGGCAGGAGGCTGGGAATTTCGCTCGTCGGAGCTCTCTGAGCCCTGAAGCACCGAGGGTGGCAGGGGTATCAATAAGCCTCCGTGAGGGCACTGAGGAGGATGGGGCACCGTATACTGAGATGTTATCCTTTCCTCCCCAGGTGGGCTGCCCTCAGGGACCTGACAATGGTAGGACCATTTCGCCGAGGTCCTCTTAGACAAAAATAACGGTCCGCAGATCCGTTTTCGGTCTGTAAGACCCCAACTGAGAGCATCGCCCGACCCCGATCTTTCTGTGGAGGGGTGCGGGTTGCAACGCTCTGTTTTTGAGACTGGCGATATGAGGAGCTTGATGGCTTGGGCTGCTCCCGCTCAGCAGCCCCACCCATGAGCAGGTCAGCCTGGTATGCTTGTAACAACGCCATGGTGTGCAAACATGCGCCAGACTGACCCACCGCCGTATAAGCTTTCCCAACCAGACTCGATGTAAGCCTAACGGGCCTGGTGGGAAGCTTCGGGGCCTTCAGGGACGATGCTGAGGATGGGGAGAGATAGCTCGAAAGCGTCTGCTCCACCACTAGCATCGCCCCATATACCTTATCATTCAGCCCCATGATGTTCTTTTGAATAATTCGATACTGTGGGGCTGTAATACGGGATGAGTACGGTTTCTACCACGATCTTGACACATCAGCATGGAGATCGGGGGAAAACGGAAGGCCCCCGTCGTGAAGGCTGTGATCTGGATTCAGAACATGCTCATCTAATTATTTTTAGGACGAGCGTCCTGTATCTAGGCTGGCCAAACGATATTTTATATTGGCGACTGCACAAAACACACCCCCATAATCACGAATCACACCTCATACGCGAGGGACTGTGGTGGCGAGTCCACAGTCTCCTCTGTCTCGACACTCATCACATCCACCTCCTCGGAGGAAGATAGATGAAGCGTCTGGCTCTTTCTCTCTCGCGGGGGGGGGGCGCGCGAGAGAGAGAGCCGCGGATCTAGCGGGTGAGGACCGAGAAAAGGACGAGCCCGTCTCGGACACCGCACATCCAGCCACCCATACACAACCCTCCCCCCCCCCACCTGCGATCCCCACGACAACAGTCTGCGCTGTGCCTCGGCAACAGCGGGATTGCTGCCAGCGGGATCGCGAGCCTGGACGCTGTCATCAAACGCAGCCAGGCGATAGCGGAGCATGCGCAGCGAGAGCTCGCAGTGATGAAAATCAGCTGCTCGAAAGCTGACCGTGCATGCTCCGCTCTCGAACAAACAACACACAAATCGTGTGTATGCCCCGCCGCCAGATATCGTGGGCAGGGAGAAACACAGCGTTTGTAATGCCGTTCGCTCGCCATAGACTTCTCATTGTTTTATATATGAGTGCTTGTGCGGACAGACAACAGTAAATAGACAGACACATACACAGAGCGCTACTGAAGAGCAGAAGCTGGTTTGCGCCCTGCCGGATGTGCTTTTATGCTTTCTGGTGCTTACCTCACCCTGCTCGTGCCACGTCTCGCGGGTCCATTGGACGAAATTGGACACTTGTTCAGAACTGCCCCCCCCCCCCGGTCACGCACGGGCGTTCCCAAAGGGTTTCGACGCAGCTCGAGTTCCTGAACGGGAACTGTGAGAATTAGTCGGACATGAACTTGAAGTTTGTGAGGATATTGGTGTCGTCCCCCCCCCCACACCCCCCCCCCCCCCCCCCTGTGCCCCGGCACCCCAAGTCGCAACCACCCCACCGTAACCACGGGACCGTGCCCCCCCCCCCCAGTGGCGTCACTTTGCTTTGCCCGTGGTGGGACACCCGCGCAAAGTCGTTTAGCTACGTTTTTTATTTACCTAACCTAATTTATTGGCGGCCTGGGTGACGTCTAGAGTTTGACCCAAACCCCCAACGCTCAATGTTTTGACACATTTTTCAAAAATACATCGAATCCCTCCTTCACCCCAAATTCGTACCAGGGGAGACCAGGCCCCGACAACACCCCCCCCGAGACTTTTGACGCCGGTGCTGAGGGGGGGCTTAGATCAGTGTTTCCCAACCTTTTTTTAGTCGCAGCACCCCTTGGAAATTTTAACAAACTTGTGGCACCCTATAAAATTTATTTTGTCACAATTTTTGAATTTCTAACTTCGATATGATAAATTTGAAAAGTATAGATATTCGGTACAACAGGGAAGAACTGCAGATATAATGTCATACAGATATTTTTAATATAAAAAATGTGTATATCAATGGTGGCAATCAGTAGGCTAATTTCTAATGAAGAGACCAATTTAATGACAGATTTTAATGTAGCTTGTTATTCATATGTAAACTTGTGAGATAGCTCGTTCTAATGGTAATGAAACAAAGTTTGCTCATCAGTGTATTTTTTGAGTTACAGTGGGGTAATTTGTTGAGTAGCACGAGATAGCTTGATTAAAACTTTGATTTTAATAAAAAATGACCAGGAGGCTAACAGTTAAAATAAAATAAGACCAAATAAAGAAATTGCTATTATAGCACAAATAAAAAACAACGATAGCCTACAAATTAATAAGAATTGCTTGTTAGTTTTTAGGGTAGGTTTAACACAAAGTAGGGCTATTAAGAGATTTTTTTTTTGTTTACCAATTATCCAAATAATGTTTAACCCTAGAAAACTATTATTATCAGAGGACACGTGAGCAACGGTTAGCAGATCAATGAATGAGAAGGCAGCGTTACCAGAGATGCCCACATATACCACACCATGTTACAACACAATAGGGCTAATGCAGACAGAAACAATACTGTACTACAACGATTTCCTGTCGGCTCAATTTTTGAGTGGACTTTGCTGTTACGATGAGCAGGAACGGTATACGAGTGGAGCGCACATGCATAGAGCGGGATAATACGCAGAGCGTCTCACCACGTTAAAGTGAAACCTGAGCGTTGAACTAATTTTCGGCAGCCGAAATTTGGGTGCATCTCTAATTATTGGCGACATCAGAAAGGGATATTATATAATAGCTGCTTTTTGAACATTTTAGCAATTTAAAAATTTAAAAAAAAAAATTTATTTACACGGCACCCCTGCTCTCTACAGACGGCACCCCGGTTGGGAAACACTGATCTAAATCATTGACAGAGGAGCTGGACAATTTCGGATACCAGGACTCATTCTTCCCACTGGTCGCTTCTTTGCGACTAACTTTCTCAGTTGGTCGCACGAGCACATGTTTTTTTTTTTTTGCTACAACATGGGATTAATCAATGCACGCTGATGAACTTTTATCATAGTTTATAGTTCTATGGTAATGAAAGTACCAGCGGCACACCAGACACCCCTTCACCCCCGTTCTTTTTCTCAGTTCGCGGACCGATATTTGTGATTTGAATTTTGTGAATGGGAGTTCCTCTTTTGCCATGTTATAGGCTGGGCTTCGGATGCTTTCACTTTCGATTTCAAGATCTTGTCAGGTTTTACAATAAAATAAAATTGTCTGTTTTGCTTACATCTATACAACTTTCACCTTTTAAGACTAAAAAAAAAAAAATTGATTAATTATTTTTTATTAAAATGCACAACACCCTCAACCGTATCACTGAAAACTCGCTTACAAACGTATTACCAAAACGACTAGATGAGGCCTGGCCTAGGCGACACGCTGTATTGGGCTCTAAGCAACCCCACCCCTGACCCCGACCCAATAACTTCCAGACGATTAGCCCCCCTGCGGGCATCCCCCCACCAACACCAAGAGAGCCGCACCACCCCCGCCCATTGCCCCCCAGGTACCCCCACCCGGGCCGCCCGTTTTCCACCACTGCCCTCCACCCACTACTCCCAGACCCGGTCCTGCGCCCTTTTTCTCTCACCCTTGTCTGACCCCACCTCCGAGTAACGACCCAGTCACCAACACGAATCCTGAGACGCACGCCCCCATATACACACCTCGCAATTGTGTGTTACAAAGTCAGAATTGCGAGATATAAAACTCACCAATTTGAGTTTTTTTTTTTCTCGCAATTGCGAGTTTATATCTCGCAATTGCAACATTGTTTCTCGCAATGCTACTTTTTTTCTCTCAGCAACAACCATTGTGCCCCGCACTCCTACCTCCCCCCCAAAAAACGCACACCCCCTTGCAACAAGCCCGCCCCCAGAAACTAAAGTAGTCAAATTCTTTGAAACATGCGTTGGGGGGGGGGACGGATTATTTCTCAGATTGCCCCTAAAAGTTTTATATCTAGCAGTTCTGACTTGATTATCAGAACAAACCACCCAACACAAGTGCACGCAACTTTATCCCCCCCACACCAATCTCGCCCCACACCAAACCAAAACAAAACAAACATAGACGAAAGAACACCAAGACAAGCAAACACACTCATCACCGACACACAACCCAAATAATTATGACTTTTGAACTCAAAATTTAAATCCCCGAAAAAACCCTTCTCTGGTTTAAGAGCCTCTTTTACTTTACTTCAAGCGTGAAAACCATCAATATCGCGTCATGGTTGCTGAGCGCACTCTGCATTAATAGTAACATAACCAAAACAGTTATTATAATTTATAGGTAATAAGACAATAAATACAAGGAACTCGCCCACTTGATTTTGATTTTCTTTAATTTGTTAGTCCGTATAAAAGGCTGCAGTTCTATTAAAGGCACGTCCATGTGGAGCTGGCGACCTATTAGCCTATATTGAAGTATGAGTTAACCCATACGTCCCACCGCAAAATTGACGTGACATGTGGCCAAGTATGGGGCTCTGCATTTAACCCATCCTAAGGGAACACACACACACAGCAGTGAACACACACACACCGTGAACACACACCCAGAGCAGTGGGCAGCCATTTATGCTGCGGCGCCTGGGGAGCAGTTCGGTGCCTTGCTCAAGGGCACCTCAGTCATGGTATTGAAGGTGGAAGAGAGCGCTGTACATTCACTCCCCCCACCTACAATCCCTGCCGGTACGAGACTCGAACCTGCAACCTTTGGGTTACGAGTCAGACTCTCTAACCATTAGGCCACGACTTCCCCCATGTGCATGTACGTCCTCTCATTGTCTGCCCCAGGACGAGCGAGAGAGCTAGAGGACGTTTTTATTTACGACCCGTCCAAAGCAACAGAAACAGTTGTTTAGAGTTGCACACGCAGACGTGTTTTACTGCCCGAATGAGCTTTCATTTCTCTAGTAATAATTTTTTAAGGGAAGAAAAACTGCAGGACATGCAGTTTGTGGCAGCTAATAATTTCTATTGGCAAATTTTTAAGACCTAAAGTGCAGCACTGTTACATTTGTCATTTTTAATCAGAGAGAGAGTCTCCTGAGGTGTATTCAGAGTTACCTGAGGCGGCTCTACCTTCCCTGTGTGTGAATTCTGCTGTTTCGGCTGCCAACCTCCACTTGGCCTCTGCGGAGGGAAAAAAATAATTAACTTCCAAGGGCATACAGTATTGAGACTGAGAGTCTGTCCGTCTGCAGGGAAACTCCATACAATGAGGTGGAAAAGTGAGCTGTAAAGTCTTTAACTGACAAATGCAAACTCCCAAGAAAAAAGTAATTGGGATTTATGCAGCAAACATTAATTAATGGTATTTTCTCATAGCCAAGCATCTCTTAGGAGGGTTCTCACACCATTTGTGCTTCAGACATGAATGATACCTCAAATTGCATGGGCTATTATTTTCCTATTCAATCAGACATACTATTGCAATTTGGGTCAGTAAGAAACCACCAAGAACACATTAGTAACCACACTGGAAATCAGAGCAACTGCCTAAAGGTGCCGTCACATTTGCAAAATTTCAGCGAAATTTTGTGAGCAAAAAAGGTCCATTACTTATTATCAGCAGCGTATTCACATGTCCAACTGAACCTGATGTGACGTCTGCATGGGGAAATCTTTTGCCCTCACACAAAAATACCCGAAATGACTGCATTTCACCCACAAAAATTCGGCAAACAAAGGTAAATGTGACCGCACCTTAACAGTGCTTTAAAACCACACTGAACACCTTAGCAATGTCCTGACGAACAGCCTAGAATCATGGCAGCAAGTTTTGCATGAGCATATCCTGTTTTATAAAATGGATAGTTCCGGTCCTTGATTCTGATTAGCTGAGCCATGTTCAAAGCTGTTGTAAATTACTCTACAAACATACACCTTTGTTTACATTTGCGTGTTGCTTGGCAACCACTTTGTTGCAAGCACAACTGATTCTGAGAAACTACATTGTTTGGTGGAAGAATACTGTTTTTATTAATACCATTACACTTTATTTGCTCTGTTTTATTTTGTGAAACCGTACTGCGTATATGGAATAACCATTTTATAAAAGCAATAAGCCCCGTGAAGCCGTGGTTTACAGTGAATTTATAACAGTTAAGGGGGTTTTAACAACGTCCCTTAACTGTTATAAATTCACTGTAAGCCACGGCTTCTTTGGGCTTATTGCTTTATTACTATGTTTTCTGCATATAGTAAAATGTACTATATTGATACTGAAGTTGATATAATAAAAGAAGTTTGTTACCTAATACTTTTTTAACCAATGTGGTTTAAATGGAACAAAACTCCAACAAAATATTCTGAAAAAACTTAAGATGAGAGAGTTTGACTAGTAACTGGTTTACATTTTTTTTTTTGGTAACATCGGAAATGTTATGTTGTTCAAGGTGGTCATGTAGCATTGCTAAACTGGTAAAGCTGGCCTACATGCAATAGTAACCAGCTTGACTAGCTTGTGTTTGTAACAGACCAACATTGGCCATGTAAAACCTATCCATCTTGGAATTTAAGTTAGTCCAAACTGGTCTAAGCTGTTTTATTTCTCTGTAGGGAAGGTATCCTGACCCTGCATGTCAAATATTATACTGCAAAGTATTATAGAGTGTTTTCTTCAGAGAAACCTGTAGGAAGAGATTTAACATGAGCCTTTGAGGTGAAGAATCAGGCCTATTCAGCCCAGTGGGAAAGTGAGAATAATATCAGAAAGAATCCCATGTCTGTAGGAAGTTTCAGCTCGGCATGTGCTAAGCGGATCAGAACAAACCAGTTAAGTTAAGCTGAGTCAACTAGTACAACTAATCAATCCCTCAGAGTTTTTGAAACACAGACATATGGCAACTGATTATTTCTTACCAATTATTCAACAAAAAAGCACTGTAAAGGAATAAACACACCATTTGTCAGCAGAACTCCAGGGTATTGTAAGGTGAGAATTGAGTTTTTGGCAAAAGCATGTTGCATTTTCACTTGGTCTATAGGGGAAAGTGGTTTGGCACTGAATGTCCGGTCAAAACTGCTTTTCTAGCACTGATATTTAACTCCAGAGTGTTGCAACCAAAGGTGTAAAATGGGATTTTTAGCGAGTCGCGCAACCTGTGGATCCATGGGAGTGGTGCAGGGTACCAAACCCCGTAATCCGTGTAATGTTTTAAAGGTGCGAAAACCTACTCGAGCAACACAACACTTCCCACTCGCGCTGGAGAAAGTGTGAATGTCTGTTGGACGCCTGTTCTTGGAGGACCCGATTCCTGCTGTCTTTGTGTGGGTGTAGTGTGTACTAAATGAAGGAATCACTGAGGTGTGTACAGCTAATATATGTGGACGTATGAATGAGTTTGAACAATTAGGAAGTTGGCGTCGGGTAGGGTGGTAAATTTTATCTGCTCAAGCGTGGGTGGACTGGCACCTCTTTGTCCTTCTGTTGTAAGTGAAACTAGGAAATCAGCGTCCATCAGGCAGGCACGGCTGCACTTGTAGCACAGATGATGGATGGGAGAGATTTGCAGCGCACAATGGATTCTGTGGCCCGAGCGGATGAGGTTAAAGGCGGCAGGTGAGGTGGAAAAAGTTGCATTAGCTCAGGTTGATGGAGCTGCTACATTGAATGAGTGACAAGCTCGCTAGAGTGCGGCCGTGCGTGTTTGTGTGCTAAAAGGTGTTGGGGAGACGGGAAACAAGTGAGCGTGTGATGTCGAGTTTCCTTTCTCAGTGTATGCTTGTGTCAGATCGCTCTTGCTTAATTCACAGTGACAAGCCGTGCGAGGTTGCCTTCAAAATGAGTGTGTGTGTGTATATGTGCATGTGTATTTCGTGGATTAAATTGGCTTGCTTGCTCCTGGTTCATGCTCCTGTCTGATCTGATTGGAGTTGTCCGCTTCTGAGGAGGGGGGTTAGTTTTCTCCATGCGAACTCCATAATCACAACAGTAGCCATCTCTTGCTGTCAATAATATTGACAAAAAAAGGTGATGTTCTGCATTACATTTTGAATTCTGTGACATTTTATACAATGAATATGCTTATTTAAGGTAGTATTTCTACAAATGGACAGAAACCTGGAAATAAGGAATTAAATGTAGAGAGTTTTTACAGTTTTATATATGTATATACAGGTATATATAATTATATAGTATAGTATAATTATATAGCAAGTGTGTGCATATATATATATGAAGAGTTTGGTTCCAAAACGCTATAAATCCATTTTGATTAATTTGAGTAAAAATGTGTTTTCTTTACCAAGAAAGTGGCAAGATGAAAACCACTATTTTCTGTTTCAAACTTTCACATAGCATCTTTAGGTTATAATAAAATTAAAAATTCAAATCCAGATTTTGATTTTCAAAGATGTATTATAAAAAAATGACCCCCCCCCCCCCCCACTCCCCCCCAAAATGCAATAAATCCATTGAATAAATATAAAAGTTATTTTTCATATTGAAAATACACAACATAGTAAGTTGAAACTCTGAACTTGGTCAATACTAATCTTATTAATAGCTCACGTTTCTTCCCCACCGCAGAAACCAAGACAGGTTTCATCAATGCCGTCAAAAATCATGTAGTGTATTTAGGGCTGTGCAAATAATCGAATGCAATTTTCATGCGCTTCTCGTCAGTAAAGCCGGTTCTGTGAGTAGTAAATCGCCATCACGTGCTTTCAGATGGAGCAGAATTTACTACACAGAGCTGTAGATCACTGACAAGCTATGCAATATCGCATTCATAATCAAAGGCGATTTATCTGCGATTATGAACGCGACATTGCGTAGCTTGGCAGTTACTGTTTACAATGCGTGGAATGGTGCGCTTTGATTGGTTGAGCGGATGTATCGCATTCTGCAGAGAAGGGAGACTGGCGTTTGTCGCGGTTTGGAAAGATAGGGAGAAAACATGACAGATACAATACTGATTTTGGTGGGAACTAATTTTTTTTTTTTAAATGGCATTTATATATATATAATTTATTTATTGTTTTGAATATTGTTTTGACAAAAACCAAGCAATTCCTAAAAACAAAAAAACACAATTCATCAAATACGGTATTGATAGCAACTGCATTTTGTGTAGTTGTTTTCCCATCACAGTGATGTCATGATGTCATTAGGAACTGGCTTTGGTTAGTTAAGGATTTTTACAAAAGATTTAACAGGATAAAAAGTGATATTGAGGACACGTGAAAAATATGTAAATCAATAACCAAATTATTTAAAAAAAAGTCATGTTTTGTTTGCAACATTTGGATTAGAGAGAGAACAAATGAATGATGATGAATTTGAAGTATTGACAAGTATAGATGAATTTCTATCTATACTTGTCAATACTTGTCATGTATATCTGGGGTGGATAGATTTGAATGTGGCTTGGAACAGAAAATAAACTATATACAGATGATGAGATATTAAACAGCACTTTGATCGCTGCATTAACAACAGATATCTGAGCTATTATCTGTGCTTAGTGGGGTGGACATAATCACTTTAGTTTGAAACCAACAATTTGTCTGCTCGACTGGAAATGCCGCTGGTGAGGGCCAAGAAAGACAGCATATGCTTATGACTAATACAGTTCAACTCCCAAACATGAACGTAACTTCAGTATCTATTAACTAAGATCTTAATAAAGGAAGAAATCTTAGCTTTAAACATTTACACACTCTCATTTCAGTAGTTAGTTCATGTAATTCTATCTGTCTGTCTGTCGCTCTATCATTCTCTCTGTTGTTTTATTCTATCGTTCGGTCTCTCGTTTTATAATTCTGTCATTCTGTGTATTGTTTTATTATTCTATCTTTCTGTCTGTCATTCTTTCTGTTGTTTTACCATTTTATCAGTCTGTCATCCTGTTATTTTATCATTTTTTTCTGCCTGTTTATCTCTCTGTTGTTTTATCATTCTGTCGCTCTGTCTTAATTAGTGGCATTATAAGACGTATTCATGTAGCAGTTAATGTATTTATTAAGAGAACAGTAAAGACTGTGACACGTCTGTTTCTGTACACGCCAGTTATTTTTCAGAGTGTAAACAAACCCTTATGTTAATCTAGCAGATGTTACCCATCCACCCCAAATCTCACTTCTTCCTTTCTTGTGCTGTGAAATCATCTCTAAGTTCATCAAGTGCTCCTGATAGGGCAGCACGAGCGCTAGATTCGATAAACATCATATTGACAGCGTGCCAGCGGTAGGGCATATGCCAGTTGAGCTGTGAGAAGTGCGGAGCCGTGAGCAGCAGATGTGAGGGACGAGTCGAGCTCGTACCGCTGCCATGTCTGCCGCTGCTGAGATTGGAAACTGTTGCTTGTCTGGTGTGGGGCAACTTATCAATAATTGATCAAATTGGTAGGCAACATTAATTAGAAGAGAAATTAAGAACTTATGCTTGTTTTATATCTGTGTGTGAGTGTGTGTGCAATGTGATCTCATTAGTACTTGTAAATATTTGGATGTGAAGTATGGTTCTAGCACATTCTAATACATTTCCATTAATTTGGATAGACACTTCTGATAGCAGATACTGTAAAACAAAAACCTTATTACATATAAATGACTTGAAATGTTTAAGAATCCTTAGCGGTTCATAGGACATAGAGTCCATGGAATTTACAGGTTGATTTTATTGTGTTTTTAATAGGATTGCCCCCTAATATTCAACTAACCTTTAGTCGACGAGAAGAGGCTTGGTCGACCAAAATTTTATTAGTCGCTTAGTCGCAGAAAAAAAATTCCTCAGGAAGTGGTGGGGTCACGCAGTCTGTGACGGACAGATCGTTAACGACTGGATTTTGTGGTAAAATCCAAACGCTCACTTTTCAATCCTCAACCTCAAATACGGCTTATCATCTGAAATATGTAAGTAGTAGCAGTAGCAACTTTACATGGCCGCTCAATCTAATGTTAACCTAGAAAAATGTGCGCTATTCAAGTGTCTGTGAGGAGTGTGGAAGCTGAACAGTAGCGCGCTCACTGCAGGACAGATGGAGGCGCCGGTGCGGTCACTTGCTCTTAAAATACTCTGTCATTTTGGTCATACAGACAAGAGTAATACATCTTTCGAATCTGTAAAGCCTCTACGTTTATTTGTGTGCACTCACTATAACAACAAAACCTTGCGCTTTTGTGAAATAATGAAAGCAAACAGGATGCGCTTTCTGCCGTCTCGACCTCTGTGAACTTGAGCGCGAAACTCCGTGTATACTTGCCTTACAGACATGAAAAATATATCTGTGAAATGTCTACTTTCAAATGAAACAATTCAAATCTGAAAAAAAAACTAATATTCTCAGATTATGTAATACGTATGAAACTTGCATGCAGGCGCTACGGAGATGATGAGTCAGTGTCGCCGAATTCATCTCTTAAGCCGAAATCACAGAAAACACTAGTTTATCAATAGGTTATTAAAATGTTAATGCAGTTTAATCTTACTGTTTTTCCCTGACACATTCATCATCATTACTTCTGCCGGTGTTATGCTATGCTAATTGTTTGGCATTTTTGATTCTGAGTATCAAAAATCGAGCAGGGTGGCAGTATGAATGTGCACACTTCAAAGGCAAGTAGGAACCGATAAACTACAGGAGACCTCATTTCTTTTTCTGCTGCTGTCTAACTGAACCCCAGCGGGCAGACGTGTTTCACAAAATCATGTCTTTGACTGGTTAATTTTTTCCTTCAATAAATCACGAGGCTATCGGATCGCTCCCCCTGGAACATTCTGAATATTTTACTATTATTGTTTTTTAGTGGTTGCGCGATTTCTTTGAGAATACCTTTGATGTGGTTTGCGAGTCTTGCTGGTATTGTAGGATTCATCGCCTTCCGGCACTCGTGGCAAATTAATTATTTTTGTAGCATTTTAATCCTCTTGTGTAAGCTTAATACGCAGGGGCAAATTAAGACGGCAATGAATATTTGGTCCTTGAAATATGCAGAAATGTAAATGTAAGTATCCTGCAGGCAGAAATTTCATCATGTTGAAGCCCTTAACATGCACACAGACCAAAGCGATTTCCATGTTGGGTGGTACAGAAAGTAACGTCCAATCGAATAAGGCTGTCTGACACCTTCAGCCCACCCTGTAAAGATTCAACAATGAAAATAGTCTGAAAGGAAACAAAAATTTTTTTTTGTAAAATGCATAGTTATATGCAATATGCTGATTGGTCAATACAGTATTCCAGTAATAGTATAGGAATTTTATTTGAAAACCTGTTCATCAGCTATTGTAGAGGCACAAAAACGATCTCAGAAAAAATGTTCAGATCACATTTTGCCCCATAAACAAATCCGAAATTATAATTATTTTTGTATGAAGAAAAGCTTTTAAAGGGTTAGTTCACCCAAAAATGAAAATTCTGTCATTAATTACTCACCCTCATGTCGTTCCATACCCCTAAGACCTTTGTTCATCTTCAGAACGCAAATTAAGATATTTTTGATTGAATCCGATGGCTCAGAGAGGCCTCCATTGACAGCAACGCCACCCAAACTTTTAAAGACTCCATAAAGGACTAAGAATTCGTTAAAACAGTCGACGTGACTACAGTGGTTCTACAATAATTTTATGAAGTGACGAGAATACTTTTTGTGCAAAAACAAAACAAAAATAATAACTTTATTCAGCAATTTCTCCTCTTCCCTGTGAAGGCTTCCATGTTCTACGTCCAAACGCCGGCTCATTATTGGCCAAAGCTGCACATGTGAGCAGCGCAACACATGTGTGTGATGCTGATGCAGGAGCCGTCCAATAATGAGCCGACATTCTGACGTAGAACCTGGAAGCGCTGGATGTAAAAAACATATGAGAATGACACAGAAGAGAAGAGGTTGTTGAGTAAAGTCGAGTTGAGTAAAGAAAATAAATAAATATTTTCATTGGTAATTTCAATCAGAAAATACTGCACCTTTCAAAATTAAGTTGACTACAAAAAATAATACCATGATGTATAAATGTTTATTAATAAAATATAAAATATATAATTTAAATGTTCAGAGACAATATATTTTATTAATTAGCTTTATAATATATAGTATTTTAATAAAAATCTGTGATCTTGATTTATTTTATTATGTGGTAACAATTTCATAAAAACCGTAAGTCAAGGCTGTGCTGTATTGCCACTCCACTACACGTCATAAATAGCAATGGCCGTTTAGTCATGTCTATATTCACAATACCTCTTGCACTTTACTGCTTAAATAAACCCCCTCTCAAAGCTACGATACAAGAAGTTGTGTAAAAACGAGTACATTTAATTAGTGCTATTTCATCCTGGCTTTCTAATCCTTAGCTCCCGGCTAGCATAAAACTTAATGCGGTGGAAAATCGTGTTTTTAGCGAAGATGAAGTAATGATGGCACTCCGTGGCTTAATCATGTTGACATATGCCATCTTCCCCTCTTCTCTCTCGTGTGTGTTCTGTAGGCAGCTGTTCGTTTGAAGAGCACTACAGTAATTGCGGCTACAGCGTGGCGTTGGGGACTAATGGCTTCGCCTGGGAGCAAGTCAACACCTGGGAGAGACCCTCCATGGACGCGGCCGTTCCCACAGGTACGGAATTACACCTCAATGCCTCACTCTTTCGTGTTGTCTTTCTCTCTTTCTTTCTGTTGAGGAATTTTTAAAGGAATAGGTCACTCAAAAATGAAAATTCTGTCATTATTGTCATTGCAGACTTGTGTGCTGTTATTTCTTCCATGGAGCATGTGTCCAAACGGACATAAAACACCATTAAAGTGCACTGTAGGGTAATACAACAGAAGTAAAAATCCCATTCATTTTCTTCTAAGGGGAATTGATTTTTAATAATATCTCATAAACCTTTAAAGACAGACCTGCTGTGAACTATGAGGTTGTTAATCAAATATATACTGCTTGTGTTGAAGCCATCAGTCTGCATTATTTCAACTTAAATAATTGTGTTTATTGATGGAATTCCTGGTGGAAAAACTACATTACCCATGATTCTGCAAAGAAATTTCCACTAGTCAGAGAGTAATACTTGTATATTTTGCTATAAACACCAAATATATAGTTTCACTAAACACAATCAACATATTTAAATCAACCATTTTATATTTATATGTGATTTTTAATTCAGTTAGATAATTTGCAAAGCTTCATGGGATTGTAGTTCTTTCCCTCATTAAAGTTACACAGTCTTCTACCTTTGTCTTTTTGCCCAATTTTCATTCTTTTTTGCTTTAAATCCACGTTTGTAATGTGATTCATTTCATAGCTGCTTAGATTGGTTCATGGAGTATAGCTCTTTAACAAAGACTTTTCTTTTAACAAAGAAAATCCCTGTGGGGAAAAATGACGGAATCTTAACAGGGATGATGAAAAAAGTGGGCAAGACAGGTGCCACAAGATTTTTGCCTATGTTCCAAGTCTTCTAAAGCCATGTGTGAGGAACAGACCCAAATTTAAGTTGTTCTTAAGTTTAAAGTAGTTTTATGGTATGTTTTTCTCCTTTTACAGATATTGTCAGTTGATTTTGTATGAAAAAAGACACTTCAAGATTTCTTCTTTTAGTATTACATGGAAAAATAAACATTATACAGGTTTGGAACAACATAAGGGTGAGAAAATAAGTCAATTTTCATTTTTGGGTGATCAGCTTCTTTTTCAGCTGCTATCTTTCAGCAGCTCCCAAGATCCATTTTCTTCAGTCATATCGCAGCCTCTCAATTTTTCCCCCTCATTCTTCTCTCTGTCGGACTTTTGTTATATGGAGAAGGCACTCTAGCTTCCGTCTGTCTTGAAGTCTATCTCTTTCTCTCTCAGCCCTTCTCTCTTGGAAGCGAGGCAGTAGTTCACAGTGAGACAAATGGCAATCAAGTTCGCTGTCACTCTCACTCAGCCGTCTCCTGCAGCGCTCAACAACCTCTGTCTCACAGCACCCTTAAAGACAATAGAGTCAGCTACACAACTGTGTCTCTCCACGCCAGCTTATTTAACCCCATTTGCTCCCTGCACACTACATCTGACACCAAAGCACTCCGGCTTCCAGACACTCCACTGGAAAGACGCTACATCCTTATAAATTACCATATACAGTGGGGAAAAAAAGTATTTAGTCAGCCACCAATTGTGCAAGTTCTCCCACTTAAAAAGATGAGAGAGGCCTGTAATTTTCATCATAGGTATACCTCAACTATGAGAGACAAAATGAGAAAAAAAATCCAGAAAATCACATTGTAGGATTTTTAAAGAATTTATTTGCAAATTGTGGAAAATAAGTATTTGGTCAATAAAAAAAATTCACCTCAATACTTTCTTATATACCCTTTGTTGGCAATGACAGAGGTCAAACGTTTTCTGTAAGTCTTCACAAGGTTTTCACACACTGTTGCTGGTATTTTGGCCCATTCCTCCATGCAGATCTCCTCTAGAGCAGTAATGTTTTGGGGCTGTCGCTCCAAAGATTTTCTATGGGGTTGAGATCTGGAGACTGGCTAGGCCACTCCAGGACGTTGAAATGCTTCTTACGAAGCCACTCCTTCGTTGCCCGGGCGGTGTGTTTGGGATCATTGTCATGCTGAAAGACCCAGCCACGTTTCATCTTCAATGCCCTTGCCGATGGAAGGAGGTTTTCACTCAAAATATCAAGATACATGGCCCCATTCATTCTTTAGTTTACAAGGATCAGTCGTCCTGGTCCCTTTGCAGAAAAACAGTCCCAAAGCATGATGTTTCCCCCATGCTTTACAGTAGGTATGGTGTTTTTTGGATGCAACTCAGCATTCTTTCTACTCCAAACACGACAAGTTGAGTTTTTTTCAAAAAGTTCTATTTTGGTTTCATCTTGAATATGACATATGACATTCTCCCAATCCTCTTCTGGATCATCCAAATGCTCTCTAGCAAACTTCAGACGGGCCTGGACATGTACTGGCTTAAGCAGGGGGACACGTCTGGCACTGCAGGATTTGATTCCTGGCGGCGCAGTGTGTTACTGATGGTAGCTTTTGTTACTTTGGTCCCAGCTCTCTGAAGGTCATTCACTAGGTCCCCCCGTGTGGTCCTGGGATTTTTGCTCACAGTTCTTGTGCTCATTTTGACCCCACGGGGTGAGATCTTGAGTAGAGCCCCAGATCGAGGGAGATTATCAATGGTCTTGTATGTCTTCCATTTTCTAATAATTCCCACAGTTGATTTCTTCACACCAAGTTGCTAACCTATTGCAGATTCAGTCTTCCCAGCCTGGTGCAGGTCTACAATTTTGTTTCTTGTGTCCTTTGACAGCTCTTTGGTCTTTGCCATGGTGGAGTTTGGAGTATGACTGTTTGAGGTTGTGGACAGGTGTCTTTATACTGATAACAAGTTCAAACAGATGCCATTAATACAGGTAACCAGTGGAGAACAGAGGAGCCTCTTAAAGAAGAAGTTAAAGGTCTGTGAGAGCCAGAAATCTTGCTTGTTTGTAGGTGACCAAATACTTATTTTACGAGGAATTTACCAATTAATTCTTTTAAAAATCCTACAATGTGATTTTCTGGATGTTTTTTTTCTCATTTTGTCTCTCATAGCTGAGGTATACATATGATGAAAATTACAGGCATCTCTCATATTTTTAAGTGGGAGAACTTGCACAATTGGTGGCTGACTAAATACTTTTTTGCCCCACTGTATATATATGCATAATGAGTTTATTTTTAGACCAGTGAAATTTCTCAATGGGCGTATTCTCTTTTTTCTTATAGTATTGCTCTTAGATTGTTATAGTTATGGCTGATTAGAATAAAAACACAGATTTACAGGCTTTATGATGCTTTATTGCATCATGCCCGATTAGGACAGTGTTGAGTCGTCACTTGATGTCCAAAGTAAAATCTGGGTCCTGAAGCAAAGCCAGTTGAGGCGCACTGTTTTAAGGAAAGGGGTCATCAACAGCATCAAACAAAATCCAGCCGAAAACATCAAAGTCTAGTAATTTTTCTCTATTGGGGGCACTAGCATCAGGCCCCATCTGATAAAAATACACAAGCACTCGTTAATAAATAAACGGCTGAAGAAGCACCATCTGTGCATGTTGATGTCATCAGGATCTGATTGTCTAATCAGGAGAGGAAATTGGGCCGCGGCATGATCCTTCCGTCATTAAACCCCGAGGAGACGCGCCAATATCTGTCTCTTCTCTCTGATTGTAGGCGGCACTTAATACAGTGTTCAGTGAATTACACCAAGGATGCAAAAGACCTGATGAAAATGAGTAATTGAAGAGTGTACCCACAGGAAAATTGTATTGCTCAGAGGTTGCTCTTTCATAGCTCAGGAGACCTAATGGAGGTCTCAGTTAGGGATTTTTGAAGTGTGCTTCTTTGCGTGGTAAGTGTTATTCAGATTGCTGCCAGTGTAGAGCATCCCAAATTCTGTGATGATTGGAACTGAGATAATTATTATTCAAATATAATATAAATAAAATTATTTTAGAAACGGCCGTAGAAGAAAGAGAAGAAGAAAAAACTTAATTGCTCAGACTTCTCATTCATGGGGGACTTAATTGGGTTTTGATTTAAGTTTCATTACATTAATAACTTCATCTTTGAAAATTGCTTGTAAAATTATTTAGGATAAATAAAAATGGACACAAATGAGATAACTGTTAATGCGCACTAAACATTTTAGTTGATATTGACCTTGGCAAGAGTGTGAGATTAGGACATTTTTATAAGAAGAAAACTCTGAAAAACATAGGATTTAAGCACATTTCTCCCTTTGCTTTCCATTTAGTCTCATGTATTAATAAGGAGGTCTCATTTGTGTTTTATTTTCTCTATGGGCAGAGCAAGAAAAGGTGGAAGTAGAACGGGAAGGGTGACTCAGGTGGGGATGAGGGCACCTAAATGCGTTCTCACAGGATGGGTAATGAAGCCTGTCAGTCACCACTTGTTTGTTTTTTTTTTTTTTTTTTTTTTCTTTTTTTTTTTTTTTTTTTTCCCCCCCCCCCTTTTTTTTTTTTTTTTTTCCTTGTATTCTCTGTGGACCGCGGGTCACTAGCATCAATACAATCCATTCCTCTCATTACTGCTGCTCTCTGAGGGATTCAGAGACAAGCTCCGCCAGTGAAAATACATCCGTGACTGAGACACACAGTCTTATTGCACTCGGAGAGGAGACCAATCATCCCTCCGATGCCACACTTCAAAATGCTAAGTGAGGGAATGCGTGCCGGTACTTTCAGTTAGAGTAATATTAGGTAGTCAAACTTGTTGCCAAAAACATCTGATTTTGGGTAGCAAATGTGCCAGGTTATTTGAGAAAGTTCTTTTGTGAGGGAAATTGTCTGTTTAAAGGAATATTTCAACCAAAAATGAAAATTGCTCGAAAATGTACTCCCCCTAGGACCATCCAAGATTAGGTGTAGACATCTCCAGTGAAAAGTCCATCCCCTATTATGTTATTAGTTATATATATATATTAGTTTAGAACTGTTTTGGACAGTTTTTGCTTGTAAACTATGCTTGATCTGAGCATATTTCTCACCTGATTGAGATTAGATGTCTTATTCTCTGAGAAAAGCATATGGATAGAGGACTTGTATTTTAGCCGGAAACAAGAGTTGTATGATGAATTTGTTTCTTACAAGCATGCAGCTTTTCACTTCACAAGACATTAACTGATGGACTGGAGTGGTGCGGATTACTTGTGGATTATTGTGATGTTTTTATCAGCTGTTTGAACTCTCATTCTGACGGCACCCATTCACTGCAGAGGATCCACTGGTGAACAAGTCATTGAGTCTTTGAGAGAAAGAAACTGCTCTACATCTTGAATGGCCTGAGGGCGAGTACATTTTCAGCAAATGTTAATTTTTGGGTGAACTATTCCTTTCTGTGTAAGATTAAGACAGCTCTATCTGAGCATTTCTTAGATTTATGGTCACTGGTTTGTGTTTTGAAGGAAAAGCAAAGTATCTTTTTGAATGGCCTAGACTTTGTGTTTATAGCTTAGCGATGTGTTTGATTTATAACTTTTCGAAATCTTTATGGACCTAATGAACTCAAAGAGGCTGTTCATTTTCAGATGTGTTTACACTGTCTTTGATGGACAGATGAAAGCACTTGGCCTAATTTTAGTGTTTTTTCACTGTTGCTCTCCCTCCGTTTCTCATTTTTGATATTTGTCCTACTATTTCTCTCCTCTGATTGGCCATAGCTGTCAACAAATCAGGGCCAATCAAAAGAGCTGTCATTTAATCATGACCAATGATTTTGTGCATGCGTCCACTTGGGTGTCCAAAGTCCCTGTGCATACTGTGCACTTCTAGTAATGGTAATAGAGTTCTGAATTATACGTTGCCAGGGCAGAATTGCATAAATGTGCATGTTACAGATGGTTGACGAGGGTAAATGGCATTTTTAGCCTTCCATTTTCACGTTTTCATCTTTTTTGTTCTTTGTGATGATTTGAGGGTCCTCATAGGCAGCAGTGCTTGATTGTATGTCTGATTTCTTTCCTCTAAGATTAGAAAGTGGGGCAGAAAAGGTTGCAATTGAAAATAAATTGACAGGGAAGGAGCTTTAGGCAAGCTCTTGCGCACACCCACTTACACATGCACTTAATCATATAGACACATATAAAATTCAGTGTTGGGGGAAGCTTATTACAAGGTGCTTATAATTTCAAGTAGTTAAACTAGTCATGTTACACTACAAGCTAATGAATTAATTTAATATTTTCTGCAATCAGAGCAGTTTTCTTCTGACACAAAAACAATGAGAATCCTAATTAAGCTGACAGATTTGAACAGATTTATTCACAAAATACCCGTAATATAACTAGAGAACACAGTCCTTTTATAATGATATTATATAATTTACAGTTTTAATGAACTTGTGCATTTCAATGAAATGTCCAAGTGAACAGATTAGCTAAAATGGATCTTCCCTAAGTTTTATTAGAAAGAGCTGACATTTAGTGCCTCAGTTTGCTTGGCTATACATATGCATGGATAATGCTACATTTATTTATTTCTTAAATGCACAGATTATTATTTTTTTTTAAAGATTACTTATTTTTATTTAATAAATAATATATGTAATATTTTTATATCATGTGTTTTTTAATAACTATGCATTAGTATTATTGTAATAATAATAATAATAATAAATAATAATAATAAAATATTACTGTAAATAATCCAACCAAAGTATACTATTAGAATAGTAAGTGTATTATGAAGTATTATTTTATAGTCATGTTCATGTACAATAATTATTGGTCAAATTGTGCAGCTCAACAACCCAGCACAGCAAATCTAGAGCTTTTTTAAATTGAATTTTTATGAGAAAATTTGTAGTTAGATATTTTCTCCAAATTGTGCAGTCCTACTGGCAAAATTTAGCTGGAAGTAATGGTATAACAGGCTTCATTGTGGGAACATAAAGTAATATAGTAGCGTCCACACCAGCGGACGATATTGTCTGTTTATTTCAAGCGCATACTCGTCTGCTGCTTTAAATGCTCGAGCTCTTTAAAGTCAGATGGATTCTGACTGGCTTTCAAAGTTTTTTTTATCAATCATCAGCTGGAAAAAATCGTTCTGAAAATTATTCCAACGATATCGTTTTTCTGTGCCTTTATCGTTATAGCTGTGGTGTGAACTCTGCTATTCTTTAATATTGAGAAAGATTTAGAACTATATCTTTATCGTTATCTTTATAGTTATCGTCCTTGGTGTGAACAGGCCTTAAGACGTTAGTGACATTCTGCCATTTTTAAAATGATGATAAAGGCTTATCTGGTGATTTGGAAATACTGAGTTAGGTGGTTTTGAACATTAAACAACAGTGGCTATGTTAAAATGCTACTCAGAGAGAGATACTGACTACGTTTACATGGACATCAGTAATCAATTATTTACCGATTCTAAAGAAGCCAATATTATGATTATGGTGTTTACATGAGTTGTTTTTAGAATATTCCTTTCATGTTCGCGTTTTACCTGTTATAGTTCATAGTTCGATTAATGGCACACGTCATTATGTCCCACGTGACGCCATCCGACGTCCCCTCCGGAATTTTTTTTTTCAACTATAATTAGGGCTGTGCGATATGGAAAAAAAACCTATTGCGATTTCTTTGATCAATTTTGCTATTTCGCAAATCGCGATTTTAATCACGATTTTGACACACACAGACATGCTTTACAGTCATTAATGCATTCAGTGTGAATTTGAAACATTTCAAAAAGAAAACCAATTAGAGCTTTATCAAAAAAGCTGTAACATGTCTCTAGAACAGAAATAAGGCAAAATAATCACTAAGTAAAGGTGTAAAAAAATGTCTCTAGAATAGACATATATGGCAGAAAAAAAAAAATCACGTGTCCAGGGATTTTTTTTTGCCATGCGTTGGTCATAGAGCTCTTTGTGGCATTGCCTCAGATGTTGAACTAGATTTGTTGCGCCAAGTCCACACGTACTCCGTCTGCAGTGCATATACATATGTGTATGCGGTGCAGAAGCAGCACAAACTCATTTTGCTTTCACACAGGACGCATTTGCAGTCCGCTACTGATCCGCGACTGTTTAGGCCACAAACACAACATTTATCCATTATTTTGATTTCAAATCCAAACGTTGTTTCTGAAAATGCTTTTTCAGCATTGTGATTCTTTTATCACAGTACAGTAATACAATCTTTCATAGACATATTCACGTTTAAACTAAATAAATATAACTTTGTTTAACTACCACCCCGAGTGCCATCTGTTATTGCGTTGTTTATCTAAAAGTGCAATTTTCCTTGTTTTAAATCTAGCCAAAAAACCATGTGTTGACTGTAAAACACAGCAGACTTTAATAATATACATTTATGGTGTAATTACTAAATTTCCGTGTCAAGCCATGTTAATTTTTACCGCGAATAATGCGCTGTCGCTTTAATTGAGCGCGTATAGCACAGCAGAAATAGAATCAGTGCAGGAAAGGAACACGATATCAGATGACTGCTTGCAGACGCACATCTGTGGAGCGCACTGCCGGACCGCAATCACGTGCAGTGTGTGAACGTCTGACCGTTAACTGGGTGTGGAAAAAATAAGACACCAGAAGGAGGGTGTGAACCTGGCCGTTAGTTTGTATGCCCGCCCAGTCTGTTCTGTTCTCGTGCTCCATTTAGGCGCTGCATTCTGATTGGTTAGGATATCATACTGCAGGGAGGTCGGGGGCGCGGAAAATCGTGCTATAAAGCGATTTAGAAATCGCGCAAGCTCAATTTTTGAATTTTTGATTTGATTTGATCAAATTTTGATTTGCAAAATGCGGCGAAAAGTCCTACACGATGGTAATAATGTGATTAAGGTGTTTACATGTCTATACTGCACTTCAGTAATGCGACTAAAATAGGAATACTCCACATGTCTTAATTCGATTTCTGTTTACTTCGAAAATGACTTTAGCTGGATTAAGGTAATCAAAAATCTCTGTTTACATGGTAGATTCTTAATCAGAGTATTGTCTTAATCGTGTTAAAATCGGATTATTGTTGTCCATGTAAACGTACTCATTGAGAATGAAGGAAGTTAGGTATCCAGCAGCGTATACTGCCATGAATGAGTTAGAACGAATGACAGACCAAAAGAGAATAGACAGAAATTGAGAGCGATAGACAGAAAAGGACAGATAGAAGACGATGATGGAGAGTGCAGTAATGGGTTTAGCAGCCCATCCCAACACACATCAGTCTTGTTTACTGATATCCAGCCTCGAATAAAGCAAAGCTCTCCTGTTGCGAGCTGCCGGAATCACGCTCTCACACTGGGGACCCGACTGATAAGAGCCCTCCGCTCTTCCCTTCTCCCTCTACCTCTGTCTTCCCTCTTGCTTTTTCTTCCCTCTGCTTTTTTGGTCTCCCCCTCCCATGTCTCCCGAATTCATCGCACCTTCCGCTGACACGCTGCTTTCATTAAAACCTCGCTCGAGCCCTCTGCTGACTTACATGTCTCAGCTCTGGTTTACATGCCTCGATGAACACACTCCCAGTGATGCATTCACACTTGCAGACTCACACACACGCTCACACTCACTCAGTGAGACAGAATGCTGCCGAGCGGCTCGGGTCAGGAATCGGAGCTTGTGATTAACAGGACAAAAAGATGCATCTGTTCTCGGTGGGAAAACAGAATGCTTTTTGTCCATGTCTGATTCGGTCGGTTGCTTGTTCACGTCTCCCTCCTCATCTAAGCATGATTTAGGATTTAAATAGGATAGGTTTATGATCACCTAATAGACATTGGGTGAACAACGAAATGAATAACGACACTGAATCAAACGAATTAAACTGTTGTCTTCTGTAGAGCTACTTATAGCTAAATTGAATAATTGTTTCATAATTAACTTTTTGCACCGCTTTTCAACACTAAACTGACTTGAGCTAAATTATGATGCTGCTGTCTTTATTAGAGCTGCTTTAGAGCAGAATTTGAATTTGAAGAGACATTTGCGTCGATTGTTATTTTCCTCTGTATTACTGTGAAGTTGTGAATCTCTGTTCTATAAAGCGATGTAAATTAAGGTGACTAGTGGTGACATGTAAAGGTGGATGGTAATATATGCTAATGTGTTGGGTTTCTGAAGTCAGTTTTATTGAAATGTTTTTGCTGTTTAGTTTTAATAGGTTCAGTTTAGATTCTGTTTTTAGGTGTAGACTTCTTAAACAGCTTGCAATATGTTGTTATAGTAAGTGAACTTGTTTATCCTTTAGGATCAACAAAAACCTAATTCCTTATGATGTGATTGTTTTAATAATTTAAAATTAGGACATTTTGATATCATGAATTGACCTGTTCACCCTTCAGTTTCTTGAAGCTTGGGAGCCTAAATTCACTTTGCATTAGTTTCTGTGTGGCTTAAAACCGTTGCAGCATTGAACATTTATGCGTATGTGTCTCTGTGCTGTTGAATTTGCAGACTTACAGACTTGAAGGCCTTGTGATCGCCTGTCAGAAACACGCAGTGTCTTTCCCCTCATACAGCGCTTCGGAAAGTGAAATGCTTCGTCTTTCCATCCTCCCCTTATCCCTCAATTTTTCATTTTTCATTGTCCCCACATCACTCATGTTCTCATCTCCTCTGTTTAGTAATCCTTTTATCTCTGTGCTCGGATAATACAATTTTCTGATCATTTCTGTGTCAGGATGAAGGAGTTTGTATTATCCATCACTCATAACGGAGGCCAGAAGTTTATTGTCTGGTGCATGGTTGTGTGGTCACCTTTCACATAGAGGAAACAGGGATGGATAACCGTAAGTCAATGCAATTGTTCGACTGGCAGAGCATTTAAAAGCCATTGCTGTCAGGAGCAATGTTGCCCCAGAGAGAAACGCAGAGAGTTGGTACTTTCTTCATTGCGAGAATAAGCTTTATGCAGCACTATCTCTGTAAGAACAAATCGGAGGCCTTGATCGTGCTTTGAGAATAGCATGCACTGCAAGGTTGGACAGGATTGCAAGAAACTGCTGTAATCATACCATAATGCATCACATAAGTCATTCAATTCTTATATAAAGTTGAGGAGCATTTTCAGTGAATGAAGATGCTGTATGGGAATTCTGCAGGCATGTAATGTCTATGTGTACATAGGGCAGCTTATTTAAAGAAGGACATACTGGAAAACATATAATGAAAACAGGTTTATTGGCCTAGAAAATTAACATAATATAATATTAATATATTCAATATGTTCAATATATTATTTGTGCTAAAATATCATAGAAAATATGTTGTCACTAAAGAATTTTCCATTTATGCTCTTTTTGTTAATGCAATCTTTTAAATCTCTATAAGAAAAAATTGAAAAAATCCTTATCCAGTGCTCATAAATGACTGGAAAGATCACGGAAATTTATTAATCAAAAGATGTGGCAACACGGAAGTTCATTTCAGAGATATAAAGGTTACTCAAAATGGAAAAGTCATGGAAAAAGTTGTGGAAAACCAATGTATTTCATGGATATTTTAAATGTGTGATTTCCAGGCCTAGAAAAGCCACCAAAAGTAATTGAAATTTCAATAGTAAATATAGATGTTTTTTCTTCCTACTAATTCTCACATATTTAGTTGTCTAGAAATTGTCCTCTAAATAAATGACTGGAAATGTCACAGGAAATTATTGGTCAAAAGTTGTGGAAACACTGAAGTTTTTTATATCTATATTTAAGTTTGCAATCGGAATGAACAGAATGCAAGTCCTTTGAGAGAGCAGATTCCTTTTGGACTACAGGTTTAGATGGTTTGCATGTGCTTTTGTTAGCCAAGACATTAAAATTGCTATACACATTATTAACATTTATCAAGATAATGCAAACTAAATTTAATCACAGAGATGGGTAATTGTTGTTCATTATTAGTGATGAGTTTTTTAAATAAACAAAGTGGCTTGCTAATTTTTAGAGTATTGCACACATGGGTGATGCATCACACACATCTGCCATTGACAGTTTCAGTTTTTCTATGCAAAATACTGTGTAATGTTGCTTTTAAAAGTAGCACAATGTTATTGAATTATTATAAAAAGTTACAAAGTTATTATATTATGATATCAGTTACCGCCGCTCCATATACGAGAGTACGCAGTTTGCATAAGGCCCAACTCCCAGGGGCGGGCACCATCCCAGTTGCTCAAGAAAAATATACTTTCGGTCTATATAATTTAACCTATGCATTACATAAATGCAAATAGAAACTTGAACATATAAAATAATTATAAAAAAAACCATTTTATAGATAGCACATAGATAAGTAGTATAGATAGCAGAAAATCTTGCTTTTTAATCATAGTGTCAATGGTATCTATCGCTATTTGCACTTGAGTCTAAATAGATATCTCTAAAAATTACTGCTATATTCACTTAGTGTAAATATAATCCATTGCTATTTGAACTTAGTGTAAATAGCCTCTATCGCTATATACACTTAGTGCAAATAGCCGCTGCCGTTGATTTTTGATTCAATTTATTATTGTTTATTTTGATAATATTTAATCTTTTAAAATGTTTTATTTAATGTGTGTAATTTTAGTTAGTTTTTTTTTGCTGTAGAGCTACAATTGTAATTTGTAAATAATACAATTTAATTACAATTTATTTATTTATTTACTTTTATGTTTTATTAAAGTTATATTTTGACCCCTATAGTAGGTGTTTTTTTGTTTTGTTTTTTTGTGATTTTTTTTTACTTCATTAAATTCAAACAATACAAATTTGCTTGCGGACAAATTTGGCCAGCAGCGGGGCTCTGATTATATTATAAAAGTAACTAATTGTGTTGCGCTGTAATTTGTTTAAAGAAAGTTATATATTCG
This sequence comes from Sinocyclocheilus anophthalmus, assembly GCA_018155175.1. NCBI lineage: Eukaryota > Metazoa > Chordata > Actinopteri > Cypriniformes > Cyprinidae > Sinocyclocheilus > Sinocyclocheilus anophthalmus. Next base: position 284,721 of record JADLZN010006430.1, on the reverse strand, counting down.
TTTTTGTGCTACTTTTGCTCTTGTCACATGGTCTCTTACTTTCAGAAATATTGCACCATGATTGACTTCCAGGTGTTTTTATTTTTTATTTCGGAAGGTTTTTATCCATAGATAAATTTGATATATAGAAAAGTAGTTTTTAAGAGTGCACTAGCATATAAAATTACTGCAAATGTTAAAGGGTCATATGATGCTTTTTTAAAATATCATAATTTTTTGTATTTGGTGTAACAATGTGTTGACATGCTTTAATGTTCAAAAAAAACACATTATTTTTCAAATACTGCTCATTATTGTAGGTCCTCTATGCCCCGCCTCTCTCAAAGCTTCATTCTCTACAAAGTCCCTCCTTCCACAAGCGCAGTCTGCTCTGACTGGCCAGCTGAACCAGTGCATTGTGACTGGCCGAACACAGCAAGCACTCGTCGAAAATGTAACACCCCTTACCATAATCAAGAAACTTCATCTTTCAAAATAAATGTAAATACAAAGCCCGAAAGGGGAACAGAGTCTCGTGACAGACACCGTGATGAAGCTGGTATGTGTTTGCAGTTAAGACAGCTGACTCCACTGTGATGTGACCCTGTATCTCTCTCTCACACACACACACACATGCGCGCACACACACACACACACAATGCACAAAACTCCTCATTTGAACAGTCAATAGCAAATACTTAAAAATAATAACAAAACAGTAGCTGATTCAGAAGTAGGGCTGTGCGATTTTGGGGAAAATATCAAATTGCGATTTTTTTTTACAGATATTGCGATTGCGATTTGATTTGCGATTTTAAATGTGCAAAGTCAAGCTTCAGCTCAACATTGCCAATAATGTGCAGCACAGTATGTGTATCATTACCCTGCTGAAAAAAACAATAGAAACCATCACAGAAATTTTTATAGTTTCCATTAAACCATTACAAAATTCATTTTTGTTTTGGGCATTATTCCAATAGGAATTACTGTTGTTCTATTGGTTGCCATCTGCCATATTACATCCCACCAATACAATCCATCAAATAGACACCATTATAGTTTACATTAAAACAATACAATTCCCATTATAACCCTGAAACCCATTACATTTTTTATTGTGTTTTGGGAGGGGTTCTATTTATTTTTTTTTCAGCAGGCAAGATTATAATGATAACTACTTTTACAGAATTAACTTAATTACCTCCTTTTTTTCATACCCACCCCCGAATTTCACAGAAAATATTTGTTTATTTTTTATAAATAAAGAACTGTATTTCTTAAGTCAATTATTAAAGTATTACATATGTTACATAGGCTGATTTATTCATTTTAAGTATTTGGGATTTTAAGAACAAGTGGAAAATGTGCTGAATGTTTCATTTCATCCAAGTGAAATTAGCAAGCAGTTTGACTGAATTTACATTCGTTTTAAACGCGGAGCCAGGCGTGAGTCAACACAGACGTGCGTCAAGCCTCATCCATACTGCCAAATGCACTCGTGAAGACTTGCGGTGCGAGTATAAACGAGCATTACGAGACAGGCTGCGTGAGTGCGGCAAGCATGAACGGCTCGTCCGTGACGCGGGATTGGCGCCGCGTGGGGCAGAGAGGAGCGAGTATGAGAAGCATTCACAGACACAGGCTGTGTGTGCACTCTTCTGAATTGGGAATAGCGAACATGCATCATAAACTTATTTCAAATTAATCTGTTGGGGAGATAAAATGTGTAAGATAACGTACACGTACTAACAAAAACATCTAAGAATGTATCTTTTATTCTCCAGTACTGAAAACAAACCGATACGGGAGCTTTTGATATGCACTGTGACACAGCTCTTGCAAATTACATTTTTTGTTAGTTGTCTGTCATTTCGAAGCTTAAGTTGCATACAGTTTTCTTTAGTTTTAATTTGCCTAACTATCGATCTGACCCAGTAAACACCATAATCCCACTCTGTCTCTCTCCCGCTTTCCGTTTTTTTTTTTTTAATGGTGGGTGTTACGCAGTTGGCTAGAGCAGTGCTGATTGGGGAGAACGGAGGTGCGCTCACTCTATTGGTTAATAAGACTCCAACTCAAGGCTGGCAGTCGTGCATATGCTCTGGAACAGAGTAATATCGCAGGCTTTGCGATTAGGAAATCGCAACGTCTCAAATTCTCGCCCACCGCCTACCGATCGATTAATGCACAGTCGCTGATTCAGAAGTGCCAGATTGTTATAGCAAAGTCAGAATTATCTCCTCTCTTAGGTTCACGAAACGGTTGTCCATAAAACGCATTGCTGTTCTGTTGTAAGTAATCTTAAAGATTCCTAATGCATCTACTTCCGGAAGGCCAAACAAAGTGCTTTTGCTTTCGCCTAGAAACACACACAGCGTCTCCCTGACATGGCTGCTTCAACACTAACTGCGGTTACTGAAACCACGCCTTCTTTCTTTGCGTGAACATTTGGGCAGCATTATGCAAATATTTCCACATAGTGAGGTAGATACGTATGTGGGAGCGTGTTAGAACGAGCCATTTTAGGGGGGCGTGGCAGAGTCTTAAATTTGATAAAGAATATCTCTTTGGTTTTGAGAATTTAGTCTCAGGGATCTTATCTATGCACAATCAGCTTGTAGCACTCCAAAGAGAAAGGAAAACTTGAAATCGCATCATATGACCTGTATGAATTTCTTTCTTCTGCTGAACAGAAAATAAGATATTTTGAAGAATGTTGGTGGTCCCCATTAATCTTTATAGTAATTTTTCCATTCTATAGAACACAATGGGGACCAGTAACTGTTTGGTTATCCTTATTCTTTAAAATATCTTCTCTTCTGTCCTCTGATGTACCAGAGGTCTTCTTATATGGGATTACATCTCTGCCACAATTCTGAAAAGTGCGTTTTGCACACGCGTGAACTGAGTTTTGTGGAGAAAATGTTCGTCTCGCAAAGGAAGAAAAATTTCGAGTAAGCGGAAATCTATTTTGCGTTTAAAAAGTTTTTGGATGTGTGCAGACATTCTCTTTTGCGCATGCAACGTTTCACTAGTTTGCTCACCTGATGCCCGCCCTCAGTGCTCTCTAAATTCCAACAGCTCACTTGCTCAACACAACCCAGTGTTACAATATGCCATAATTCCAGTCAATCAGAGATGAGGCTGCTAAATTCTGATTGGCTGCCATGACAACCAATCACAACATTCCTTGCATTACCTCAACAGCAGAAGAGGAAAAATACAGTGCATGCATAATTATGCAAGTTGATATTCTGCTCATATTTTTTTCCAGGAACTTTTAACCAATCCAAACGGGAGTCAATATTAAAGACTACTATTAATAGTGTATTTAATATTTATAATTCTATTATCATATAATATTCATGAAGGCTGGAAGTGAAAAATGTCTTATTCAGGTGTTCATAATTATTATTACACGGTTTTGGTTTGTTTATTTAAATGTTTTGTCTACAGAGGGTTTGTGTTCTGAGCATATATGGATTACTTGGTGGCTTAAACATCTGAGAATTCTGGAACAAAGAGAGTTGACTTACATCTACGCTGGACTTCAAACATTTATGACAAATGACGAACTTGCGTGCGAAAATCTGGCATCAATTACTGTTTATCATTCGTTTTTCAACAAGATAAGCAAGCGTATAGTTCTTTAGTGATTGACAACCAAAGACTGTTCAAACTGGTACTGGACTGTTTTTTAAACCTCTGGTTCCAACTGTTTGACCATCAATTATTGGATTGAATTTCTATGTACTGAGTACTCATGAGTAAGACTGGTCTGTTTGGTCCCTCATTTCATGTATCACTTAAACTAAACAAAAGTCAAAGGGATAGGTGTTACAGGTGTACCGTCCCTTTAAATCTCTCTTCCAAACATCTGTTTGGATTTTTCACCTCGTGTTCGTAAGCATACTATCACAATTCAGCAAATTGTCCTCACCAAATCAGTTAACTCTCTTCACATTACATCTGTTTGAAATTATTTTTTGAGACAATGCACCTTATGTTCCACCAAATTTCATTCATGGGAGCCATTTCTTCACTGGAATAGTTTAATCTGAAATAATGTGACCAGAAAGATTACATTGGGCTGACAGAGAGAAGGGCATAATTAATTTGATGGAGACTTAATAAATGCAGGGTGACATATGAGGCACTGCGAGGCATACTTAATGAGAGCGGGAATAAAAACGAGAGACAGAGAGAGAGAATAAGAGAGAGCAGAGATGTTCTTCTGTCTCTTTCCACAGATTGTGAAGCAGACAGCAGAGCTCTGGGCGATGAGAGGGCCACTTTACAGCTGAAATTAAATACCGCAAGAGAGCTTAGACTCTGAACAGTTGAACCCAGCAGATCTATACTGATCCTTGAGCTAAAGTGACGTTACCTCAGTCTCTCTGCCAACAAAGTTTGGGTCTAGTATACGGCAAAGGCCGTATCAGTGGTCATAGGAAGTGTTAGTTAGCAACTGCCATTATTCCAATGCTTTTTAGCCTAATATGTACCTTAGCCACAGTACCTATGATGATCTTGCAACCCTGATATTGTGTCTGCTTCATATATAACCCCAAAAATCAAAAGAAAGAAACAAGAGGTTAAATTGTGTAATTTGTAGAACTATTAAGATTGACATTATTTTTACATCTTATTATTATTATTTTAATACTATGTTTTGTATTTTATAGTGTAATTGTGTTATTACAATAGTAATATTTCTCTCTTTTTTTAATTATAATCATCATAATTATTATTAGTCATACTGATATATAAGAATTTTACATTTTATATTTTTGGACAAATTGTGAAGTCCTACACTCAAGCAAAACAAACCTATTGTTCTTTATATAAATGTGTTTGTCTTAAAAATTGCATTTTAAATTATAATCGCAATTTTTAACCAGAAAAATTGCAATTCGATTTTCCCCCAAATGGCGCAGTCCTAGTTGAAACTTACAAACTGTCTGGGTCTTAAATCATGCCAAAAATCAAAAGAAATATTTTCAGAACAATTAAAATTACACAAATTAAAATCTAATGTAATGAAAATTGTCTGGACGCATTTCGGTAATGTGAAATTGGAAGGGAAATTTCCAATTTTACATTTCCACATTATGTGATTATATGAAATTTAACTGACCTTAAAAAGGATTTTTCTTGATGTAAAATTTAATACTTACATTTTTTTTAAAAATTATAATTTTTTATTTCAATGTTATTCTTTTGAATTTGGGATTAAATATGATGCCGTATACTTCGCTAGTACATTTGTGACGAAAGCATCATCTGGACAGTGTATTTTGTGTACGAACAACTTAAAAAAATATATGGGAAAAAATCAATTCTTGTAATTCATTAGCCTGAAAGCCAAATTAGTACATTAATATGGAAATCAATTGATGTGTACGGTCATCTATTCAGTGATTCAGAGCAATCTCATCTCATCGGATATACTTAATGTTTGCTAAGCGTATTAGGCTGTTCCTGTTCTGCACCTGTTGTTATGTTTCGCTTACTGCCTCATGTAACGTAGTGCTTAATGACTATTCATTATAGGACAGCCACAAGGCTTTTAAGTGCCTATTATGTGTAAATTGTGTGTGCGAGTGTGTACTAGAGTAGTTGAGCTTGTAGTACAGAAAGCTGGGAGGGCCAAACAAAACAATCGAACTCAGCAGATGCTTTGCCAGAGAAAGGGACACCCTCCGGTCTCATTTTCTCCCAACTCCTTTTAGAAAGACTTGCCGATAGTATTACAACTTCATTATAGGAGTTCAAAGCACAGAAATAGTGTTTCCAGCAAAAAGGAGCATTTATTTTGCCCTTAGATCTCTGTTCTTTGTGGGCTTTTTCTACTTGCTGATTTTTTAAGCCCAGCAGTAGCGTCGGATATCACAACACAAACCTCATTCTATAGGGCTTGCTTAGTTACTACAAGTCATTTATTGTAAGCCTTTGTCCTGCTTTAACATTTTGTTAGCCAGCCCTGTTGGTTCACATGTGTGTATTTAAACTGGTACCATTGCTTTTCAGCAGATATAATATGGAGGTTCCAGCTGAATGCTCTTTTTGTCCTCCTTGCAATCAGACCCTGGCATGGCCTTTTTTGACGGCGCGTTTCTCTCCAACCCTCTGGGAACAATGAAGGCTCATCTGAAAGCTTGATTCAAGAGTGGCCGTCCAAAACCACCAGGCTTGGGTGTATGAGCGATATTGAATAGGCCCTCTGAAAGCACTGACCTTTTCTTTTGCCAAACCAACAACAGATTTCACTTTTGCTGCTACCTTGGGGACAATTATGCATCTGCCCCCCCCACACCACACCATATTTTTTCTTACCTCTCTCTCTCTCTCTATTTACCACAATTGTTGTATTGTGTTAGCGTAAGGTCAACTGCCTCTGCGTGCTTTGAATCATTCTCGTTTCACAGGAATGCCTGCGTTTGGGAGGCTTGCAGCCTTCGGGGAAAGACTGAGATGTCATCATTGATATTTTGCAGAAAATTACTCATTCCATATGTCTCAGATCTTAAATGAACACTTCTCTTTGGGATTTAGCAAACATTTCACCATCCAATGCTCAAATATTTGCCCCATTGCAGTTTTTAGCCTGTCTTGTTGTAATATTGTATGGTATTTATAATCAAAATATAATAACTTGTTCCACCACTTACTTTTTCGCTGACGTCACTAAAGACCCCTACTGTATTTTTCAAGACTTCCCTCATTTTATGAGCTGATTGGTTATTAGTTGATAAAATCAATCCCTGCCCTACATTTTAATTATTTAAATTGAATATCCTGTTTCACTCAGAAATGCATCATAACATTCTTAAAAATAAAGGTTCTTAATTAGCATCTTTGGTTCCATAAAGAACCTTTATCATCCACAACATTTCCATTGCATAAAAGGTTCTTTATAGTGGAAAAAGGTTCTTTACATAATTTAAATGTTCTTTTAAGAACTGTTCATTTGAGAAAATGGTTATTTTAAAGGGGTCATATGATGTTGCTAAAAAGAACATTATTTGGTGTAATGAAATGTGTTTATGCAGTTTAAGGTTCAAAAAACACATTATTTTCCACATACTGTACACTATTGTTTCTCCTCTATGCCCCGCCTTTCTGAAACGCTAGATTTTTACAAAGCTCATCGGTCTAAAAGGCAAGGTGTGCTCTGATTGGCCAGCTAAAACGAGCATTGTGATTGGCCGAATACCTCAAGCATGTGACGGAAATGTTACGCCCATCCTGTGATGCCGTGTCCCGGCCGGAGCGACGAGACAAAAACATTAAAACCCTTTATAAACGAGGTATTTGTTGCATCCAGGGGGACATAATTACGGAGCTTATATTGACTTATACTGTCTTTTTACACATTGCGTTTGCATCGCGCCGCGTAAACATAAAACCATGTCTCATTTGTGATCGGAGAAATGACAGACAACAAGTGCTACTCTACACTGCTCCAAACTCGCGTTTGAATCATCAATGGCAAATTCTATAAATATGAAAACGTACTTACAGTCTGAGTCAGAACAGGCCTGGACTTTATTTTGTAACACAGTTCGTAGTTCGGGAATAAGGAGGCGGGAACCGGCAAACATTCAAAGAAAACTTTAATAATAAAATAAACACAACATAGCGCGACAGCCCCTCGCACACAAACAAAACCAAAACACAAATAAAGTCCAGGCCTGGTCCTCTATCGTCCAACACTGTCGTAGCTCCTCCTTTTATCCTCCCGGAGCTCCTCCGTGAGACTCGAGAACGGTGAGTGGCGCAGGTGTCGTGCATTAGCATTTACTCCCCCGGCCTCACTCCGTTCCCACGACTCTCGCCCGCCCCTCTCGGCACAGTAGTCTACTCTCCCAGGGTCAGGTAACAGTCCTCCATAAAATGCGCTGGAGCCATCTGAATATTTGGGTTGAACTGTTTCGGAACAGTGTTGTAAATACAACTTAAAAACCACTGATTTCTAGTCGTGTCCTCTTTTTGGAACGCCAAACAAACTATTTTCGCTTTCGCAACACGACGACACAGTGTCAACTAGCCTGGCGAGCTTTGATGAGGAATGGGCTTGCGCACCACATGTGCACCTCCGGGCTTGGACCTCCGCTTGTCGTCCACGGTGAACCTTCTGGCCGATCCACACGCGAGTGATGTATTTCCTCAGTCGAGCCAGCATGAATCAGCTCTAGGGCATGGACGCAGCAGATATCTTCCTATTTTGGAAGACCAAAGAAAGTAGTTTAGCTTTTACAACGAAACACACAGTGCCTTCACGGTATGGCGGCGGCAACAACAATACTACACGAGAATAAAAGTTACGCCTTCTTTTCTTTGCGTGAACATTTGCGGCGTTATGCAAATCTTCCCACACAGTGGCGTAGACATGTGGTGGCGTGTTAGAACGAGCCATTTTAGGAAGGCGTGGTTGACTCTTAACTTTTATAAGAATATCTCTTTGGATTTGAGACTTTATCTTTGCAACTTTACAGATATTATTTATGCACCAAGAGCTTGTAACACTCCAAAGAGAAAGGAACAATTGAAATCGCATCATATGACACGCTTTAAGACGGTTTCACAGCTTTCTTTGGGGACCCAAAAAGGTCCTTCTATGGAATCACTGCACAAAAAAATCCTTTTGGAATCTTAATTTTTTAACAGTGTATGGAAGTTGGAAACCTCACTGTTGCAAGTTTTACAAGAAAATACTATCTCTGTCTTTCTATTTAAAATTTTCATGTTTAATTCAATGTGTTGCTTGCTGTTTCTTTCTAATTACTTGTGAAATTCACTACCAATTTCTGGGTGAAAATTGTTTCTACATCAAAATTTATTTAGCAGTTTATAAGTGACTATTTTTAACTTTGATTTGGCAGATTCTGTAAAAGCATTACAGAAGGTTTGGAGGTTCGATCTCGAATTTTGAAGTATTTTGCATGTGGAATTTCTTGTGATTTGGTCTTGTTAACAAGAATACCTCAGCTTTTAACATAATAATTTTGTTTCGAAATCCTCTGTAACCGTTTTGGTGGTGCACAAGAAAAGTTGGTCTAGAAACAGTCGTTATTTTCAGTTTCTTTTGATTTTAGAAAATTGAGGCCCACTGCAAGAAGCCTTCATTGGTCCTCAAGACTTCCTACACAGCCACATGTGGTCTGTCAGTACTTTCCTATCACTTCCATTCCCTCTATCAAAGATAAAGTGTCATTTGACCTACTTTTTTACAAATACAACCGAATTCATCTTTTCTCTTTCTCATTCCCACTCTGATGGTTATAGTGATGGAGAGAGAGAGAGAGTGGGTGAGTGAGTGAGTGAGTGAGTGCTTATTACTTCTATCTCCACTATGTCAAATTCAGGGGATGTGGAAAAGGTGTTTTTTTATAATACCACCACACCTTTTCGCTAAGGGCTGGCTGTCCCTCTGTTTTTTTCGACTTCCCCTGTCAGCCCGATCCTCAAATCTCTTAAGTGTTGAAAAGGATAAGTCTGAGAGTATGCCTAGCGAACCTGAGAGACAAAAATGTTTGATAAGAGCGAGCGAAGTACATCTTTTTGTCTATGGTCTTTATTGCCTGTTCAACCGAGTTCCACCAAGTTACAGTGGTCTGGAAATCATATCAACATGAAATGGCATTCGCAATACATTTTAGATCTGTAGTTTGATGTATTTCTAAATAAAAATAGATGTTCAACTAGGAAAAAAAAGTAGTACATGACTTGATTTGATCTATCAGGATGGTGAAAAATGAAAATTTTTTACCCAAATGTGAGTTTGCAATAGATTGTGAAGGACTTCTCCTAAAGCACCACAGCACCTGCTTTACATTACAGTACATACATTACAGAATTAGGTTGTGAATGGCATTTCATATTGATTTTAATCTTATTCAATCTCCAGCGTGTTATTTTTGTATTATTTATATACTAGTTGTAGTATTTATTAATAATTTTGTGTATTTATTTTATTGCTTTTATTTTAAAGTTTCCAGTTTTATTATATTTTTAGTTTAGATATTTTCCTTTTGTAATTTGATACCCCATATATCTATATAAATATATATCTATCATTATAATATAATTATATAGATCTATAATATATATTAATCATTTCTGTTTAGCTTTATTTAATTTCAAGGTTTTTGTTTAAGAATTTGAGTACTTCTGTAATTTATCTCAGTTTCCCAAGTGACATTTTTCATCAAGTTTTTTTTTGTTTATGTTTTCATCTAATATTTACATTTTATTTGATTCCAGTTTTATTTTAATTAATAAAAAGTTATTTTTAATTGCTTTAGTTAAAAATAAAAATAAAACGGTCTCTCTGTTATTGATTTGATTTTTAACAAGCCATTATGCACTGAACATTGTAATTGCAGATTAAAATTGCATTCAGACCACTTTCCTCCTAAATTTAATCACAGATTATACTTGTATTTGTGTTTATGCGAGCAGAAGAGAGAAAATTAGTGTTCTCATCCTCAAGAGTCAGTAAAGAACAAAATAATGCGTGTTTGCTGAGAATTACATCACTGTTCAAGATCTAATTATGTCTGAAGAACATAAATCTGCAATATTGATATTTATTACGTGTGTGCATTTGTTTAAGGCAGACAGGTGATTTATCTCAATGTGTGAGTGTATCTTGCACCACCTCTCGCTCTCAGTTCCTCCAAGCTCCCTGACAGAATGTCATTAGAATCGTGGTTACGTGCATTCTTCGTGAGAGATGCCTGCTGGAGCCATTAGCTAATTATTAGTGCATTAGTGCTAATTATTAGTGCACAAGGCCCAGTGTTAACTACACATAGAATGCTGTCTTGCAAGAGTTATATGAGACTTACATTTCTTATGTTTGTTGTTTTATATAAAACAGTGAATCTGTGTGCCGTCATGCATGTGTTTGATGGAAATCATCTGGACAGGCTAATGCACACTAAATATTACCTTCGGACAGGCGCCCGCTGTTTTCCCTTCAGCTCTAAAGACACCTGTATTGACCCCTGAAAGCTCTTTTAATTATGTGATGGTGGAAATTTTGTATCAAACCTCGAGATTTGAGTTTTGAAGGGAAATGGCAGGAGCAAGATGGATGGTAGGAGGAAATATATCTCCCAATCAGGCTTCAGGTATCCACTGTACACACATAATTCATATACATTTAGTCATTCAGCAGTCACTCTTTATCCAAAGCGACTTACAAATGAGTAATGCCACAAGAAATTTATCATAAGCCACATTTAAAAATCAGTTCGAGCAAAAGTAAAAATACAGAAATGTGCAAGAGAAAACAAGTAAATTGTGCCTTTGATTTGTGGTTTCCATTGTGATGCTCATATAGATCATGTGTGCTTCCACACTTTCACCTCCAAATCTTTAGACCAATGTTGGTGGTAAAAGCATCTGCCAAATGAAAAGTTGTAAATGTACTTATAACAAATACAGTCTCTTTTTTTCATAGAGTAAGCCATGTAGGACAATCAAGTGCATCTAACACCAAATCAGCCCTGCAAGTGAAACTAGATTACCCATTACCGAAGATGAAGCTATCTACTCTCTTTTAGGAGTAACGCAATAATGTAACTCGTAACTTTTGAATGTAATGCTTCTGTCATTGCCTTCGACCTCTACTATTGTTCTTTTCACAAGCTCGAAAATGCAAGAACCGCTGAAAGACTAGATAGCGTAAATTCTGCTAGACTAGATAGCGTAAATTCTGGTGTCATATTTTCCCTTGGGTTTACGGTTCTCACTCTAGATACCTGTGAAGAGAAATCACTAACATCAAACCAGAGGAAGAAGACAAAAGCAGCATCCTGCCCCAAAACAGGATAAATGTCTCCCAGAATTCCCATTTTCCCTCCTGGCCTCACAACAATTGGCCAGAGTTTGATAAATGACAAGCCTTCGGGACCAATGACACTTTTGTTGCTCTGGGATATTTTTATACCCAGTAGGGTTTTTAATGATAGATAGCCTCTGGTATGAAAGGCCTGCCTCTTTTTCTCCTTTTTGTCCTATTTGTCACAATCTAAAATTAGCTAATGTGATGGCAAATAACCAATATCTTGCTTCTGTCTCAATCTCTTTCAGTTATATAATTTTTTTGATGTCTAATTTTACAGAAAAAGACAGAGTCTTTTCAAGTTCTTTCCTTTTTTCTTAGTAGAATAGTACTGCAATGTATATTAGTATAAGAATCTCGAATGAGATCTACTTGGTATCTCAATTGTGTCTCCTTGTCAACTTTGAGATTAGATGGAGTGATGTTCAATGGATGGATGCTTCTCAGATGTTTCATATGATTATATCAACAATGTCTCAATCTGTGTTCAGATTCAGATCTCAATATGAACTTAAACATTTCTCATCAAATTATCGCCACACCAAAAGAAACATCTCAGACAATTTATAAACATATCTTAAAATCTCCTGTGACATGAAAGAGCAACCTCTGAGCATTAAATTAACTTTGGCTGTTGTGTTCAGTTTTCCATACCAAAGCGTTCTCAAGGGCTGAAGTTTTGATTGTGTTGGTGTCTGTGACCTCATCATTGGTAGATGATGCCCAAGCAACAATCCAAAAACCACACGACAACCAGCAAAAAGCTAGTGCTTTGTTGGTGTTTACACCACGGAGTGTATCTGTTGACATTGATAAAGGACACACATGTGTGTATGTGTGTGAGGGAGGCAGAGAGAGTAGGCACGAGATTGGCATAGGAAAATCGTAAGGACCGTGTGAAGATATGGTGTGTGTAGACATGGATCGAATACAGACCATGGGTTTAAAAAGCCCTTGGGCATTTTCATGGATTCACTTGTCCAACGAGTTGAAACCATTGACACCTGAGTGTGTGTGTGTGTGGTTTTGTGTGTGTGTGTGTGTGTGTCTGGAAGTCCTGTAAACCCCAGGCTCGTGATGCTCTCCATGCCATCACTGAAGCAGAACAGAGCACTGGGCGATGTTCCAGTTGTAGATCATTATCCCCTACGCCATACACAACTGATTCCTGCCAAGTGTACTTCCTTTTCACTGACTAATACACTCTACTAAGTAATCATGATGCCACCCTTTAGGCAAGAGAATCTTTCTTACCCTTTGTTTTTTGGCTCTTATTTATACTTTTATGCACTACTGTAAATGAGCACCACGGTGGGGGGCTTGTCCTTAGGACCCTCACAACTAATTAGGTAAACAAGGGGCTGTTCTTTGCACTTTGGAGAATTTGGAACATACATACCCAAGGATGAATGTTTAAATAAATAAAGACTTGAGTTAGTTCGTAACGGGATAAACTGGAATAGGGCAAACACGGACGGAAGGAGCGGAAGAAAGACAAGATGGTGGGTCTAAGGTGACGGTAGAGCATCAAAGGAATGGAGGAAGGGCCTACGGGGTCCAGAAGAGAAACACAAAGCCAGTGGGGGGGGTATAACAAAAATCCGAGAAACAAATCCAAAAATAAAACGCCCACCGACAGAGACCTCAAAAAAACCTACCCGTCGCCCCCCTGATCCCTAAACCCCCCTGGCTCCACCCCAAGGGGAGTCCCATCCACCCCTGATGCTTTGTTCTGCAGTCAGGGGTAGCTGGACTTAAGTGACTGCCTCATTTTTAAAATTGATCTGTTACTTATCTTTGCAATACTGTAGCTCAGTGAAACTATCTCTATGAATTAAATCGATAAAAAAAGGTTTGTTGTAATATTTTTTGTTTACGTTTCATTTATTACACTAATTATTTTTATTTACTCTTTTTTATTATTTAATTTATTTTTAATTGATGTTACATAACAATATTTATTTGTTTTAATTTAATTGAAATTCTTAATTAAAAATTTTTTTTTTCATAGTATTAAATAAATGAAAATTAAGTACAAATTAAATAAATTAATAACAAATAATAAATGTTTGATTACCACAAAAATGATTTTGACTCGGCCCTGAATTTGTTAAAAAGGAAAAAATAAAAATTCCATTTGTTTCTACAAACTGAGTGACAAGTCAAAATGGTCACAGGATACTGTTATAGACAACATTAAGATGATTGATGACCTAGAATATTCCTTAGAAAGAAGGAAGGTTTTCTAAATTTGTTCCCCCCTTATCCAGACATTGAACTTGGGCTTCTTCTATACTTCCTCTCTCTCTTGTTCAATATTTCCTTGTCCTTTGTCATTCTCTCTGATCTTCCTCCTGGATTTCTTCTCGCTGCTCTGACGCCCTTCATATCGTTCCCCAGGAAACCCCTGTGGAGTTGCATCGGGCACATCTTATTTCCAACTTTACAAGTGCAGCTTCTGTTTTCATTTCAAGGTGGGTCCATCCTGATTGTTATCCGTGAGCCTCTTGTTTGTGGCTAGGATTTGAGTGCCTCAGGTTGGCTTTCAGTGGCCATCCCTGTGTGAAAGCATACGGACAGCCTCAAATAACCGGCTTACAAAATAGCCCGTGGCTCGCTCTCAAGGGCCTGGGAATACACTTCCCTCTGTGAGGTTGAAGAGTTCAGCTGGAAATATTTTACAGCAGTAGGACAGGCAAGAGTGTCCAATTGCTCTCAAGGGAGCAGTAACAGGGACTACTTAAGCAGCCACGGACTTCTGCCCACCATAACAGTTAATAGAAGCCAAGATATCTCTACCAAACTGGCAAGACAAATCTATCTATCTATCTATCTATCTATCTATCTATCTGTCCGTCTGTCATAAGTACTTAAAAAGTACTGTTTGTGTTTGTGTCATTCTGTCAATTCCTTATATGTGCAAACACACCTGGCAATAAAGTTCTTTCTGATTCAGATTTTTCACTTCATTTGCACAGCTAAAGTGCTAGTAGGAAAGTTTTGTTGCATTAACAACCGTAACTGGGGGCAGAACCTAGCAGAGGTTAATACTATAATATTGGAATGGCGGTTTTGGACAATTGTTATAAAAGTCACTTTCTACCAGGATCACAATTTCTATCAGTTTTATGTATCTTTTATCGCCCACTCCTAACTAAGCTCTCCTGTTGAGGTGCTCCAGCTTTGTTGTACCACACATGGAACTCAATGGCACCTGGTCCATGCACGGGAAACACTGGTCCCGGCAAAAAAGAGAAGAGATACTAGATTTATGGCTGTGTGACAAGGTGCAATAATCATCAAGTTCACCTCGTCGCACGCTGCCAGCAGGGTGCTGCTGTCGTGCCCCTCTTCTCGGCCACCTGTTCCTGTCATGAACCTGGATGTGGGCTGGGCAACTGTGAATTTGGAGCAAGTAGGTCTTCTGTCCCAACACAACTCTTAATTTGTCAAAATTGCCAAAATCTGACAAAATTGCTCCATTTTTTGACAGTTCCTTTATCATTTTAGATGGTTCCACTTTCATGCACATATCTGCAGTCTGTTAATTGAGATTCATTATTTCGTATTCTGTCATCCGGACTGTTTTGCAGAAAATATGAATCTTTTCCAGACATAGAGATGTGTATCTGTTTAGAATGTATTTTTAGATTTTATTGGACTCTTTTGCATCTTCCTTTATCTTTCTCCCCGTTGTATTTCTTCTTCCTCTCCCTTGTTAGGCTAGTTATGATCTCCCCAGGCAATCTGACCGCCTTTGAATGTTTTCAGTCCTTTCCTTTTAGATGCTAATAATAAATAGCCAGACTATGATCAATATGAGACAACCGGAGTCTAATTCAACTACTTGGCCACTGAGGGAGACTTTACTAGGAACTGATAAAAGGCCATCCTTTGTTCCAGAATGAATACAAAAAAAGAGAATAAGAAGCAGAAGAATCCTTTTTTCTTTTAAACCCATTCTGAAATGCAGATGTCCAGTTTCAGAAAACAGCAATCAAAAAAATGCCAAAATAAACATAACAAATCGGACCAGCATTCTTGAAATCTGCATGCACAGTGGCCACAGAACATATACTGAAAATGTATGAATGTCATTGCCTTAATGCACAAACCAAGTGACATTTATTATAAAGAAAGCTTAAGCAGTAAAAATCAAGTTTCTCAAACACTATTGAAACATCTATCTATGTATCTATCTATCTATCTATCTATCTATCTATCTATCTATCTATCTATCTATCTATCTATCTTTCTGTCTGTCTGTTAGGGTTGGGCCGATAGACGAGGCCATCTCGTCTGTAGAAGAATCAAATTACTTCTAAATACTGCCACTATTTAGTATGTTTGCAAAAAACATCCTTATTGTGTAATATTAATTAGCTGTCTGTTCTGTTAAAAAAGCAATTGGCAGGCTCCCTATTTACATATGCATTTACCCTTGATTTAAATAGTTCCTGTATCAACATCAGTACTTCTATAGCCAATCAGCAAATGGAAGTCTAGTGAAGCAGAAAGCGTGAGCTGGAATCCTTAACCACAGATGAAGTTGTATTTATTGGATTTGCCATTGGGCGATTCACTGATTTACATTAAGGTGGCCAAGCATGGCGTCTTCACTCTGATAATGACACTTCAATTATTGATTTTCCACTTATCGGATTATCACAGTCTCGAGGGTTTGTGACAAGGCCCACTGAGGGCTCATGGGAAAAGGGCATTGGAAGTAAAGGCTGGCACCGTTTCAAAGGGCCATGGCGAATTGCGGCACACAGCCGGTGGGTCTTGTTGACTCTACGCCAATCTCGTATCATTTGGCGCGACAAGCAGGGCAAGGCTGTTTCTGCTTGGGTTGAGATAGAAAATGGGTGTGCATGTGTGAGAAGTAATAACGAGGGCTTCAGAGAGGACACAGATAGCGGCGTATCATGAAGGTCCATTACACATCCAGGGCAGCAAACATATGGGGCCTGGCTGAAGTAGCCAACTGTCTCCCGTCCTGTCTTTCTGCCATAAAAGCATCCATTCTTTTCCTTTTACACTCACTTTCACATATACAGCCTCCATGAGGTGAGGAGGGATTTGGGGAATTTACTGTGCTTAAATGTGTCAAATGGGGCACAGTGCAGATCCACTGTACTCTTGAGACCCCTATGAAGAGTATGTATGTGTTTATAAAGGCACGGCCCATCTGCAGCCTGTCGTTGGGGGGAGGGAATCAGGCGTGCATCTTCTCTCGCTCGCAGCTGCTCCAGACGAAATGATTGCAGCTGACGCATCACCATTTCCTCTGAAACAGGGTCTTCTGATATGAGGAAACAAACGGTTATTTATTTATCTATTTGTTTTATGTAAAATAATGTTCCAGATGCATCTGATGTTTACACAGTTTTTGGGTTAAAGAAAAAGGTACTAATATTATAATATTTTTGTCTTTATTTTAACATACTTAAAGTATTTAAACCAAAAAAATTTCTAAACCAAATTTGTCAAAGGTTTTTGTTATTTATTTATTTATTTTATATGCTTCAAAAATAATCACTACAAAATACAGTAAAAAGCATTTTTTCTGTCTTTTATTAGTTACTAACTGTTGTTTGGCTATTATTATTAATAGTCACCTTTTCAGACTGTTCTTCAACAAATCGTCTGTAAACGTTGCTGGCATGGAGGTACACCTTTAATTTAACCAAACTGAGAAGTCTCTACAAATTGACTAATTTTGTGTTTCACAAGTCGTTTCAGCTTTGTTTAGATTCGGATGTGGTTGAAAGTGAGATGTCCGAGTGGCTGAGTTATTTACTTAGTAATTAGTCTGTCCATTTCCCTCTCAGGTCATTTGCGGATCAGTTGTGAACATGATAGGTGGGAATTATCTCATTCACTGGGTAATAAGCCAATTTTGTCCTATCATGTGACTTTTTGACTGTATTTTGCTAATGTCCCCCTCACATTCACACTACAGGACCTCAATGAAGAACACAATGAGCTCAAGAGAGACAAAATCTTTTGGAAGGTGTCAGTTTAGAAAAATAAGTATTAATTGATTTCTTATTTCAGTGTATACATAACCGTTTAAAACTTTGGGGATGGTTAGTTTAAAAAAAAAAAAAAGAAGTTATTTTATTTATTTAAAAAAAAAAAAAGTTTTCTTTAAAGTCTTTCATGCTCACCAAGGCTTTATTAACTGTAAAACAGTAATACTGTAAAATATTATTGCAATTTGATATTTATCTATTTTAATAGATTTTAAATGTAATTTATTCCTGTGACACCCATAGCGAATTTGTCAAGCATCATTACTCCAGTCTTCAGTGTCACATGATCCTTCAGAAATCATTCTAATATGGTGATTTGCTGCTTAAAAAACATTTATTATTATCAATGTTGGAAACCAGTGTGCTGCTTAACATATTTGTGGAAACGTGATACATTTTTTTCAGTAATCTATGATGAATAAAAAGTTCAAAAGAACAGCATTTATTTGAAATACAATTTTTTTTTGTAACATTATAAATGTCTTTACTGTCACTTTTGATCAATTTAATGCAAACTTGCTGAATAAAAGCATTAATCATACTTACCCCAAATTTTTTATTTATATTTGTTTTGTTTTTTTGTCCTGTCTGAATATTTTAATGGATTCTCAAAGCGATCAGGCCTCCACACCTATTGAAGCTCTTTCCTCGCTTCCTTTTTATTCCTCTCTGTGTTTTCCCTATCTACGCACGAGCTTTTCCACAGTATGTTTCGGATTACTGCCCTTGCTTGGCTCAATGGTAAATAAGTGCTTTATTGTTCCCGGGATAAAACTGCCAGGAAGAAATGAGGAATGCCGTGCCTTTATCAGACCAAGCAGCAGAGGGCCCAAAGAACAGGGACCTGCCATAATTGCATATTAAAGTGACAACTAGCAGAGTTTTTGCTATTTGTCATGTGGGGGATCATATTATGATGACGGGAATGTGACATTTAGTGCAAAGAGCTCCCAGTGGAAATACTCAGAGGGAATAATGACTTTCACCGGCAAGTCCTCTCGGTACTTTGCAGCCACACGCAGAAGAATCCTCTTCGAGAAAATGAGTTGAAATTGATGCACAAGGGCCAGGCGTCTCTAAGATTGATGTGAATTGCACAGCATTCTAAAACTGCTTCTCAGATGTTTGAACCGATAAATCTTCCAATCAAGGGCATTTAGACGTAAATGAATTCACATAACATCTCTTCACATTAACGCAGGTGTGACAGCTGTCAACCAAGCGGCACTGAAGCGATACCTTATCGGGTTGCCTTGTGTGGCCCCTATAAAGATGTTTTACAGACTGTTGCGCTGTCCTAGAAAAACAGTAATGGATCTGCCTCGACTTTGGTCTCAAAAACCGTGTACTGGTTATTGGTTGATGTGAACAGCATTAAATCAACAGTAGTGTAGCTGTGATTCTGTGAGGACTCTATTTTGTTGATGGCATGTTTACTGATAGCTAAGAACGACTCTCATATTGCTATCGATTTTAGTAAAGGAGTGCTGCGTTTTACTCCAGAAGCCATTTTCGTTCTGCAGTAAGTATTGAGAGAAATCTTCATCGCCATTGATTTGTGTTTATCTGCATCTACCACATTTGCAGGAAAAATAATTATCATCCAAATAGTGTTGCCCTTGAGAATGTGCATAACAAGTTGTATATCATGGTCAGGTATTTCTCAAAATATTCAACTTTTAATAATATTTTGATTCATCCCAGAACTCATTAATACATGAAATGTAAGTGCCTCCAATGCATTGGGACTCCAGGAGGTAATTGAAATCTGGTAATATCAGTGAAGCAATTAGGAGGCTACGTGTTTTTAATCTGTTCTCCAGCAAGAGCTGCGGCTGCATCGCATTCTTCATGATGTAAACATTAATTTCCATTTAAAATTCTCGTGCGAAGTCCCACCGCAAGATTGTGCCAATCACAGCTGTGTTTGTAGTGTTGTCATGCTCATGCGGGCTGATTTGTCAAGAGTGTTTTGTGCATCCAGCAGTCCACCTGGAATAAAACGTGTTGAATTATTTATCATAGAACCATTACATCCGATTTCACATTAGCTCAGCTTAAGACAGTGTAATCTACTGAAGCGGCCGATGATGTGATTGAGGACACTCGTATTGACTGTGGTAGTAGGGCTGATTGCGTGCTTGTAGGTTCGGTCTAAATTACCTCTCAGTTCAAAGGCCTCACTTTGCCCGAACATATATATTGGCAATCATCAACGGTAGGGAATATATAGATGTCTACTCGGAATACCTGATGAAAAATGCACGTGGGCCGAGAGGGTTGAATATGAAATGCAATCAGGCGAGATCACTACTGGCCCGCTGTTTAGGGGGCCTTCACTAGATTGGATCAGTGTGTGGAGTTGATTGGCCTCATCCCAGGGCTCAAGGTTGTGTTGATTGATAGATGCGATGCGCTTGGGTCTTGTGGTCATGTCTTAGATAATACTGGTGATGAATGGGGTGTTATGGCTATGGATTCCTCTGCCCACCTGGCAAATTATGCATGGTGATTTAGCACAGCCAGGCAGAAAGGTGTCTGGAAAAATTGGGACTGATTTTGACCTACGTATGTGATGTTTTAACCTAGCCCTTAACATATGCACATAGCTTGACATAAGTACACCATCCGAATCCAAAAAGCCTGGTTCTGCATTGGCGGCCATTCAGAAGTTCTGATGAAATAAAATTTTTGCAAGCAACATATATTATAGTAGATATACTCAATTTTATGCATGTCACAGCTCATAATAGTCCCTAGTGAAAGGACCTGCATATGCGCACAACTTGTGGAATGTTTCTAAGGTCTTTCAGTCACCGAATCATGAACAGTGCTATAATTTCTGTGAAAATGCTATTGCATAACTAGAGTTTTGATTGATAACCAAGCTTTCACCTTTGTTAAGGCTAAAACCTTTTACCTGACATGAATGATTAGAACTCTTTTTGTGGAAATTTTTAAAGAACTCTGAATGAATTACTGTAATTTATCCAAAAAAAAAAAGCCACCGCTGGGTCTTTATTATCTTAACGTCTCTAGGTTACGTATGTAAACATGGTTCCCCGAGGGAACGAGACGCTGCGTCGAAGTCGCTTTGGGAACGCCTCTGCGTGACCGCGTTCTGAAGCACGTGTCAAATCAGCCCAATGGAGCAGCGAGACGTCACGAGCGGGGTGACGTACGCACCAGAAAGTATAAAAGCGCATCCGGCAGAGCGCAAACCAGCTTCGATGAAGTAGCGCCTGCAGGGATGCCGGGAGTATGGCAAAGAGACGCAATGTCTCGTTCCCTCGGGGAACCATGGTTATAAACGTAACCTGCGTCGAGGTCACTTTGGGAACAGGAATACCCACTGCGCCATACTACCAAGTCCCTGCCTGTGTGTGTATCTTGCGAGCACATCACGAAGCGAGAACTTGGGAACCTGGGGTAGATGCCAGGTCTAGGTTGTAAAAGCGGACAAAAGTGTGTGGAGAGGACCAGCCCGCCGCAGCACAAATGTCCTGCAAGGCCACACCCAAGTTGAAAGCCTTGGAGGCCGCCATACTCCTGGTCGAGTGCGCTCTGACCCCCATAGGTGACGGGAGGCCAGAGGACTCATAAGCTAGTGAGATGGCCTCGACCACCCACCTACTCATGGTCTGCTTCGTCGCCGGATATCCTTTCTTTGGTGGACCAAAACAAACAAACAACTGATCTGCCTTACGCCACAGGGCAGCTCTATGTGCGTAAGCGTCCAGTGCTCGAACTGGACAGAGCAGATTAAGCCTTTCTTGGCCTACTTCCTGGAACGGAGGAGGACAGAATGCCTGAAGTACTATGGGCCCTGGTGAAGAAGTGGGCACCTTAGGGACATACCCGGGTTTCGGGTAAAGGAATGCCCTAACCATGACTGGAGCGAACTCCAGGCATGAAACAGGGAGTGCCTGAAGATCCCCGATCCTTTTAAGTTAGGAAATAGCGAGGAGAAAGATGGTCTTGAGCATGAGAAACTTGACTGAAACTTCTTCTATAGGTTCAAAGGGGACATTGCATAAGCCCTCCAAAACCACATCCAGGTCCCATGAGGGCACCTTAGTGAACTGTACCGGCCTCAGCCTCAGGGTGCAACGGAGGAAACGAGTGATAAGTGGGTGTCTTCCCAATGATTGACCACCCAGAAGGGCGTGGTAAGCAGCTAAGGCCGCCACGTATACCTTCAGAGTGGAGGGAGATAACCCTGCGGAGAATCGCTCCTGCAGAAACTCCAGAACTGTACCAATTGGGCAGTTGACTGGGTCCTGCAGTCGCTGTCTGCACCATGAAGTGAAAAGTTTCCACTTCAAAGTATACAGTTTCCGCGTGGCGGGAGCTCTGGACTGGGGTATAGTCTCAACAACCTCAGTTGAGAGACCAGATGATAGGAGCTGTGCCCCCTCAGGGGCCATGCCCACCGCTTCCATAACTCAGGGCGGGGGTGAAGAATGGCGCGCCCCCGCCTGAGGGAGGAGGTCCCTCCTGATCGGAATCTACAGCGGAGAGCCATCGAGGAGGGACAACAAGTCCGAGAACCATACTCGGGCCGACCAGAATGGGGCTACTAGCAACAGAGGGACCAAATCCAGGCGTACCATCGCCAGAACCCGGGAGCAGAGCGATGAGGGGAAAAGTGTACAGCGTAGCAGCAGCCACGTCTGCACCATGGCAATCCAGACCATTGGAGAGGGAGGAGTGAGGGAGAACAGAGAGGACGTGTGTCGTTTCTGCGAAGAAAATAGATCAAATTCGCATGGCCAAAGTCCTCAAAGGAGCTACCACATAGGGTGGGAATACATACAGGGCCTCAGCCCCGGTCTAGAAGGATATCTGCATGATTTGTAAAGGATTGTAAATGCTTTAGAGAGAGAAGCTGACAGGAGAACAGAAAGATTGGCGGTGAAAGATTGGAAAGGGGCGAGAAAGAAAAAACTGTGTGATGATGTGGAGAAAAAAGATGTGTGTCTGTGGGAAAGAACAGAGGACAATAGGTAGGAAGGAAGGGTCAGAGATAGAGAAAGGCAGCATTTTTAAAGGAAGTGAGTTCCAAAAGAGATGAGGCCTGTACAAGAACTGGGCAGAGCGGACAATAATGAAAGCTCCAGCGTGGAGAGCATCGTCGTTAGATTAGGAAGAAAGGAGCATAAGTGGGTTGACAGGAAACGTTTCTACAAAGGGGAAGGACAAGAAGGAGAGTGAGTGATCATGCGAAGGGATTCCCTAGGGAAACATTTGGTTTGAGAACTGAAGGATTCGTAAGGGCCAAAGATCATTGGAGGTGCATCAGGCCCAGCTTTGAAGTTTGCAGTGAGGAGGTTGTCTCTGTGAGTGTGGGATTGCTGATTGAGAGGAGCAGATGTGATGAGAGGTTGATGAGTGTGGATAGTCGTTTGTAGTGGATGAAAGAACTTTTTGGGTTTGTTACCAGTTTCTGGGCGGCGCCTTCGCTGGCTGTTGGCTGCGTTATCCCTGTTGTTGTCGCTGATTCTGGTGTTCTGTTCTTATGTGTCGGCCGCCAGAGCTTACCTTCTTTTCCCTTTTCTTTCGTTTCTTCTCCCTTTCGCTTCGTTTTTTTCTTTCGTTTTTTTTCGTATTTCCCTTGAGTCAGCCCTTCTCCTTCTTTCCTTCTTCTGCGTCTCACCTTTGCCTGTGCCCCATCTTTTATCTTTTTCTCATCTTTGCTTTTTACATCTTTTCCCCTTTCTTCTATTTCCTCGACATGACCTCCTGTCGCCTTCTTCTTTCTTTACGTCACTGCTCCTCTTCCCTATCATTTATCCCCTCCCCCTTTTCCTCTTTGTCGAGCTTCCACCTCCCCCCATTTTCGTAGCATCTTAAATCTGAGTTCGGATCCTACAAACTTGAACCATTACACCACAATCGTCACTTGAAGGAGCAAGAGGGACCCAATAACCACATTAGAAAATGATAATCGAGTATCATTCACCCTCCCAACCCACTAAACCACATCACCACGCAAATACTAGTTTTGACATACCGCTATACCCAACGACAAAGTAAATAATTCTACAAATTACGTCATTGATAGGCCCGACGAACGAACCGTACCAACACGGTAATTCTTACAAGCAAAACAACACCCCCATACAAACCCACCACACATATACACTCACATACATAAGACAGTGAAGGCCAAGATCTAGACCCCAGCACTGACAGAATCTCACGACCCAATCCCCAAACCCAACACCCAGAGATCAAACCACGACAGTGGTGCAGTAATTACCCATTAACTCAGCGGCCCAATACAGGACAAGAAGCGCAGCCGCACTACAGAAACGGCTATTAGAGACCACCAGGTCAAAATGCGACGCATCTCAAAGTTGTCTTTGTGTCCATAGTACTACGAGACTAGCATTTGGGACCACTCTAGAGGGGTGCCACACACCGCAGGTGAGAAACCGCCAGCACGCCCGGGCCGAGACAAAAACCAAAACAGACCATGATTAAACAGAAGAGAAGCCCTACATGAATCCAGGACCATGAGACAACCATTTTCGCAGTTGGTAGAAGTCCACCGCTACCAGACCATCATAACAAGGCGAACTCGCTTAACGCTGCGGCGGGCTAGGTATTACCTCTTAGAGGAGAGAAGACTTCACCCCGGTGCCCTGAAGCCGGATCCATCCCCCCATGACGCGCCACCCCGGATCCAGACCCCCCCCCCCCCCCCCAGGACCAATGACTGACTGTAGCACACGCAAATCCTGAGGACCCCCTCACCCCCCCGGGGCCCCTCGAGCTCTCCCGTGCCGTATCGTTGCTGGGCGGCAGCTGGGAATTTAGCTCGTCGGAGCTCACTGAGCCCTGAAACACAGAGGTGGCAGGGGTATCAATGAACCCCCATGAGGGCACTGAAGGAACAACCGAACTGACTGCTGTAGCACCCTCACTTGAAAGGGCGAGCTCTCCTGTGCCGTACCGTTGCCAGGCGGCAGCTGGGAATTTCACTCGTCAGAGCTCAATGAGCTCTGAAGCACCGAGGTGGCAGGGGTATAAATTAACCTCCATGAGGGCACTGAGGGAATGACCGACCTGACTGCTGTAGCACGATCACTCGAGGGGGCGAGCTCCCCCGTGCAGTACCGTCGCCGAGCGGCAGCTGTGAATTTTGCTCATTGGAGCTCACTGAGCCCTGAAGCAACGAGGGTGGCAGGGGTATCAATAAGCATCCGTGAGGGCACTGAGGAGGATTGGGCACCGTATACTGAGGTGTTATCCTTTGCTCCCCAGGTGGGCTGCCCTCAGGGACCTGACAATGGTAGGACCATTTCGCCGAGGTCTTCTTAGACAAATAATGGTCCGCAGATCCGTTTTCGGTCTAGAAGACCCCGACTGAGAGCGTCACCCCGACCCCCAATCTTTCTGTGGAGGGGTGCGGGTTGCAACGCTCTGTTTTTGAGACTGACGATATGAGGAGCTTGATGGCTTGGGCTGCTCCCGCTCAGCAGCCCCAACCCTGAGCAGGTCAGCCTGGTATGCTCGTAACACCGCCATGGTGTGCAAACATACGCCAGCCTGACCTACCGCCGTATAAACTTTCCCAACCAGACTCGATGTAAGCCTAACGGGCCTGGTGGGAAGCTTCGGGGACTTCAGGAATGATGCTGAGGATGGGGAGAGATAGCTAACAAGCGTCTGCTCCACCACTGGCATCACCACATATCCCTTATCATTCAGCCCCACGACGTTCTTTGAATAATTCGAGACTGTGGGGCTGTAAATACGGGATGAGTACGGTTTCTCCCACTATCTTGACACCTCAGCATGGAGATCGGGGTGAAGGCTGGATTCTGGATTCAGAAAACGCTCGTCTAATTAATTTTAGGACGAGCATCCTGTTTCTAGGCTGGCAAAACGATATTTTATTTTGGCGAATGCACGAAACACACCCCATACACGAGGGACTGTGGTGGCGAGTCCACAGTCTCCTCTGTCTCGCCACTCATCACATCCACCTCCTCGGAGGAAGATAGAGGAAGTGTCTGCTCTCTCTCTCTGGGGGGGGTGGGAAGAAAAAGGAAGAAAACCGCAGCGCGGGCTAAGAACACTGAGGAGAGCCGCGGATCTAGCGGGTGCCGGACGAGAGAAAAGGATGAGCCCGTCTCTCGGATACCTCGCTAAATACCCCCGAAATCCCACACAAACAGTCTACGCCGTGCCTCTCTTGGAACAGCGGGATCCTGCCAGCGGCGCGGGCGGATCGCGAGCCTGGCCGATCTTCAGCAAAACACAGGCAGGCGAGAGCGGCGAATACGCAGCGAGAGGAAATCGCAGTGATGACAAATCAGATACTCAAAGGAAGTGCAATGCTCCTGGTCCCAAACAAAGACCATAATTGTGTGTATCCCCCACCGCCAGATATCGTGGACAGGGAGGAACACAGCGTTTGTAATGCCATTCGCTCACCATAGACTTTTTCATGATTGTTTTCTATATATGCTTGTGCGGACAGACAACAGTAAATAGACAGACACATACAAAGAGCGCTACTGAAGAGCAGATGCTGGTTTGCGCTCTGCCGGATGCGCTTTTATACTTCCTGGCGCTCACGTAACCACGCTCGTGACGTCTCGCTACTCCACTGGGCTGATTTGACATGTGCTTCAGAACGCGGTCACGCAGAGGCGTTCCCAAAGTGACCTCGACGCAGCTCGAGTTCCTGAAGGGGAACTAAATGGTTTTCCCTGAAGGTGGCGAATAGTTGTCATTTTTTTCCAAGTAAATCATGATTTTTGTTTTCTCTGAAGCCCTCTTTCTAATGCAGTGACATTGTTGGTAGTGACTTGTACAGAACTACTCATAAGGCTGTAAGATTGCATATTGTCTCATAAACCTGGAGTAAAATGGATGTAAAGCTGTCCACCAAATCATTTCATAAATAGTGCCTCAGCACTTACAGTTTCAGTGTGGTTTTATAGCAAGCAGTTACCCAGTTACTCAGTTATGTGATTTTTTCTGCTTACAAAGGCACAAAAGAGCATGAACATGATGTGCAAAATGACAATGTAACCTTTACTGTGGGAAAAGAGTATAAGATACCGAACATCAAAACATTCTGTTCAATAAGCGTCTTTTTGAATTATTCTTTAAAAGATTTGCCCTAAGAATCAAATAACACTTGTTTACTTGTTGCTTTGTTGTAGCTGCTAAATTTCCAGCTGAATGTGGTGAACTATTCTATTCTATTCTATTCTATTCTATTCTATTCTATTCTATTCTGCTGGCTCGAGAAACGCTTGGTTTTTATGGGTGTGCCGCATTGAAGAATTGGAAGTAAACGCCTACTGCTATGATTGGATAACAGTTTTGCATAGTAAACTAACTTTTTGTGTGTCTGTTTGACAAGTTACGTCCTTCATAGTTGGAGCCTTCTGTGACTTTGGTTAGCGACATACACATAATACGGACATATCAAGCGATCTCTAACAAAGCAGTAGTGACACATAGTACAAATAGTTTTACTCACATAAGTGTGCTGCACCATTCCTGTCAGATCCAATATAGACAGCACAGCATTGCTTTTTAATCTCAGTCTCTCTGCAAATCCAGCGTCGACCTGTGCCTTGTTTACAAAGGAATCCGCGGTGAAATGAAGCGAACAAAAGCTCAATGTTTTACTCGCGTGAGCTGAAACGTCATTAAAAATAAAGTTCAACCACGCATTTCTAATATTTGAATCTGAAGGAAGGTTATGCAGCGACTGTGTTCTTCCACAACCAGCCACTGCACAATATTCTGCGATCTTCAACAGCATGTTTATTGCTTGGTTGCTCAATCCGGTTTAGCGCCACTTATGTTATTTCCCAACTGTCATGTGCGAATCCGTGGGTGGGGCTACAGAATTAGGCGTTGATGTTCTTCTGTGTTTAACCTATCTATTACAGATAGGCACATTCCAGGATCTGGCTTTCACTGTGCCTGGTGTCAATACAAGCTTTTATTTCAGTAACAAGGACGTTTTCAGTTCTGAAACTTTCAGGATATTCTTTTTGTATCATGACCTTTTATATATCAAGAGCTCAAGTAAAAGTGATGTTTTCCTCTTCTAGGTTCCTTCATGATGGTGAATGCTTCGGGTCGTGCATCAGGTCAGAAGGCCCACCTGCTCCTGCCCACGCTAAAAGAGAATGACACCCACTGCATAGACTTCCACTACTCCCTGTCTAGCCGGGATGGGACGAGTCCCGGAACCCTTAATGTCTACATAAAAGTGGATGGTGGACCACAGGGGAATCCCATCTGGAATGCCTCAGCACCCGTCACTGAAGGCTGGGTGAAGGCTGAACTCGCCATCAGCACCTTTTGGCCCAACTCCTATCAGGTAAGCTTGATGCTAACAATGCCAAAGTCAAATGCCAAATGGGTTTCAATTAAGAGAATCTGCAGCCTGTTTAAAAAAAAAATTCAAAATCAGAATTCTGGTTTAAGGGGGGGGGGGGGGTACAATGCTGTTTCATGCATTCAGAGTTATTTACACTGTTAAAGAGTTGAATTCTCATGCTAAGCATGGACAAAGTTTCAAAAAACAATTTGGACGTATGAAGTATTTCTGTGCCAAAAATCTACTTAAGGTTAGTACAAGTTTCTGAGAGTTTTTTTCGATCGTGGCTCTTAATGACGTAAACGAGGGTGGAACTCCTTATATGGGCATTTCTCCCAGAAGAACGCGCCCGCGCACGCATCGACCAGAGCAAGAGCGAGATCGCGCCCATTAACGCTCTTCAAACGTTTGTTTGTTGACGAACGTTTTATAACAAGGCCGTTCAACGTTGGATTTGCCACATCGTTGCATACGAAAGATGGAGCGGGTCCCAGTATAAAATGGCGCTTTTCCACTGCATGGTAAGGCACGGTGCGGCTCCCTTTTGGGGGTTTTTCCACTGGGTACAGTACCTGGTACCTGGTACTTTTTTTAGTAGCACATCGGTTGAGGTTCCAAGTGACCCATACCGTTACCAAAACTTGACGTGTAAACTCTGCTGATCACAGATTGGCCGGAGAGAATCATTACTACCTGCGTCACTGAACTTGCAACACAAACACAACAGAACCACTAGATTAAAATCAGCACAGCCAGTGAAGGATCGAAACTCGTTTTGAACGAGCGCACCTTTTTTTAAAAACCAAAAAGTGGCTGTTTCATTGTCTGTTGAAGAAGTACAGACGTTCCTCTCATTGATAGCAGAGGAGCGGATCCAGCGAGAGCTTGATGGGGCGACACGGAATAAAAAAGTTTTTCAGGAGTCACGGCAGTAGAGGCGGCGGCGCAACTATAACGACATGTGAATAATCCGCCCACTCTAAAGCGATACTAAACCACAGTGGAAACGCAAACCGAGCCGAGCAGTGCCGTGCCGAGCCGAGTCGTACCACACAGTGGAAAAGCACCAAAAGACACCACGATTCAGAACTGCAGACGGTAAGTGAAACGGCATCAAATGTCTGTTTTGTTGGCACTCGGCGCCCAAGTGCTCGTCATTCTTTAGCTCCGCCCACGGCGCCTCCAGGAGCTCGGCTTTTTCCGGAGAGAATCGTAAAGCTGTATCTTTCTTTTATAAATATGATAAAACTAAAGACTTTTTGGAGATATGAAGGATGCAGTACTACTCTATAAGTACTCAAGATTAACACGATTAAGATTAAGTTACGCACTTACAATGGAAGTCTATGGAGCAAATGATGACAACAATGATCAATTAACTTCTTTTTTTTTAGCAGGATGAGCCACGTAGCAAACAAACGACCAGCAGCTAAAAGAAGTCATGAAAATTTTGTCCCCTTAGCAACAGAAATTGACAGTAGTTTATTTTCTGCCATATATTTGTGGTGAATGGCACCAATTGAACTGCAGAGAGGGGCAGTGGATTGCTCTCTACTCCAATTACCACTGCAATCACTGTCCCCTAATCTCACCCATAAATGGCCCTGGTGAATAAGCTTTTAGCTGTTAATTTTAGATCAGTCTTTTTGCTTATTACCTCTCACTTTCACTCACTCCTTCTTTTTCTCTTCAGATTCTTCACACCCAGATCTCCTCTCTATCTCTCTCTGCCTCTTGTGCTCCTCTTCATTCTCTCTGTAGATTCACCGGTCAATCTGTGGAGTGAAATACCCTCATAAGATTAGCCATGTAATTGAATTAACTAATGAGAAGAGCAAATATTTAGCCTGTGCTGGCAATACTGAACTTCTCTTTGCAAACAGCAGACCGATATTTGCTAAAGGCAATATTTGCTGAGGGCATCTATTTGACCAGCAGGCAATATCAAAGCTTTTGCGTACGTATGTGCGCGTGTGTGTGTGTATTTGTGCTTGTGGGGAATGTCATAAAATAATGTGCATGTGTATATAACCAAACAGTGTACTAACTAATATTAAAGTATAATTATTATATTATGGTATTTATTGCATAATATAAATTATAAATATTATAATTTAGATTTCAATTTAGATTGCAATTTCTTTTAAAATTTAAGAAATTGTTTTTATTGTATAGTATTACTTATATTCAACATATTTAAAATTTATATTTATATTTCTTTTTTTGTGGGTTTATTTTGATTTTGAATTAAGACTGACATATTCTTGATAAAAATTGAGAATCACACTCTCTAGGTGCTTGTTCCCAGTTTGTGCTCACAGAATGCCATTTCAAGTTTTTAAAAGCATTTGCTTCTCTTGCTGAGTTGAACGTAATCAATTACCTGTTAAATATCAAAAACTAATTTCTACTAGAAAATCTGCCTATGGGATCGTAAACTATACTGAAAAATATCCCACTGTGAGTTTGATTAGAGCAACGGATTTGCAGATAAGTGGCCAATTTTGACAAGACTATTCTTTGGGTTAACTGACTTGTCTCCTGCCATGATACATTTTAAATAGTAGGGTGCCACTTTCAAAGTGACAGTGTTTAAAGGGTAAAGTTTTATGATATGCAAAAGGAAAAAGAGGCAAATCTGACTCTTTTTAAATTTGGGATGGTACATTTTTAAAAAGCTGTTCTTTTTCCCATGTCCTGACAGTTTTAGAGATCATTTGTGTCAGCCATAATGTTGTGAATAAATTATGAATACAGCAATGTCCTTGAGTAGGGGCAAAGATGATAAAATGACGATGTAAAAGGTTTGCTCATTGAAAATACTGTCATTATTTCCTCAAACTCATGTTGTTCCAAACCTGTGTGGCAGGATATTCACACTGCTCTTTTCTAGGATTGAGAGAATTGAGAACTGATCTAAACAACAACATAAAGCTTAAGCCACTGAAAGCAGTTTCCACAACATTTCTGATCTGAAACACACACCTTTAGTCTCCACAGTCTCACCCTGAATAACATGGTGAGAATTGAATCTGGTCGAGTAGATTGAGTCTCTTGACTGGTCACAGTGAGGCCTTTTTGGGAAGCTGTGGACTCAAGTGCATCCTGTGTCCAGGTTTTGGCTTTCTAGTGCCAGTCCTTGGCAGCTCTGAGAGAGAGGGCATTGTTCAGACCACACATGTCCTCACCACATGGCATGTACAGTATGCCATGCAAACCATGCCAGTCCCATATGTGTGTGTTCGAACTTGTGTTTGCAGAGTTTAAATGCAGATTATCAGATTATTATGGCTTGAAAAGTTTTCTTGTGCTGTCATTCTATAAAATAAATGCAAGATGCATGGACATTCAAATATTTTTTAAGTGTGCCACAAGAGCTTGAATACGATTTGGGGCTAACATAGGTGGTTTTACAGTTAAAGATCTCTCCTGTTGACTTATATAAATAGACCGTCTCAGTTCAGTCTGAAACAAGCAGACTTGATTTAAACACTTGATTTCCTCTCCCCTCTTCTCTTGTTTAGGTTATTTTTGAGGCTGTGTCTGTACAAGGGCATCCTGGGTTCATCGCAGTGGATGAGATACACGTTTTGGCCCACCCTTGCCGTGAGTACACACATACATACATACACACACACAGCGCCTGCTTACTTTCACAGTCTTGGCTACGCTGTAGGAGTTCAGTCTGTCAACTACTGTGAAAAGCACTTCATGTGGATCGAGGGTTGAACAGAGATGGAAAAGGCCAGCAAACAAGCAGGTCTGTGCTGAGGATGAGAGATAGAGGGAGACAGATTGCAGAGCTGAGTGCTCAGACTTTAGGCCCCCATCATTCTTGTTGTGACAGGAGAACTTTAGCCTTTGACTTCCATTGTCCTAGATCTCTCTGTGAAACTAATGTAAAGCCAGCAGTGCCGATGAAGAAATGAGGTTAATTCATATTGTAGAAGTGAACATGACCCCCTGGTCTTATTGTGCATGATTCATCATTGCACGTCATAAGCATTTTATTCACATTCAGAATCCTTTTCCCTCATGTTTGATTACAGAAGTAAAATGGGTTTTGAATGACAAATCACGGTAACCCTTTTTTTTTTAAGTTACTGTGTACACTCAGATGACATTCCTTCCATTTCCAGTGTCACTAATATTTTTATGTTTTTTTTGTTTGTTTTGTTTTTAGACATATGTGCAAAGTGCAAAATGACAGTTTTTACTTCCAGAGATGATAACTGACAGCTAATGTAAAGTGGCCATGTGCCATTTACATTTACATGTAATCATTTAGCAGACCCTTTTATTCAAAGAAAAGTCATTCATCTCAACAACTGCCATAGTTTTACATTTAGTGTTTGCAAAACAGTAAATAGTGTATATTGAACATATGCAGTAAGCTAGTATTCCATTCTACATAACCAGAATTTTCAATAAAAATGTAATAAGAGCTGAGTTGAAGGAACACAATTATAGATCATGGAAGCATCTTATCTTGACTTTCTTTTTTTTTTTACTTGCCATAATAATAATAGTGGGTAATTTTAAGATTCCTTCATTAAATCTGAACGCTTTTCACATTATAGCAGAGATACTAAAAAATAAATCTATATTCTCAGTGACTTTAATTGAAAAAGATTGATATTGCTTTTGTGCAGAAATGCATGCACAGATAATAAAGCTGGCAGAGAGAGTGGGTGGAGACTGCTGTACTGAGAATCGAGAGTTCAGCTAGTGCAAGAGTTACGCTTCTCACAAATGCACCTGTGAACCTCTATGCACCTGTACATGCAAATGAGAGAATGTTTATTGGAAATAATATTGAATACAAATGTGAGCTCCATTAAATTTCTTGTTTTCAGATGGTGATTCTAAACGTACAATCAGAAAACCAGACAGAAACCATGTTCACCATCACACAATACAAGAAGTGAAAGGAGCACTTACACAATTAGAATGTCATGTCAATAGATACTATAAAAGACAGTTTCTTTGATATTTTGTAAGAAATGTTAACACAAGTACACTTCATAAGGTAAATATTTCACAAAAAGATATTTGTTAGGTTTGAAATTATAAAACAAAATGCCATAAAACAATATACCAGTCAAAATGTAAACACTTTATTGTCGTCAAATGTTACTTGGGTGAACTTGTAAGCTTTTTTGGGCCACTGCATAGTTGACCACCAGTGTCTATAGAGCACATGGGCTTTATATCATTTGCATGGATGCTGTAAGATGTGTTTTGAAGGTATATGTGTGTATGTGTGTTTTGGTAGGCAAGACACCACATTTTCTGCGGCTGCAGAATGTCGAGGTGAACGTGGGACAGAATGCCACCTTCCAGTGTATTGCTGGAGGCAAATGGTCACAACATGACAAACTCTGGCTACAGGTGAGTCTGTACACAACCTCCCACACACACATACTTTATGCAGTCACATATAATCTCACATAAAGGGACAGCAACATATATTTTTTTAATAACATTATTTTTTGTGTGTGGTATTTCTTATTTTGTGCTGCCTGTTTTGGCCAGGACCCGCTTGCTTAAATCTCAAGAGTAAAAATAAAAAAATACCTATAGAAACATTCAGTGACGAATCAAACCTGGTTTGATTATAGCACTGAAAAAATTATACTTGGGACCAACTTTATTATGTTACAGCAAAATGTTTGTGTTTTTTTATTATATTTATGGTTTGGTTCAAATCTAGTTTCTTTTCCCAAAGTCAAAGAGATTCATACAAAGATAGTACAAAGATTATTTATTATAAAGACCATACCATACTGAATTCATGTATTATCTTTAGACGTAAGCCAAAATGTAAAAGTAAGGTTGTGTATGTGTTTCGGTGTTTTTAGATGTTTTACAACGAATGTCCACCAATAAACAAAAGCTACTTTAGCTATGACATGAAATAATGTTCTTTCTAGTTGTGGCCTAATGGTTAGAGAGTCGGACTTGTAACCCAAAGGTTGCGAGTTCGAGTCTCGTACCGGCAGGGATTGTAGGTGGGGGGAGTGAATGTACAGTGCTCTCTCCCACCTTCAATACCACGACTGAGGTGCAAGGCACCGAACCCCCAACTGCTCCCCGGGCGCCACAGCAAAAATGGCTGCCCACTGCTCCGGGTGTGTGTTCACGGTGTGTGGATACTTTGGATGGGATAAATGCAGATCACTAATTCCGAGTATGGGTCGCCACATGTCACTTCACTTTTTAAAATTTTTTTTTTAATAAAGACAAGTTTGAAAGACCTTAATATTTTTTGTGACGTTTTCTGAAATATGCAGCCTATTTTTGTGTCATGTACACATCAGTAGAGTTTTATTTGCTTTTTTTATTGGGGATTTATTAACAGAACAAAACAGGTTTAAACCGGAAACCAAGATTTTCAATATAATATTTTAAATAAATTACACAGTCGTTTCACTTTTTTTTAGTGTACATGCTCAAAATTTTTATTTTTTATCTCTGAGCATCTCTATTATGTGTGTGCGTGTAACGTTCACTTCATTTGCATTGGGAGGTTTTGAACCTTTGTCCTGAGATACATTGCTTGAGGAAACTTAATAACTTGTTAGAGATTTTTGTCAGCAGGATTTCTAAGCCAGCATCTGTGTCCATGAAGTCTTGGATAAAATTACTTTTTCCCTTGGCTGGAGACTATAAGCCTCCATCTATCCTGTGCTACAGCTCTGAGACATGAAGACATAACACCAGTTCTCATTGTGCGCAGTGTGCTTTAAGAGCTTGTGCCTTTGTCTTGATGTGGCACTATGGTCCACTTTGTAAAACAAAGAAATTAAAAAAAAAAATCATGTGTGCATATAATCAGTTACACGATGTTGCAAGGATGATTATTTTTCTGTTTTTCAGCAATGGAATGGTAAAGACACGTCTCTCATGGTGACCCGAGTGGTAAACCATCGGCGCTTCTCCGCTACCGTTAGCGTAACGGACACGTCACAGCGCAGCACCAGCCGTTACCGCTGTGTCATTCGTTCTGATGGAGGATCTGGAGTTTCAAACTATGCTGAACTCAGCGTTAAAGGTGCGTACGGACACCTGCAAACATTTATGCCACTGAACTAAAAAATGATTGTGAATTTGTAATGATGATCTAATTGCTTTTGGGTAGGGCTGCACAATTAATCTAAATTAAATCGCAAAGGCGATAAATCACGATTAGGCAGAAGCTGCGATTGTCATGCGTATCTTTCAGTGAAGCACGGTTCTGTGATCAGCTGTAAATATCCATCCGAAGGCCAGTGGGCGCTCTCGAGCTGAAACTCCAAATACGCCTCGCAGAAGAAACCCAGGAAATGCCTTTAGTGGTTGCTGAATAAACAGAAGATTTAACTGCTTTCATTGATTCAACGTTACTAATAAACACATGACTACAACAATATATGGTTTATCCGAGTTCATCTTATTATAATGTTTATTATAATAAAGTATATAATGCAATGCTAATCAAGCCTTTATCACTGCTTAAAATACTATGAAATATGTTGCGTGCCTTCTTCTGTGTAAGAAACCACATCATCTCACAGAAGGATTTATTTCAAACACTAGTCTGACATTATGAAGTGAGTTTGGAATTAAAACATGTTATTAAATTTGGTATTTTCATGTGCTTTCAGATGGAACAGCATTTACTACACAGAGACGTAGTTCACTGACAAGCTACGCAAAAACACGTTCATAATCGGCAAGAATATCGTCTGAGATTATGAATGCGATTTTGCATAGCTTGTCAGAGAACTACGACTCTGTGTAGTAAATGCTGCTCCGTCTGAAAGCACGTGATGGAGATTTACTGCTGATTACAGAACCGGCTTTACTGACAAGATGCGCATGACAGTCATATTCGATTAATCGTGCAGTCCTACTTTTGAGCCTTACATTAGAGACCTGCGCAGGACGGATTTTTCAGTCCCGCTCCCGCCCGTTCCCGCAAGATTCTGTCCCGCGCCCGCCCACTCCCGCAAAAATATATCTTATCTGGTCCCGCTCCCGCCCGCAAAAGCCCGCATAAAAGTAATCTATATAGATTGTTTTAAGTACATTGAAGAAATTTACATGAAATGGTTCTGTAACATCTCCTAAGCTCCACAACATCTCAGCATAAACATAACAAACTACTACCGATAAAATATTTGTTATTTAGACTGAGCATCAACATTCACAACCACTGTTATTTTTTATGGAAAGCAAGCATGGGCTGCTGCGTGCATGGTTTGGCATGCCACTACAGCAGCGCTTCCTTTATTATCACTAAAAAAGCTGAATCTCAGTTAATCGCGATCTCATTATAAGCTCTGTTATAAATAAAGATACTAAATATATGCACAATGAATCTTTCAGAGTGTCTAAAATGATGTAGGATTCGTGAACACGCAATTTCAGCACAGCGGTGAGTAGATTCTAACGTGATCCACCTTGATTGGCCATTGGTTCCAGAAATAAACAGTCAAAATCTTGTGATTGGCTACCTTTATAACTGGCAAACTAGGCTATGTCTAGCTTGCACGTTAATCATTTTAAAGTTAATATTAGTTGTTCTTTTTGCTTTAGTGCAACAGATAAAGAACAATTGCTATGTTTTAGACACTTTATGTTTAGATAATTTCTATTTTGCGGGAGTCTCGTGAATCATTTTATTCTCCCGCATCCCGCACACAAACGAGTCTCTTCCCGCCCGCACCCACACTTGCCCATCAAGAATTGTCCCGCGCCGCACCCCGTTGCGTTGGGTCCCGCGGGGGTATTCAACGGGAAGTGCAGGTCTCTACCTTACATGTAGTATTTGATAAGTTCTTCTTGATTAATCAGTCTGGCCGATACTTGGCCACATAAAGAGTTTATTATGACCTATTCAATTCTTTTAGATGACAGGCATTATCTATTACAACAGCCATCCTCCTCATGTCAATCAGCCAGTCACAGCAAAGAAAAAGGAAGTGCTGTTTAAAGTGAAAATGTAAAAAAAACAAATTTTTTTTTTATATCTATATATTTCATAATAATGTCATATTTTTAGTTTTAAATGTTTTTATATTAACATTTGCACTTTTAACAATATATTTAATATAACCAAAAAACAAAATCTTAGTATTGTTTGTTTTTAATAAGAATATAATAATTTTATATTAAAGCTGGTTTTATATACAGTACAGTAACAAAATATTGCATAGACATATTATAATTATGATTAATATTATGCAGTGTAACTTATAATTTGCATAAGAAATGAATATTAATTAAGTTTAATTTAGTTAAAGTTCAAGTAAAAATTCGAAACGTGGGTTAAAAAAAGGTACTTTGTTAGGCAAATTACGTAGTCACAATTTATAAATTGGTACAGGTCTTAAGAGATGCTCTCTCGTTGAGAGGTGCTTGCCAAAACACACACACACACACACACACACACACACACACACACCACACACCACACACACACCACACACAAAGCAAACCCAAAATACAGCACTTATAACCGGCATCAGCCGTCAACAGCAGGATTCCTCCTGAATTGTTACCCACAGAGTGATCATTATTTCAGCTAGAATTGCTAACGACTAGTACAGAAGCCTTGATTCTCCTCTGTTTCTTAAGATAGTGTGGTAGAGCCTCCGCCTCACTACACAGACATTGTCCCACTTAAGCAGAAATAACAGAAAGCTTTGTTCTCTTTCTGCAAGCCTTGTTAGCATGTGGTCACTGGACTTGAGAGAAATGCTAGCATCTGTTTGGCTGTAGCTGTGCCATGTGTGACTTAGCATGGCCAAAAACACCTTTAGTGGTGCTCTTTACCCCTGATAAGCTTTGTCTGGGATTCAAGCCTGTCTGCCCATATGGCACTTGGAAGTAAAAAAAAGGAGAAATAACTAACATCTAACAGTTTCTCACTGCTGCTTTTGGAAAAAGACACGATTAAACCCTTTAATCACTACAGAGACATCAGTAATGGTTCTTAGTCTTTATTAGGAGCTGTTATTATTCATTTCAGATAGCAATAGATTAGATAAATTGGCTTTTTACAAAGTACTAGAACATCGTTTGACCAATAATTCAACATCCCCTTTTTATTTCTATGTAGAGTGCGTTTTCATTTAGACTGATACGCAATATATCAACATTTTTAATGTCAAATTAGGTTTATGTGAGTGCTAGCTGTGTTAAATTAATATTTCAGCACTGTTAAGCCTATTTAATATATCTCATTTATTAGAAATATGCTAAAATTAGGTTAAAAATTAAATTAAAAAGCCATCCATATGCTATTGTGTGTGTTGGTGTCTATTCAAATGTATGAATATCTATGAATAATAATGAGATGACTAAAAGAAACGATTTTAAGGTAGACTGGGCAATAATGTAATTGCTGTGCCACTAGTGAAATTGCAGAAATAATGTTTTCAAGTAGGTTTTTCAAACACTTCTTGCACCCCTTCTGCCATTGTTATACCAAACTGACTGTCCCATCTCAAACTAGCACCAGTGGTTCAAAAATATATATATTTTATGTCCGTGTAGTTGTCTGTGCAGATTAAATTCTGACACAAAGAATCATTCAAACAGAACTGAATCTTTGACTCCGACAGTAAAAGTAAGTTTAAGGCCTGACAAACCTGCATTACAGTTAGAACCACTCGAGTTCCCAGGTGTACCCAGCATGACGGCGGATCTAAAGCTTCTCTTTGCAGATGATTTAGCATTGCTGTCGCTGCTAGAGCAAGCACTGCGGGACAGTTTCAAGTCCTGTATTTGCTCTGCAAGACCTGATTGTCCCAGTATAATTTGGGGAAACTTTAGAAACCCAGAACCAGGTAAAAACTTCACAAACACCATTTGATTGTTTGTTAATGCCTTAAATAGTTTACATACTGTTCATAATTTAAATATGTGTGCTTTAGATTGCATATTTGATGTAACTTTAATTATTTTAATATATAGACTTCTGTTCAAAGGTTTGTTTGTTTTTTTGAAAGAAATTAATGCTTTTATTTAGCAAGGATGCACAAATTTGATCAAAAGTGACAGTAAATATATCTTTTAAACTTTCTATTCATCATTGAATCCTGAAAAAAATATATTGTGGTTTCCACAAAAATATTAAGCAG
The DNA here is from genome assembly GCA_018155175.1 of Sinocyclocheilus anophthalmus. Classification (NCBI taxonomy): domain Eukaryota; kingdom Metazoa; phylum Chordata; class Actinopteri; order Cypriniformes; family Cyprinidae; genus Sinocyclocheilus; species Sinocyclocheilus anophthalmus. The sequence continues at coordinate 245,361 of JADLZN010006430.1, read as the reverse complement.
CATAACCGTTTTCAACATTGATAATAATAAGAAATGTTTCTTGAGCAGCAAATCAGCGTATTAGAATGATTTCTGAAGGATCATGTGACACTGAAGACTGGAGTAATGATGCTGAAAATTCAGCTTTGGTCAACACAGAATAATTAAATTTAAAAAATATAGTCAAATAGGAAACAGCTATTTTAAATTAATATAATGTTTCACATTATTTTTGTTGTTACTGCATTTTAATCAAATAACTTCAGCCTTTGTGAGCATAAGAGACTTACTAACCCCAAACGTTTGAATAGTAGTGTTTGATTGGTTATAATTTTAAAGACATCGATTTTTAGTGCAAATGGACATAGGGCCATATTTTAACGATCTAAGCGCATGGTCTAAAGCGCACGGCGCAAGTGCACTTAGGGCGTGTCCGAATCCACTTTACTAGTTACCGATGGGAAAAACGCAGGGCTATATTCTCTTAATGAGTCATGGGTGTTTTTTGGGCGTAACGTGCAATAAACCAATCAGAGTCTAATCTCCCATTCCCTTTAAAGTCCAGTTGCGCTCGCGCCATGGCGGATTCGCTATTTACATGGCGGAATTTGCAAGAGCAAAGACTGAACGCTTCTCCAGAGAGGAAAGGTTCTGCTCGTGCGCGAGGTTAAAGCGTGCGAGCAGGCCATCTACTGGGCACAATAATAATATTTTACATTGTAATCCTTTTGTTTTTAATATTAGGCATGCTTGTGTGTAATAAGCAGAGTGTATGTGCGTTGTTCACCCGCCTATAGGCACATATTACTAGCGCACTCTTTAATTAACAAAAAAGAATATTGACCAGGTTTTTGTTGGTCAATGGCTCAGTCTATTTCAGTTGCCTCAAAATAGCAACACGCCAACAATGCACCTGAACACACCTCATTTTCAGACCAACACGCCCATGGGCGCGCAAATGCATTTGCTATTTAAACAACGTGGCGCAGGACGTGAAAATGATAACTGCGTCGGGCTGAAACTAGCAAAAAAACTTGCGTCGCGCCTGGTGCCGCATTGCGCCCGGGTGTATGATAGGGCCCATAGTCTCTTATCATTGTCATCTTATGAAGCTGTATTTCTAAAGCACAGGAGAGTCATTTATTAAGCTTCTGCACTGTTCAACATTATCCTGTGATACAGTGTGAGGCATGCAAGTGCTCTATTGTCAAGGCTGTTATCCGTCATTTCAAGCTGGGATTTATGAGGTATTCTGCTGGAATTCTACATTTTATTAAAGACCACTAATGTCTAAATGAACAGAAAGATCACATCTAGGGTTTCAGAGTAGCTATGCCAATGATGTGCAAAGCTACTTATTTTTGAAATTATTGCGTCCCCTTATTCATGATAAAATGAAGTTGTTAAACTGGCTTTCCACAAAATACGAAGTAAGTGTCACCCCTTTATTTATACGTAAAGTGTATTTGTAGCACACATTTTTTAAAGTTTGAATTTAGGCTGATAAGTGCAATATCAAATTTTCAGTGTCAAACTAAGTCACTGTTAAGCATATTATAATAAATCAAAATTTATTTCAAATATGCTTAAATTACTCCATCAATTTTTGTTGTCTGTGTAGGTTCACAAAATCCTCTGTGAACCTACACAGAGGATTTTGTATTTCTTTGAAGTCATGCATACATTTTTTTATATATGTTGATATTGTATGTATTCATAGTGTAAATGTATTTGTTAGACACAAAGCCAAGCTTTAGTGTCTGAAACCTCATTAACCATGGTAAAATCATTCTAACGCCTCATGGTTTATTATGAAATGATTGCAACACATGATATAAGATGGCAATGTTCATTGAATAGCTATGATTATTAATTATATAAAATTATGATAAACAATTTTTGACCAAGAAATATGCAGTAGTTTATTATCTGATCAGTATGTGAAATTGCTGATTGATTTAAAGTATTATCATTATCTGTGACTCATCCAATCAGATTTTCTTGTAAAGTAATGGCCAATCTTTGCCAGCAATCACTGCCATCTGGCTTTCCTGAGCATGTCCTGGGAGCGGTGGTGCGCACTGGGGCATTATCCCTCAGGCTGTGAGCGCCTCAGGTGCTCAGAGGGTCCAGTGTCATCCTGGGAATTCAGAGGTGTGTGGAAGTGTCTGTGTATGTGCATGATTAGGTAAGCCAACAGAGGGGTAATGTATAACATAATTTCCCTGGGGAAATGAATAGAGTGCAAAGCAATATGCTGCACAGCACAGGCATGCTAAATGAAATATGCATTAATTAATGCATGCGGTGCCAGGGATTCCGTCCAGGGGGAGGAGGTGGGGGCAGCGTGTATGGCATGAGTGGCGTCGTTCCAGCCAGACACTGACAATTAATAAAGAGAACTTGCTGGGGGCGTAACTTTTAACGGGAGCAGAGCTGAAAAGGCCAAAAGCTTGACCCTGTGTAACTGAAGAAATGCAGACTAAGTGGACCTGCAGAGACATTATTTTCCTTAATCAGTTTTTTGGCCTTAACATCCTTAATGCAAGCTAAATTTACTGGAGAAGTAAAATTATGCTCAATTAAGTATATTTCTCATACCCCATTGGCAGTGTTTCTCATTTTTCTTGTTCTTGCCTCATTAGAAAAAAAAATAGTTGCTGAATTTTATAGCAACTATTACTCCAGTTTTCAGTGTCACATGGTCCTTCATAAATCCTTCTAATATGCTGATTTACTAAAGGGGTGGTTGATTGCGATTTCACTTTTTTAACATTAGTTAGTGTGTAATGTTGCTGTTTGAGCATAAACAATATATGCAAAGTTACGAAGCTGAAAGTTCAATGTAAACGAAGATATCACCTTTTAAAAGTTACAACAAGTTACTTCCCAGGTTTGTGATGTAACAAACCCAGATAAACCCCGCCCTCGGGAAGAGGCAGCAAAGTGGACGAGACCATGCTGTGCTGCTTTAGAGAAGAGGAAGAGAAAACTAGAGGTGCACGTAAAAATGTATTCATATGTGAATCGCGATTCTGTCTTCTAACGATTCTAATGGATTCACAAGTTTCAAAATCAATGTTCTAAAGCAGCAGTTCTCCAACAATGAGCTGTTCCAATTACACACTTATTTTCACATAGCTATGAGAAGCGTTAAACATGGACGTGCATGCAGTTGCTATACTGTATTAAAGCTTTAATCAAGATAAAACCGTATATTAAAAGCTAAACAAAGCAGTAGCATTTACAAATAACAGCATATCTAAAGTATGAGACAACAACAAACAAAAAAACATAGGCCTACCATTAAAAGCATGCTTGCACAGGTTCTGCATGATCCTCTTCAATAATATCCTCTGCTTCTCAATCGGGCTCAATAAGCGATATTAACGAAGCCGTTGTTTACAATGCAACTGGAGCTAATGGGGCGGGATGTTTAGACGCGCACTAGAGGCGGTTTAGCCAATCACAACAGACTGGGCTCCAATCAGAGTCCATCGCTTATTTCTGAGGGCGGAGCTTCATAAAAACAGGAAAAGATCAGCACGTTTATCAGAGAAGGGACAGAGCGGTGTGGAAAGGTAAATTATTGTGAACAATACATTTTTTCAAAAAGTTTCGAATTTTTTTTAACGAAGCATTAACACAGGTTAGACTGCACCCCCATAAACACAATCAAGCCCCCCCAAAAAATCAGTGAACCACCCCTTTAAGAAACTGTTTTTTTTACTATTATCAATGTTGAAAACAGTTGTGCTGCTTAATATTTTTGTGGAAACTGTGACTTTTAAACAATTTATTTTATTAATAGAAAGTTCAAAAAGAAGAGCAAAACAACCATTTTTTGTTTTGTCTTTATATGTTGCAAGTTACATTGCTGAATAAAAGTATTAATGTCTTTAAAAAAAGATTTCTTACTGACCCCAAACTTTTGAACTGAGCAAATAGTTTTTTAAGCATAAATCTCACTAAAATGAAAGTATTTTCTAAATTTTTCCCCCAAAAAATTATTATTTTAAAGAATCTTTACACCACTCTTTTCAATGTGCATGTCGGTCAAGCTACAAGACTTTATTTTATAGGAATATAATTATTTTATACTTTATAGGAATATTGTGGATGAGTTGTATAACCGGTCAAACAACAGAAAAAAAAGAGATAGGAGTGGTGTGTAAATATGAGTAAGTGTGCTCAGTTTTGGGCAGGTGCCTGAACTGTAAGTACTGGCCATTGCATTCTCAATCCTCCATAAATGTGTCAGCCACTGAATGTATGAGTGTGTTTGCAGGCTTAGGGAGCGTGGGGGAGTAACACACACTGAGAGATTAAAACGGTGAGTTTTATAAATGGGGTGCTCACAGAGGGGTGCAGGGGTCATTAATAACCACCGGCTGATGACATGGAGAGAGAGATAGAGAGAGAGAGAGACAGACAGAGAAGGTGCTAGTAATTGTGATGTGAGGGTACCTTCCTGCTGGTCACCATGGAGAAAGTCCCATTATTTGTCATTTTCTTCTCGTCTCTTTTTTATTCTCGTTTGCTTTGGCTCTCGCAGGATTTGCTTTGTAAATATGTTTCCCTTATGCATGCATATGTCTCCTTTTTTGATTGCTTTCTCAGCCACAGTAACATTTTATTGCTCACAGGTTGCTCTTTCATAGCTCAGGAGTTTTATTGAGTTCACAATTATGTTTTATTACAGTACTTGGAAGGCAGTAGAGATATTCCTCAAACAATCTGGTTAGTTTGTTCTAAACTTCTAACCTTAAGTGTGAAACTTCTGCAGCTAATTGAGCCTGAATCACTTGGCATTTGCACTACATTTTGAAACTTTAGGATACATTTTTGTTCTGGTAAATGTTATGAATTTTGAAAATCTCCCATTGACATCATTCATATTGTTGAATGAACACATTCATACTGTAGATGAGCTGTAAAATGTAACTGGCAATCATTATGTCATTGTGATATTTATATACCGAATTGTAATTGGTTTTCTTTCTAACACCGATTTGCATACTGAATCGTGATTAGCTTAACAATCTTGTATTATGATGAGGTTTTGCTTCATATAGATCCAAAACCTGAAACTTGCCTAAAAAACCTAAACACTGTTATTTTACCACCATGCAAGTATTTTTTTTTCCTTCAGGAAATACAAATGTAGTTTAATTATACGCAGTTTAATTATATAGAGTTTAGACATTTAGACAAATAAATATAGACATAAATTAGATTATTAGACGAACAGTAAGAGTGTAGAGCTATAAAGTAAATGAGCAATATCACTCTCGTACTCGAGCGATACCGGCTCTATATCAGCATGGCTGTGATTAGGCCAGAGGCACGAGATCGCAGGCAATCACAGCCGCTGATATAGAGCCGGTATCGCTCGAGTACGAGAGTGATATTGCGTTTATACAACAGTTCGACAGAACATGTGTGTAATTAAACAAGAAACAACGGAGTGCCTAATAAAACACTCTTTTGTGTGGAACTACTTCCTTCCGCCACGGATTCAAAGCTCAAGTTGACAGTTAAACATACGTCACTTTTAGAATTGGTATCAAGGGCATGTGCTGCTTCAGTTAGGTTATTAGTGAGAAATAATGAGGTTATAAGAGAGAAACAATGCGGCAAGACGTGCATCCAAATGAGAGAGAGAGACCGCGAAGCTAGATGTTTCTTATATTGACTAACGTACTCTACAATTAGCTCAGTGAATAATTTAATAAAAACAGACCTTGCTAGAAAAAGTGGTGTGATACAAAATTGTGAAAGGGCATTCCTGTAGCGATACCAGTACAATATCTCACGGTTCTCAACCAATCAGATTTGAGAATTAGAACGAACTGTTGTATAAATGGGAATAGCAGTTCAGATTATTTTGTGATTGAAGGATGTGACGAGAATTGTTTGGGTCCCACTTTATATTAGGTGACCTTAACTTCTATGTACTTACATTGAAATTAATAATTTGATACAGTGCATTATTGTGTACATTCATGTTTTTACATTGTACTTGTATTTTAAAAAATACCTGCATGTAATTACATTTGTAATTAATTTCTGTAATTACATTTATATTTACACTGTTGACCCATCCCTTACACCTAAACCCACTCTTAAACCTACCCATACCACCAAACCTGTCCCTACGTTACCAGTATCCCACCTTAACAGCAGCAAAAGTGTTTTGGGTTACACTTTATTTTAAGGTGTCCTTGTTACAGTGTAATTATACATTTAAGTACGGAGTAATATTAATTAACTACATGTACTTACTATAGGCTTAGGATAATTTAGGTTTAGGATTAGGGTTACATGCATGTAATTATAATAGTAAGTACATGTAACGTGTAACAAGGACACCTTAAAATGAAGTGTTACCGTTTTTTGCAGTACAATATGAACACAATAAGTACATTGTACTTATTTTTTGATGTAAGTACATATTAGTTAAGGGCACCTAATATAAAGTGGGACCAATGTTTGAGTTCATACTGAGATCTCTTTTGACTTTTGATTGCAGACTTTGGTATCTTGGCAAATATGAACGCAGTTTGAGACGTTGTTGAGATCTCTTATGAAATTCCACAAGAGAGACAAAGCAGATGATTACTGAGGTTTTTTTTTTTCTCAGGAGGAAGTAGAGACTTCACAATTTGCTGGCTATTTAATCTCTTTTAGTCTATGAGCAACAACTGAGATGTCTTTTGTGATTTATCTTTCCACTGGGCAGCACTTTCCTATCATTACTCTTCATTTCTGTCTCAGACACATTTGGACGTACAATAATTTTCATCTGCCTGCATTATCTTTTTTTCCCCTCTTCCATTCCTGTTTTCTTTATCTCTACTTCAAGCCTATGTGGTGTCAGAGCTCAGATTTATTGTATGCTAATCTGTGTTAAGTAATATTCATTCTGACAGTCACTTCACTCTCTCATGTCCTCTCACAGTCTCACCCTGATGCAATTTTAAACCAAAATCCTCTGTGCCTTATTAGCCCATTTATACACATTTGCATCACAGTGTCAGAGGGTGAGAGATGTTGGAGAAAGAAAAGTTTTAGATTTATTCTGGGAGAAACCATTTGCACATGTTATTAAATAAATCTATGGGTTAAATTAGGATGTTGGAGGTGGGAAAACCCATTTATCTGGTTTGGATCTTGGTGGTTGACAAACAGCTTACCTCAGAATATATATATATACATACATGCATGCATACATACATACTGTATATTGGTCAAATGTTTGCAATACTTATGACTTTTTTATGTTTTTGAAAGAAGTCCCTTATGTTCACCAAGGCTGCATTTATTTGATCACAAATACAGTAAAAACGTTTCTGCTGCTCAATATTTTTGTATAATCTGTGATACACTACCATTTCAAATGTTTGGGGTACATATATGAAAAAAAAAAAGTACACAAAAATGAAAGCCTTTATTTTAGCAACACATACGTGACAGTAAAGATTTTTATTTGAAATAAATCCTGTTCTTTTGAGCTGGTTTCCACAAAAATATCTTCTATTTTTCTAGATATTAGAATAATAAGAACCTTATTTATAATTGAGATGATTATTGATAACAATTGAGCACCAAAGAAACATATTAGAATGATTTCTGAATGACACTGAAGACTGGAGTAATGACTGATTTAATGCTCTACATATTTTTTTGCTTTGCCATTACAGTGAACAAATTAACCCTTCCCTTTCACAACCACACAGTGCCACACAGAATTAAATTATATATATATATATATATATATAATATTACTATATATATATATATATATTATATATATATATATAATATAGTTTTGGATATTTCATCTTTGTCTGTTCCTATTTTCATCATAGATTTAAAATGAATACAATTACTATATGTTTTTAAAAATCTCTTGAAGCCACACTGAATTCAGTATTCTAATATAGATACGAACTCTTCTTGAATCTTCACTATCTCTCAGTGAATCCTGGGCCTGTGCACAGTAACCTCTCAGTGTGGCAGAGGCAGTGTGCTAGTCTAGTTAGCATCCAGGTCTTGGCATCCCCATGGTTCATGAAACCCCTCTCTGCCTCTGACAAGACAGGAGGCCCCCAGGGGCCCTCCATCCACACCACACTCTCCCCACAGACTCGCATCAGCTGAATAATAGCAAGGTCTGTGCAAATGAGTGTGTCCAGTATGACCTAATTGATATGCTGCTGGTCAGCATTGGACCTTTCATGTGAGAGTGAATGAATAATATCGTGTTGATATAGCTAATGGATTCATAGACAGAGGGATGGCCTCAGGTAGAGGTGCTAATGACAGGTGACGGCTGTAATCTGGGACTGAACTCCAGGGCGTAATCTGGATCGATTCTCTGTTTGGTATGATGTTCGTGTAGTTAATGTAGGGCATGTGGGGAATATTAACCTACTAGAATTTTTCTCAATTCAGTTCTAAATTCTGTTTATTTCAAAAAGTATATTTTTGAATCCCAGTGCTAAAGCAGTTGCCATTTTATTTTATTTTATTTATTAATGAAATGTATTGATTAATAAATTTACCATATTATAAACATGCCTGAATGATATACTTTTTCAAGTGTTTATTTTATTTTTTTATTTTAAATCCCTTACATTTTTAACCCACTTAAGTGATAATGATTTTTAAGCTCTTTTGGGCCGTTTTTCAAATGTACTTTACAGATTGTTTTAAATTATTATTATTTTAGTATATTTATTTTCATTTAACGTATGTTTTATTTCAAGTAACAAAAATCTTTAAAAATAATTGTAAGTTCTAGTTACCCATAACAACCATGCATCAAATTCTATTGGAATCAATTGTGAGCTGCTGCTTTGTGACATGTGTACTGTGCAGATTTTCAGCCTATGTAGAGATCAGGTTTTTTTTTTTTTATGAGATTCCATGTTAGTTGCCTTAAAGTCAGCTGCCTAAGCAGGCAGCTCCCTAGGTTTTGGAACAGAGCTTGTGTGTGGTTTCAGGATATTGGACAGAAAAACAGTGAGTTTGCAGCTTGTGCGTGTAGTGTTTCAACACGGACCTAAATGTCTGCCAACATCGCTGGTCTGTGTGTGTTTTTTGCGAGAGGTGTTTATGTGTGTGATGGTGATGCAGAAAGCACTGTGTTATCTACACACAGACAGAGAGAAGTATTAGTGAAGGATTTTGGAAGTCTGTGTGTGTGTCCGTAGACTGCCTGCGAGCGGCCTTCACTACAGAGATGGATTAGAGCGCAGTAATACTACAGCCCAGATAAGCAGGAGCCGAGGAGTTAGCACTTCAAACACTCGCAGCCACTTTATTTGTCTGTGTGAATATTTATTTATTTAGTTTGTATTCTGTAGCCTCTTGATGCACTGCTCTCTAAGTTCCAGGCACTTCAAAGTATATGCCGCATATATGCATTGACATACATAGCTTTTCCACAGAATCTCCATCTCATAGGAATACAGTAGTTCTGTTTCCAAAACATATGAGCTGCCTACCTAGCAGCATTATAAGGCATCGCAGGTGAGCTACAGACACAAAGGCTGCAGAGAGAGTATAAAGGAGATGATACAGACCACTTGTTGAAAAATAAGAGGGAAAAGTCATAAGACTCAATATGGCGACTGTAGGAATGTAAGTTATGACTTTCAGTTAAAGGAACCCTTGTTTACTTAGACTAAAAAAAAAAAAATCTGCCTGTTTTAACTTAATTAAATTTTTTTTTTAAAAGTATAATCAACTTGGTTATATAAGTCACTTAAACTTAAATTGCAAAAAAAATGCAACCCATACATTGTGGCAAACTCAGTGAAGAAATTAATTCTAGATCGTATTCAAGTCTGTAAAATGTTGATATTAAGCATACTTGCAAAAAGGATACTTTATTCCCGATATGTTTAGAGTAATGCATTTTGTGAGTTGGATATACTGTATAGTACATTCCACTTTATATACAGTTCACTCACATGACACAATATATATTATATATACTGTAGCAGATCTCTTCTGTGTGATTGTTTAAATCTTTGCAATGTAAATGTAAACTGTATTAATGCACAGCTCAATATATAAATTTGGATATATATTATATTATAACTTTATCAGCATACATAGAGTACACTCATGTGAACCTCTCTCTCTCTCTCTCTCTCTATATATATATAATATGTGTGTGTGTGTGTGTGTGTGTGTGTGTGTGAATAAATTCTTTATACTAAATAGCAAAACTAAACTTTTTTTATTTTATTGCGAAGTGTAACTATATTATCTCTGAAGTTGGATATATGAGTGTCCAAATTTATTCGCATACATACAGTACACTCACATAGTTATATGTTATATAGCAAATTTCAACTGCTTGATTGCTTGTATCGTCACAAAATATATTATTGCCCAGTTCTAATCTGCAAAATGCAACTATAAGACGTGAATATATAATAAATATTAACATCATAATTTTTCTGTAAAGCTGCTTTGAAATAATGTGTATTCTGAAAATATATAAATAAATTTGGTTTGACATTATCTTAGCATCATGCTAATCAAGGTCTTGGCAGCAATTGTGAGTAAAGTTTTATTGTGTGCTTCACGTAAGCAGCACTGTTTGTGCAGCAACTGAACCTTTGTAGTTTGTTCCAAATTGGTCACTTAGGCCCAAAACATACACTATGCAAATGCATGAACACAAAGGCTTATAGCTATCAAACACACAAGTTTGTGTTGTATTATATAGTGAACATTAATGTAAACTGCCATCTCCTACAGTCAGATTTCTATTACTGGTCTGCATTTCTGACCTTATGAGGCTCCAGTTAGGATGTGGCCTGTGTAGACAGTATACAGTAAGGCAGCTCAATAGATTTTGGAATAGAGATTTGTGTGTGTGTGTTTTACATCGCCCTGAGTCCAGAGTTGTTTTTGGAGCAGAATTTTGAATTTTATGCACAGGTGTCCTCAGCATGCCGTCTTTGAACAGCGCCGGGTTTGTGAATTCAGTCTAGCGAGAGACGCCTCCTGAGATTTTCACTGTCTCCCTCTCTTGTCGTCCGTTTCCCGTGCATTGCTTTTATTTGTCCAGACCTGAATGTGTTTCTTCTGAAAGAGGGTTTGAAGAGCCTTCACTCCTCTCATGCTGTTCTTACTGCGCTTGTATGTTTACAGCGTTCCTCCTCTGCATTTCTCTTGTTCCCTGCTCTTCCACAGTGCAATGTTTTGATTAAAGCATTCTGTGAGGGCATCCAATGGAAACATTTCTAACACCGATGCACAACTATAAAAAATAGAAGGGGAATTCGTTTTTAGACGAGAGAAGAAAAAGTGGGAATTGTTGTTCCTCACCCTGGCAAAGAGAATCAAAGGTTACACTTTATTTCGATAGTCCACTTTAGACATTCTACTAACTATAAGTAACTTTGTAACTGCATGTCAACTACATGTCAACAAATTCGAATTAATTTGCAACTACATGTCTACTAACTCTCAGAGTAGACTGTTAGGGTAGGTTTAGGGGTTAGTAGAATAAGTTGACATATACTTGCAAAGTTTCTGATAGTCAGTATGTTGTATGTTGTTGACCCATCAAAATAAAGTGTTAGAAGATATTAAGCAGACAGTCTACTAATACTGTAATCACTGCTAGTTGACATGTAGTTGCAAAGTAAAATGTCTAAAGTGGACTATCGAAATAAAGTGTTACCCGAATCAAACCTCCAAAGAGATACTGCATCAAGGGACAAGGGTCAGGCCAAAGGCACAGACTGCATCTCTCCTGGCATCTCTCATCTGGTTCCCTTGAGCCATTCTTCCAAGGTTTGATCCAAACAGTAAAGCGAATTAGTTGAAACAACTGTGTGAGTCACTCAGAACTCAGTTTCCCATGAGGGTGCCAGTGTGGAGGATGTAGGAGATTTGTGGGTGCTGCTGTAGTCTGATGAATAGGTGTGCAGAGAGCTTGCTAGTCCTATGGAGAGCTTTGCAATTTTTCGAAAGTGCTTGAGTGATTTTTGGCATAATGTGATGCAATTCCTAAATGGAATGAAATAATGGAAGGAAGTGTTTTGATGCTATTAATGTTTTTCTGGTTGTGTAACATTTTAGACATTGTTCTTCTGAAAAATTCAAAATTCATCTGATTTGGAAGAGCTTGAAGTGAAGAAGCCAAGTTGAGGTTTAACGTTTATAGAGCTGGAATATATATAATGTTAAGCAGCCCAGTTTTATGTAACACCTAAGACTGGAGTAATGACTGCTGTAAATTTAGCTTTGCATCACAGGAATAAATGACATTTTCTAATATATTTAAATGGAAAACAATCATATAGAATTGCAATAATATTTCACAATATTACTGTTTGTACTGTATGTGTGATCATATAAATGCAGCCTTGGTAAGAGAAACCCCAAACTTTTGAACAGTGTATGTAAAGAATAGAGTATGTATTATTTCACAGCCCAAATAATAAAGAATATATCTTAAATACTGATATACCGTCCTGTACGCAAGCACAAGTGTGTATGCATCAGTGTATGTATCAGTTGAATTGTGGCTATTAAAAAAACACTCTGGTTCTAGATTAAATCAAACTTTCTCATACAGTATATTCTCTCTATATCCCTTTCTCAATTTCTGTTGAATTGGTTGTTCCAACAGATGAGAAACCAGATTGCAATTATTGTTGTTTCACAGCTACAAATTCCCATTTGACGGTAGAGCTCATCTCTCTCTCCTCCAGCTCTGCTATCAGACAAACCCGGTGGGCTTTGATCAGATAGCAGGGTGGGATTTCTGGAGATTTCTCACAAATCCAGCTGTTTTTAAAACCTCCCTGCAGACACCAGGTGATAAAGGATAAAATTACAGGGGCGCTTGGCCACATGGACACACATACACCTGCACAGGGACTCCAATCACCACATTGCCGCTAATATTCCTGAACGTATGGCAAAGTATCAGTGGAAATGGGAATGAACTTTGTGTATCAAGGGAATTTTGATAAGAATAGATGAGAGAGAGTATTTAGGATTGTGCTCTCTCACACATTCTCTTCCACACCTGAAATAGTAAATAGTGTGTGCAGGAAGTCTCTTATGTCTGTAGGAAATGGGCTTTTCCTGGAGTGAAAGGGACCCCTGGTGAACGGGTAATGCTCCTTTTGTTATCTGTATCCGTACTGTGTGGCACTGTGTGGTTGTGTCTATTATTCATTCTCATTTCATCTTTTTGAGAGAATATACTGACATAAGAACTGGAGAACTTAAGTAGCTGAGATGAGCTGAAGCCTTTGTGTCATTCTTATATTTGTTTTTGTTCTGCCAGTATATTTATATACAAGCACTCTCTCACCTATCTTCTTGCACTTTCAGTTATTAGTTGCTCTTTGTCATGATACCACAGTTTCTTATTTATTTGTCAAGACTGTTGCATCATCCTAAGCAATAAGTGACCTGAATGGGACTACAAAGTAATTAATAGACATCAAATGTTTTAACTTTCCTATAATGAACATATGTTGATCTCTGTAGTGACATAGCACCAGTGGTGGAGGTAACGAATTACAACTACTCACGTTACTGTAATTAAGTAGTTTTTTCGGGTACTTGTACTTTTTGAGTAATTTTCAGCTGTACTTTACGTGTATAAAGTACAATTAAGCAAAATAGCTACTTCGGTACGTTCAATCAATAGTTCGTTACTGAGTACGCCCACAATTTGAATTGATATTAAAACCTTTGACGGCACTTCAGTAGCCAATAAAGATATCCGATCGTGAAGGGACCAATAAAAGCCCTGATCTGGACCGGGAAAAGCGCCGTTGCAGCAGGTTCTGAAGAGCTGATCAGACAGTGATGGAGCTCAGCGTAACTTATGGACTCAAAGTTTGGAGAAACAAACTACATGGTAGTGTTATCATAAATATCTATATTTTGATACCGATACTGAAATATCTGACACGGGTTCCATTACTCATTTTCCACAGTATCTACCGAATATACACAGATACAAGCTGCGTCTCTCTCCTCTCCGACAGTGAGTTTGACAAGCATCCGCCTTCTGTCAATTACAGAGTCTGAATGTCCATGCGGGATTGCAGGTATTCCGCATAATTTTAATCATTCCTGCGCAAATGTGGCAAGAGCTTTATCGTAACATGAGAACACATTCATGTAATCACAGAAAACTGGATGCGAGCTCTCAAATATGCCTAACTTATACAAATGAACGGCCTGTCCTCTCACTCTGATATTGCTTGTGCGCACTCAGACTGTGTGCAATCGCGATCTCCCGTGCTAGAAATTATTGCTCTTTGCTCCTGGATTAAACTTTGTCAAAAGTTATAAGAATAGATCCACGCCTGACCGATGAAAACCGTACTGGGAGTTTTATTGGCTGTAAGTGAAATGCATCAGAAAGTCTTTCAACTATCAAAAATGGAACTTTAATTTCTTTACAATGTGAGTTTATGCTAGAAATGTTTTGGAATGGGATATTTGTATGATTTGTACATATAAATATCCAAGTCTGTCTAACTGCATCACTACATTGTACAGACATTACAGGTCAAAGCCATCTGTTGTTCCATTTATCTAAATAAACAACATATATGGCTCTTAAATCACTGCCTATAAAAATTCAGTGTTGTCATATTTTGAATACCTCAACTGAATTGAGGTAATTTGTTTTATGATTTTTATTTTATTACTGACTGTGCGCTTGTCTTTTTGTGTAAATTCAATTCAGTTTGAAATCATATTTTAAATCATGCTTCCTTGTGCTGTAAGCTTTTGCAACAAAGTTACTCTATTTTAAAGACACAAATACACAGAATGAGCAAATGTTTAAGATTGAGATTTTTGTAATGGTAATTGATCAATATTTATATGTATGTAAATAAAAGCCTATATTAATATATGTTCATCATATAAAGCGCATGTCTTTTTAGAGGACTTGGTTTAAACCAATTTCAAAGCTTGAAATATTGATTGCCTTGAAAAAATGGATGGACAAAAAAAATTAAGATATTAAAGTATCTATATGGCAGTATACAGTATGGTTTTGCCAATGGTATTGAAAATGATTAAATTCGTCACAAAATCAAAAATGATCCTACTTCCCTTTTTTTTAGTGCACATTACTAGTCTTCTGGTGAACACTTAAACCGTGCAAGTCAATACACCGGAGGAAAAAAATTGTCTGCCGTCGTAATCTTTAATCAAAAACTGAAAATTGGCTTCCTCTCTGGAATGGCGTTCTGGCTCTGATGACGGCCGGTTGAGACGGCCTTCGGAGAATCCTCTTTTTAAGTCATGACGTAAGACTGCTGTTTCTGGGTCCAAGCCTCTACTCATTTCACTTGAGAATACTATCTCAACAGCCATTTATGAGCACTATTTAATTAATAATTACATATTAAGCTTAAGCTTTAAAATTTGCTGTGCACACTACAGTCTCTGTCCTCACAGTGTCTCAGACACTGATATTTTAGCTGAATCACTGGCAGGCCATCTGGGATTTCAGTATGGTGATAAAGGTTAGGGTTATAATTTTTCTGTATTACATGACATCGTGGGTGTATATTAGCACAGTTTGTTGTTTTTTGGGGGGTGTTTGGCAGAGCGTTAGGACCCAGAAGCAGTGAAGCGTGATGTCAGATGTAACAAGCAGATATTCTTAACCACTCTGTGAATCTGCTTTGAGCAAGAGGTGGAGTGGAGTGCACCGCAATAAAACCCCGTCCTTTATTCAATATTCCGTTTCACTTGGAAATACATCACAACACTGAAGTCAGTTGCAACTTCCGATTCACGGGTACTTTACTATTGATATTTTTCAAGGTTTTGAAGTTAGAAATTCCTGTATCATGACCACTAATTCACGTACTTTGTCAATAAGATGTACTGGGTTTTGTTCAAAGTAGATATTATCCATATAGATCTTTGATATGAATGAATATTTTTTGGTAATTCATTAAATATCGCCGGCTAAAAAGTAACTAGTAACTAGTACTCTGAGTAGTTCTTGAGAAGAGTACTTTGTACTTTTACTTAAGTACTGTTTTGGCACCAGTACTTTTACTTGTAATTGAGCAGTATTTCAGCAATGTAACAGTACTTGTACTTAAGTACAAATTTTCAGTACTCTTTCCACCACTGCGTAGCACTAATCAACAACCACATTGTTAAGGCTGGAAGCACAAAATAGTTTGTAAATCATCCGGAGTTCAATATCGCTCAGCTAATCAACAAGCAGCAATCACCAAGATTCATCAGCAGTCATCAGCAGCTTCCAAACCTCATTTTAATCCAGCTGCAATAATAAACGCCCAATCCAAAAACACTCTACTAATCGCCGAGTTTATCAACTGCAGGACCATAAATGCCCATGCCAGGACAATGTGCTGACATAAAGACTGCTGAAAATGCATTAAATGATGGAAGTGTATTAATGGTTTGAACAAAGGCACTACTTCAAAATTGCAATTTGGATGTGACAGCTACCTTGATGAACAACACGCTGGAGTCCATTCATATGATAAATAAGACATTATCCATAAGCAATATCTCATTTCACACTAAAGTGTTGAAGATTTGTTTTGCAGTCATTATTACTGGGGTTTACTATGGCAAACTATTGGTCATGTTTATGGTTAGGGATTTAAACGCCTATGCTTAAGTATTACACATATATTAGTTTTCTAAGCTGAAAAAATGTGAAAAATATCCAATAGACTTTAAATGAGTGACTCATTTAAAAAACAGAATATTGTAGAGACTATAGGTGGACAGTTTCTGCAGAAAAAAAAAACTCCTATATTTCCTGTCTTTTTTCTCTGGTAATCGGTGTTTACTTTTTATTATTCCTCCTTCCTTTCTGTTATTGTTTTTATTTTCTCCCACCTTCATTTGAATTTCAAGCAATAAACGCTCTTAAGCTTCGGAGGTTGACGGGTTACGTCTAAACTCTCTTCTCCAAGCTAGAGCGTATCCTTTCCGGGCAGCTGAGGGAGTCAGTGGTTATCAGCTGTGGGTAAATGGGCTTTGGTAATCTGGCTCAGTTGATTACATGGCACAGTAGAGACAGCAGCCTCTCATTAGAGTGGGCCTGGGTGGCTCTTCCATGCTCGGATGAACCCTTCATGCACCGCTACTCACCTCTAGCCCTGGATTAGTGTCTGCCCCATCTCCCGCTGAGAAAGAGTGCCAAAAAGACGATTAGAAGATGGAAGGCAGGAACTGAGAAAGAAAGAAAGCAAATAAAATCAAATAAAGAAAATGGATCAGAATGAATTTTTACATTAGGAAGTTAAAAATATTAATTGGGAAACAAAAATGTTTGAATTGAATTCTTATATTTTATAAAGAAAATGTTTTGATGGCTGGGCCAGATCGTTTCTAAGGTCTTCTGATTGGTTGCTAGGGCATCACTATGTGGTTGTTTGGGTTCTCTTTATTATTTACTTGAAATAAAGAATCCTGTAGAAGAAAGGGAGGGAGGAAGCATGGAAGTAAGGTAGGGAGTAAGGAAGAAAAAGGATCAAGGTAAAATGGAAGGAAAGAAGAAAGGAAGAAAAACAGGGAAAAGGAAGGGGAATGGAAGAAAAAGGGAGAGAGGAAGTTGGAAGCAGAAGGAAGAGAGTAAACAATGAAAGAAGGAAGAAGGCAAGAATAGAAGAAAAAATTAATATTGTTTACCTTTCACATGTTTGAAGGTAAATCTGAGGTGCTCAATGGCAGTGAGACAAAGAAGGAAGAGACAGGCAGAGACAGGAAGGTAATGCAGTGCAAGCCGTAAGCTGTCTCCAGTGGATTTAATGTGAGTATGTAGAAGCAATAGAGGGAGAGTGAGAGGAAGAGAGCTTAGCTAAGTGTTAAGGGAAAAAAGCTATAGCCCACCTTCTCAACTGGGATTCCAGGAAACGTTTCATTCCATTTATTCTAACAATTCTACCGGTCAAGCAAGTCTGTCTGATATCCCTTAATGAGCTCCAAAGCTTCAGCCGCATGCATCACTGTAATTGCAGCCTTCATTTTTCTCTCACCATTTTGCAGTACAAAAGCAAATGTGAAATTATGTCTGAATGCAGTGTAATACTGAAGCGAGTTTATTTTCTACGGCCCTTAATTGCTCTTTCAACAACTTTTTAAATTTGCTGAAAAATTATTGCCAGAGTTGGCTCATGTATTTCAGTGCAGCCACTTTATTTCTTTCTATTGCTTCTTCCACCTCTAATCCACCAAATATGGATTTATTTATATATTGAAGATGCTTGGTATTGATCTTAATAGTTGTATGGTGAATGCATTAGTTTGTACACAATGCTATTGATGAAGAATAAACAAAAATATGCAGATACAACATTGATTCTAATGCACATCTCTTGCACTTCATTTTGTTGCACTAGTGTTAAAAAGCTTTTTGTTGTGAAGTGCAAAAGAAAGAAATATGAAAACCTTTTTGATTCGGACACTCAACACGCTTCATAATAATTATGACTTCTGAGTTTCTAAGTAGAAACTTCCCAGGGGGAATTTGAAGGCAACATGATGATAAAATGTCAACTAGTTTTGTCTTTTCTTTGATGCCAATGTGGACGGGCTTGGTTGTGAGGTGATAAATAAAGATTGTAGACAATAAACAATCCCCTTCTTTCTTTCTTCTTCTTCAGCGCCACCCACACCCATCGCTCCACCTGAGCTTCTTGCAGTTGGTGCCACCTACTTGTGGATCAAACCAAACGCCAATTCCATCATCGGTGACGGCCCCATCATCCTGAAAGAGGTGGAGTACCGCACCACCACTGGAAACTGGGCCGAGACGCATGTTGTGGATGCGCCAACGTACAAGCTCTGGCATTTGGATCCAGATGTCGAGTATGAGATTAAGGTTCTTCTGACCCGACCTGGGGAAGGTGGCACTGGACCACCAGGACCACCCCTCATCACTCGGACCAAATGTGCTGGTAAGTGTCAGTATGTATGATTAGAAGATACTTTAAGGAGATTAAAAACAATGGAATAGACCAATATTTGGACAGTTCAACAGAAGAGCAACAACTAGAATGTAGTACACTACTATGTTTCTCTCATTCTTCTGAGGGAATGCAATTACTACAATAAAGTGTCCACTCTATTTATTTGTTCTATTGGCTTTTACACCTAAAGCATCTAAGAATGTTAGTTTTTTTTGCTGTAAAAGTAAGAGTAGTGAGTTATTGGTGGCTATACGCTCTGGTGTGGTCTTTATTTGTAGAAATGAGCTTAGTAGACTTTTAGGAAGAATCAAAGTAAACGCTTGGAAGTGGTCTTCATACCTTTCTCTAATAAAAAAAAGAGTCTTTTATGGACCAATAAGCAGTTATATTTTTTACTTTTATTTATAGGACGGTATAGTGTAGACAGGAAAGTACGGGGGAGGGGCAGTACTGGAACCCAGTTTGGACTGAGGGTGATGCCATTTTAATGGAGCCCTATGACTTTTGTTTAAATGTTTATTATAATAATTATTTAAACTTTACTTGAAAGTGTATTGAATTCTCTGAGGCTTGTGTAATATTTGCGTGTGATGTTTTTAAGACAGATTTGTTGAGTTGCATGTCACACACACAAAAACAATTCATTAAAAGAAATGATACATACAGGTACTATTTTGCTTTTATGTTTATTTTAAAAATGCTTGCAACATATATTATATATATAGCTATATATATATATTATATTATATATATATATATAGGTATATCATTGTAATTTTTTAGAAATAATATATGTATTTAGCAAGATGCCTTAATTATCAAAGTGTCGGTACTAACTTATTTACAATTATAGTTACAAACATAATTTTATGGTTTTGAACTTTCTATTCATCCAAGAACCCTGAAAATAATGTATCATGGTTTTTCCTCAATATGTAACACACAACTGTTTTTCAACATGAATAGTAATAAGAATGGTTTCCTTGAGCATAAGAATGCTGTTTTGAAGCATCTGTGACACTGAAGCTGAGTAAGGCTGCTGAAAAGTTCAGCTTTGACGACAGGAATACGTGATAGAGTGGAATAGACGAACTTAATACCTCTTAACAGTCAATAAAAAGAAGACCTAAAAATAGTCCAACTGAGAGTGTGATCTTGCACATAACTCCTGACAGAAATATGGGAGGAAGACTGTGTTATTTGATATTATTAATGATGGGGTGAAGTTGTTATTTGTAATATAATTGAGATTGTTACATTTCCACCGCAGAACGATGGCAAAGAGCAGGAGAGAAGACAAAGGCTATAGGTGGGAACAATTTTCAGGCGTAATTATGAACGCAGTAGGCCGGCATGTGGAGCGGCGCTCAGATAGACAGAGACACTCTTGATCTGATAAAAGTGACAGATAATGAGATTAAGGAGCATATGAGAGAGCCCTAGGAGGTAGGGAAGACTGGGATCCAGGTGAAGGAAGTCACTCTGTGTGTGTGTGTGTGTGTGTGTGTGTGTGTGTGTGTGTGTGTGTGCAAGAGAAGAAAGATCCAGGTGAGGGTTATGTGATGAAGGAGCGATTGTCTGATTGTCATTGATGACACAGTGGGGTAAATCCAGAGGGGCTCTTCTGTGTCTCCTCTCTCCTCTGACGCTCCCTCATTCTCTTTTCCTCCTCTCTAATTCCTCAGATGTTTTCATTCTTTGACATTAGGATGCATACATGTTCACATATAGTCTTGCACAAATTCAGCTTGAAACTGATGGACTTCTGGTGACAAAGACATTTCACTACAAGAGTTGTGTTGTGCAAGTTGAGTAAGAATTGAATTAAAAATACCTTTTAGATTCCTATGCTTTTTCAAGTTCATTTTCTAAATTTGATTTGCATTTGAATTGAGGTTGCCAGCATGATTTCATATAGCTGGCATTTTTAAATAGGACAGTGAAGTTTGTCAAGACAAACTTTAATTTTGCTTGACAGAGCTTTTTTGAAAGTTTTGAAAACTTTTCTGCACTTGTGGTTTTATAGAAGCAAAAAAAACATGCAGTGTAGTGAAGGAGAGCTAAGGTGAAGGTGTGTTGATGACAGAAATTTTTGCCATCCTTTTTTTTTCTTTTTTTATTCAAGAGTATTTGGCCACAGATATGTGTGTGAGTTGTGTGTATGCACTTGCTTCACATTTTTACTTGTCCAGGTGAGGCTGCTCTACATAATCAGTGCATTCATGCCAGCTCACACAGGTAGCCGTCTATTAAATATACACACACTCACACACATTTCTGATCCAATGAAGTTGCTTCCAGCCGACAGCACTGATCTTCCTTGTCCTTCCAATTCAATTTTTCTCCTCCACTCCGCAGCACAGGAGCTCTATTGGTATGCTAATACAGTCACACAGAAGTGTGTCCTCTTTAAAATACACAGGCAGACTTGAGGGTGTCATTGTACGAGTACAGAAACACACACACATACATCTTGCATTTCTGTTTCAATATTTATTCCAAAATACAAGGACGCTATTACATGTTAACAATACGGCTGTTATACTTAGTGCAGGTATTTGAACTAAGTATTCAGTGTATGCATGTAACAATAAAATCCAGAACAATTTAGCAGCCACATAGTAATGACCTGGCAAGCCCCTGCATCATGGCAGCGAGTTTTTGTGCATGCAGCCCTTTCATTTTCCTCTGTGTATGTTTGCACCTGTTATTTTATAAGCAATATCTACACTTTACATTGCATAAAACCTACAAATATAGACCCCACAACACTTGTATTTTACCTTCATGCACTTTCTGTAATGGAACAAAACCACCAGGTTGTCACTGTTGACACGCTTCCCTTGAGATTCAAGCTGCAGCCCACCTAATGAGCTGGAAGCCGGGTGTCAACTCACTCGATTCTAGCTCTTGCCCGCAGCCCAATGAGTTCTGCCACTTTTGGTCTATAAGGGTCCAATTGGCATTCATGTACCACAAAAATGTCTACGGCTTTATCAAAGATCCAAACTGTGTAAAATTGCTGATATAGTAGGAGAGTTTGAGGGGAAACAGGAGTGAGAGAGGTCAAAGAACGCAATGATAAGGCTGATTGCGGCACCCATCAAAGCCTCGTGATCCACGCTTATGTGTGGAGATCAATGTGAAATCCACTGTCAGCTTTCATCGCATCACAGCCAGGGAGGCATTTTGGGAGTGAGAGGACAAGACAGACAGAGGGATTGGAGAGAGGTGAAGCGTGTCGTAAAGAACATGTGTTTATGAAGTGACGGCACTGTCTACCTGTCACACATGCATGCGCGCACACACAGCGGTGCGTATCTGTCACACAGCACTGATTAGAGCAGACAGGTGTGGAGGTGCTGGTCAGGTGAGGCCTGCTTGAGGAAGTGTGTGTGTGTGTATGTGTTGTGCGTGTGGCAGAAATGTTACTGGGCCATGACAAAGCATGGACACACACTCTTCAGGGCTCTTGTTCTGGTATTGGACATGCTTCAGTTATTATTACCTGTGAGTCCATGCAGGGTGTCAAACTTTGACATATGCAAGAGAATTTTATTTTAAAGGGAGTTAACCCTTAGAACCCCAAGCATTAATAATGTATTTTTATATTTACTCATAAAAGTGTGTTGAAAGTTACTGTTTGTTTGCTTGTTTGTTTATTTTATTTTATTTGCAGTAGCTTATTTATTTTTGATATGCACTACCATTCAAACGTGTGGGTCAGTAAGATTTCATTAAAAAATACTTTTATTCAGCAAGGATGCATTAAATTGATGAAAAGTGACACTGAATTGTTTTTCTAATAAATGCATTGCTTTTGATATTTCTAGTCATCATTGAATCCTGAAAAACACTGATTCATGGTTTCCACAAAAATATTAAGCAGCACAACTGTTTTCAACATTGATGATAATAAGAAATATTTCTTGAGCAGCAAATCAGCATAATAGAATGATTTCTGGAGGATCATGTGACACTGAAGTCTTGAGTAATGATGCTGAAAATTCAGCTTTGTATCACAGGAATAAATTACATTTAAACGATTTCAAATAAAAACAGTTAAATTAAATTATAATATATTTCCAACCATATTACTGGTTTTTACTATATTTTTTGATCAATCAATACAACTTAGTGATCATAAAGACTACTTTTCAAAGCATTAGAAAAAGGTTACCCACCCCCCGTAACACTTTATAATAACTTTAATTACTTAATCATTAACAAACATTATATAATGCTTAATGGATCATTAGTTAATGTATATTCACATAGCTAGAAATATGAGATAATGTTTTTGTTAATGTTTACTAATGAACTTACTCAACATTCCCTAATGATTAGCATATGATTATTTAATGTAAATTGAAATGCCTATAAATGTCAGTAAACGTTCAGTTCACTGACTGTTGGTCTTTGTTTGTTATGTAGACCTCTATTTACACATCTTAACAAATAATCTACTAATTATTTATTCATGTTTTTGCAGTACCCAAACTAAAGTGGAAACTCTTCATCATTTGCATATGTTTATAAATGTTTACTAATCATTAGTAGATTTATGAGCAGTCATCTCAATGGCAAAAAATGTCTTGAAAGATCTGAATTTACCCTATTCACACATCTTTAATAATCACTTATTAATTATTGTTCATGTTTTTGCAGTAGCCAATCTAAAATTGAAAATATTCATCATTTGTAAATGTTTATAAAAGATTACTATCTTTAGTATCGTTATGGGCATAGATTTTACTAATGGAAACAAGGTTTGTGAACGTGTGGCTTGGGTTTAAGTTTAGTCTAAATGCTTGCTAAAGACATACCATATGTATTTTGGTGCAAAAAATGTTTTTAATTGGGCCTCATACACTCACTTATAACTATCTTCAGTATATCAACAGATATTCCTTTGAATCATAAATAAACAGAGAGAAAACAACTCTTTTTATAACAATACTTTTAATTGATCAAAACAATATAATATAACCAGATTGAACCGTGTTTCCTTATCAAATTGACCCCTGTACACCGTTGACCCTTTAACCGACCCTTAAACCACCCCTGGCAAAAAAAAAAAAACAAAAAAAAAAAAAACCAACTGTCCCTAACCTTTCCCGTATCACACCTCAACAGCAGCAAAAGTGTTGTGCATTAACAAGCTTTTAATCATTTTATAACATCTGTTCAAATCATTTGTAGATTTTCAATAAGTGCTTGATCATATGGAATTGAAAGTTTAATGACATTTAGCATTTTAACTTGCATGAAATAATGATTTGTTTGTACTGATGTTTAATAAGTTTATTAGCAAACATTAACAAGCACGTTATCTTATGTTTCTAACTCTTTGAATATAAATTAACTAATGATCCATTAAGCATTATATAATGTTTGTTAACGACTTATTAATGAAAGTTATTATAAAGTGTTACCCCATAACTACTCCAGTATACTGTACTACAGAGTTTTGCCAATTTAACCTGAAACCAATCTGGCCTCCCAAGTAAGCCATGAACAAAGAAAGGCACCCAATATCCAGCTGATACTGACTCTGTAATATTAATACCATTTGTGTGGGGGAATTTTTTGATAGGATGGAAATGCAGTTGACAGTTGGGATCTATTATAATAACTTTCCTGCAGTCCAGCCTCTTATCCACAGCACTGCTGCAATCCTTCAGGAAAATACCTGCAGTTTCATGGACTTGCTACCAGGAGTCATATGGAAAGATAAATAATATAGTTTTCTTTCTTTCTTTCTTTCTTGCTTTTTCTTTCTTTCTCTTTCTTTCTCTCTTTATCTGTCTTTCTTTCTTTCTTTATTCTTTCTTTTCTTCTTTTCTTTTGTTTATTCATTAATACATTTGTCATTCATTTAGTCTTCCTTCCCTTTTTCCTCCTCCACACCTGCATCCTTTACAATGCACTGCATTTTCCCCTCTGCCGTTCTGTGTTTGTCCGCTCCATCACCCTCTGTTGTGCAGACATATTCAGGTGTGGATATCTCTGATCCATTCTTTCTCTTCTCTTCTATCTAGCACAAATGATGATAGAGTTTAGTCCTCTGCTTGAGATGGAGGTGATAATGTGTGTGTTCTTATTGCTGAATATCTAGTTTAAGTGACTGTGGTGCTTTATATTTAATGGCAGCAATTTTTTCAAAAAAAAAAAAAAAAAGCTCCCAGTGGCAATATCTCATCTTTTCATCCTCCGCTATATATTCTACACTGAGATCTTAAAGCAAATTTACTTTACCTGTAGACAGTCCTTCATCATCCTTTTCCACTTTTCATGGAAAAGCAGGACGTCACACACACACACACACACAGAGCTAAGGTCAATTACTGTCTCCTCTCTAGCCTGAAACCTTGAGATAAAGGCTATCATAAAGAACCTGTTTGATTTGCTGTGGGCTTTGGGACTTCTTTTTGTTAAATTTATGACACCTCTGCATTACGAGTTAATTACCAACATATTTTCTGAGTTAGAGGCCTAATTGTCTTCTGGCTTATGTCCTAACATTATGAACAAATATGATCTGAGATACTGCCACTTTGCAGTCCATCAGTTAATGACATTATATATATATGCAGAGGATTGGGCAGCTTGAAGTGTCCTCTGCTGTCGTTAGTGCTGTTCGTATGGAATCATTACATACGGCTGACATTATAATATTGTATTTAAGCAGTTGATTCAAGTTATGATTTTCTTTTTCTTGTTCTTATGAGCCATAATGATGCAGCAATGTCATTTTATCAACCTAGACTCACTGGAAAAATGTGCCTGTGGTGATATTTCTGCAAATTGTTTAATGTTGCTTCTTGCGCATTTTGCAACACTTTCGATGGACTAAAATGGTGTTCAATTTTATATAGAAAAAAAAACCGATTAAATATAAATCTGGCAACATTTTATTTTGTTAGTTATTGTATTTAGTGAAGCTGTTCAGAAATGTCCGGTAAGTGGCACTAAAAGGTTAATGCTCTCTAGCATTCGAAAATAACTTACTACATATATTAAACCTGACCATAAACCTAACCAATATAGTTAATCAAAGCAAACATGAGATAAAAATGCATTTGCCATACCAAATTCTGTACCAGGTGAGCTACAGAGTAAGTTTACTACATCAGAAAAGCCATTCATATGGAGCTTGTCACAGTGTGATACAAACATAAAAATGTATCAGCTGTACAAATGATGCACTATGGTAACTGTTTGGAAAAAAGTCTTTATTAATCAATAATTAAAATTTGTATTAAAAGGAATAAAAATAGCTGGTGATTTACTGACACTATAATTTTCGTTTCAAATGCAAACTGCAGTCAGTTGTTTTGAAACAATGTAGTTAGAGGCACGGTTTTCCCGTAAGCCTATGTTGAATTTTATTCAAATGGTAACTTACAGTGACATAATCATAATTAATCATAATGAAAGTTGACTCTCTTTAAAGGGGCAGTGATGCAATATGTTCAATGTTAAAATCACAGTTTACTTTGTTGGTTAACTGTCTGAAGAGTGTAAACACTGCGACAAAAACATTGTTTCTGGCTCAGCCAATTGCATGCATTTTGGGGCGGGGCTGCCTTTTTGAATTAATAATGATCTTTTCTAATAATAATGATCACCTTCCCTTTATGAAGCATGTCATCTTTATTTTGCTGATCACTGTAGTTTATTTTTTATGGTGTATTTTATGAATCTAGCTTTCATAAAGGGAATCTCTTTTTAATAAGACATGGTAATGAGGCAGGAGAGAAAAGTAGAGGAGAGGAGATTTCTGTATCGGAACAGAGCAGGCACATAGCTATGCTTATATTGTCTTTCCCAGCACGTCAGGCGGTCATGGTGCAGAGATGGTGAATAATGCACAGGGGGCAGAGAGAGAGGGTGGTGATAGACAAGTATGGAGAGAAAGAGAGAGAAACTTTGTTTTTTTGTGATTTTGAAGTTGATTTGGTTTTGTGAGCCTGTGGCAGCGTTATTTAAGTTAACTGGAAACTCAAGAATAATATCTAAACTTTCAGATTTCCTTCCTATTAGGGTTAGTTCACCAACAATGAAAATCCTGTCATTATTTACTGCCTTATGTCATTCCAGACCATCAGAATATCTTTTTCTTTTTGTTGTGCGGAAGAAAGAATGACATGAGGGTGAGTAAATGATGACAGTGTAGCGTCTCGACCAATCTGACACACTAATTTTTATTTGATTTAACAAATCAATTATTCATTAGATTAACAAAATCGTCACAGTCCCCTCACCCAATAAACATACTGGGTGCCAAGATGTCTGCGAACGACACCAGGTCCCCCCTGGTCCATGACACTAATCATGATATCGCTGGTTTTTATACTCCCCCAGGAATGTGAGTAGGATAACCCACGCTTTGTCCCCATTGAATAGGCAGAGCAGAAATTGACTTTTCTACTAATTAATGCATAGGAAAACCTTTCTTTGAATGAACACACATATTCTTCAGGCCATTGTGTGTATTATTGCTGTTTTGTATTAATCTGTTGTATTATAGACAATTTTATTCATGCTTACGATAAACCACTCATTCATATAACCTTACATATACCGTGTTTAGTATCTATGACTTCGCCTTCTGATGATCTAAACAAGAAAGTATATTATTTGTTGGTACGTAGGCAATATATTTGTCCTATAACGTTAGTATTTTGCCGACTCAATTCCAGATCTATTCCATGTTTCCCACCAAAATTCGTAAACCCTCCAGCAATTGCCACTTCCCGCTAGGAAATTTCCATCTCTCTCCTTGGACAAGCCCATCTTGAAAGGCGGGATCTTCTCCGACCTTAAATGCCACACTTCATGTGACCCGCCCCAGTCTGTGGTTCGGTCAGATGCAGATGAAGATGTGAAAAAAACGCTTCAGGATATCAAAGATTATGCCAGGCCTTTCGGCCTAGTCCTTTCCATACATCAAGTGACACTGACTCAAACTGGTTCTTTTCATCAACTAATTTCAGCAACATCTTGGGCCTTAAGATTGCATCAGGAATCTATTTTCAGACAGACGAGACATGCAAGTATTCAAACTTAGGTTTTATTAATTGATACATTAAGTATCAGTTTCACCTTTTTACAAAGGTGTGTTTGAAATAAGAAACTGATGTTTCCCTCAGGCTTTAGATCTGCTGAATATGCAAAATGATTCCATAAATGTCATTCCTTATGTCCCTTTCTTTAGTGCTAAACTTTAACCCATTCCTATACCAACTGTATGCGTGTGTGTTTGTGTGTGTATGTGTATGTTAGACCATTTTATGTGTGTATGTAGGATGTTAGACCAGTTTATGTGTTATATGTCGTTAATAAAACCTTACTTGTATCACACTTGACATGTTCATTGTTTGCTCATAACTGGAGTCCCTAATCTTGCAGATTTATGCTACAAGCTTTTGTGGAATTGTACAGTAAGAAAGTTATTCCCTTAACCAGGAAATTAACGTTCTTAGATTTGACAAGACAGTTGACCTGAGAGGTCAGCTAAATATCTACAGCGGATCTAAAATATGAATAGTTAATTATAACTAGTTATGGTTATTTATTCATATTTCCTGTTGTGAGCTAAATTCGCTACCACAGTTTTGTCATTTATTCATCCCTGTAACTGTCAATAAAATAAAAGTGTTCTAGCTTGTGCCATTCAGAATAAGCTTTTCTTAAAGGGATAGTTCACCCTAAAAAAACAATTCTGTAATTTACTGTTGCAGGTGTCTTTCATGCCATTGATCAGAAAAATTATATTTTGCAGTTATTTTGACTTGAAAAATGATATGATATGAAATGATAGAATTAACTATGCCCTTAAGAGGACTTACTGGACTTAATGACTACAGACCTGTGGCTCTAACGTCTGTGGTCATGAAGTCTTTTGAAAGACTGGTGCTGGCCCACCTGAAGGACATCACTGGACCCTTGCTGTATCCTCCTTCAGTTTTGCCTACAGAGCAAACAGGTCTGTGGATGCTGCAGTAAACATGGGACTGCATTATGTTCTGCAACATCTAGACAGACCAGGGACTTATGTGAGGATCCTGTTCTTGGACTTCAGCTCGGCCTTTAACACCATCATCCCAAACCTCCTCCTGCCCAAACTAACTCAGCTCTCCGTGCCCACCTCCGTCTGTCAGTGGATCAACAGCTTCCTGACAGACAGGCAGCAGCTAGTGAGGCTGGGAAAATACACATCCAGCACCCGTACGATCAGCACTGGAGCTCCTCAGGGTTGTGTTCTCTCTCCACTGCTCTTCTCCCTGTACACCAATGACTGCACCTCTAAAGACCCCTCTGTCAAGCTCCTGAAGTTTGCAGACGACACCACACTCATCGGCCTCATTCAGGACGGTGACGAGTCTGCTTACAGACAGGAGGTCGAGCAGCTGGCTGTCTGGTGCAGTCTCAACAACCTGGTGCTCAACACGCTAAAAACTGTGGAGATGACCGTGGACTTCAGGAGAAACCCCTTTGCACTCCCCCCACTCACCATCATGGACAGCACTGTGACTGCAGTGGAGTCATTCAGGTTCCTGGGCACCACAATCTCTCAGGACCTGAAGTGGGACACTCACATTGACTCCATTGTGAAAAAGGCCCAGCAGAGGTTGTACTTCCTTCGCCAGCTGAGGAAGTTCAACCTGCCACAGGAGCTGCTGAAACAGTTCTACTCCGTCATTATTGAATCTGTCCTCTGCACTTCTATAACTGTCTGGTTCAGCTCAGCTACCAAATCTGACCTCAGAAGACTACAGAGGGTAGTCCGGACTGCTGAGCGAATCACTGGCACAACCTTCCCCACTCTTCATGAACTGTACTCATCCAGAGCGAGCAAAGGGGCTAGCAAAAATCACTCCCATCCAGCACACTCCCTCTTTGAACTGTTTCCATCTGGTCGACGCTACAGAGCTCTGAGCACCAGAATGGCCAGACACAGGAACAGATTCTTCCTTCAGGCAATCCATCTCATGAACACTTGACAATAACTGTGGAACACACACTATTTATTCACTCATACACTTATTTATCTAACACAGACACACTCAGTCTACATTTCAATTTGCACATAATATACCTGTACATACAACTGTCTATTGTTATATACAATTGTCGATTTGTATATTTTTATTCCTTATTTACTTGTTCTATTTTTTATTTTTTTATTATCTGTTTTTTTTTTTGTTCTGTCACTGTCATTCTGTGTCATCACTGTCACACTGTGGAGCTTCTGTCATGAAAACAAATTCCTCGTATGTGTAAACATACCTGGCAATAAAACTCATTCTGAAGAGTATGTCCATATCATATTACAGAAATTATTGTTCTGTAATGCATCCAAATCTAAAGTACACAAGCTTGTACCGTATTACAGAAACAGGTGTAGAAATGTCTTATTTCTTATGTCTTAAGACATTTCTACACCTGTTTCTGTAATACGGTACAAGCTTGTGTACTTTAGATATGGATGCTCATAGTATTCCAGCAGGAGCAGTAAATCCTTCTTGTGCCATGTTTGAGGCCCCATCACACCCCATTTGCCAAACACAGAGTGTGCCCGCCCCCCTGAGCAACATCAGAATACATTGTATGTCTGCTCAAGTTTTTGATGGTTGATCACACCCTCAGATTGCCCTCTGGGAGATGTTCTCTGAATTCTAATACAGTTGGCATTCTGTATTTTACATTAGCTGCAGTAGTTCCCCTCTTGCTCTGTCATCACGATCGCTCATCAAACGTGACATTCTGACTGAACGTTCCGGGTTCAAAACAACCTAAGCTCTGTTGACAGCATCTGTAGCATGCCATAGACGATTAGCTCAGAGAATTATTGTGACGTGGCTTTGTTAGTAAAAATAAGCAGAAACACATCTACTGTACAGTAATGCACTTACAATGGAAGCCAATATAGGAGGCTTTTAAGACCAAATGCTCAGAATGTGTTTTTGTTAAAGCACGCATATTAACTCTTGCAACAATGGGTTGTTTGAGTTGTAAAGCGGTCTAAATCACTTTTCCTCGGTGGATAAATTGACAATTTCTGTGATTTTTCTTCATGTAAACAATGTTATGTTTGCGCATATCATTTGAAAGTTACTGAGTTTATTGACTTTACATGGTCATGGCGAGAGTTGAAATATTGGAAGTAACTTGCACAAACAAGGTTAGATATTTTAAACGATTTAATTATTTTATCACATTAGTGTCATTTCAATATTTATAATAATTAAAAACATTTTTTTTTTAATGTTTAAGACTTTCACTGCCATTCAAAAGTTTGGGACCAGTATTTAAAAAATTTTTTGGAAAGAAATTAATACTTTTGTACAGCAAGGATACCCTCATTTATTTCAAATACCAGTAACTCTTGCCCTGAGTAGCAGATATATCAGATATATTGTTTGTTGCATATTATTTGCTTTATTCTTTTGTTTCAGAGGTTTCTGGTAAGAGTTGGTGCTCGGTAATATCAGGTGACATTATTCAAAGATTAATTTTGAAGAAACTGTTGAATGAATGTTATTGTGAATTTGTTTGGACTTGAACAAAGACTTGGCTGGGTGAGAAACAGAGGGAGAAATTCTGAGTAAAGAGAAGGAGAAGAAAAACATCCAGCATAAATATTAATTTCTCTTTTGTTCAACAAAAACGACCCAATCGGCTCCTCAGCGGATTCCAATCCACCTCAAATAGTTTTGTTATTCATAACCTGCCTCCATATATTAACATAGAATAGTTCAAAATGAAATCACAGCAATCCCTCGGAATCATGGGAAATGTGGATTTACCACATTTGTTGATTTCTAACAGATTGGATTTAACTGGCATCTGTGGTCATAACTCAAAATTAACATGGAATACATCAAATCTTAATATAAAGGACAAATATAATGGTTTCTGGTAAATACATCCAAATAGAGCAAGAAACCCCACTACAACTGACTTGTGTAGTTTTTCTCCTAGTGACTGTTTTTGAAGAAATTATTTTTTTTCCCCCAATACACACTAAAAATGCAGGTGCTTCACGATGCCATAGAAGAACCTTTTGTCAAATGGTTCCAGAAGAACCTTTAACATCTGAAGAACCTAAGAAAAGGTTCTTTGTGGCGAAAGAAGGCTCTTCAGATTATAAAAGGTACAAAAGAGGATGGTTCTTTAAAGAACCTTTGACTAGATGTTTCTTTGTGGAACCAAAAATGGTTCTTCGATGGCATCGCTTGAAGAACCTTTTGAGCACCTTTATTTTTAAGAGTGTATAGCTGTGACTTTTTTTTTTTGTATTGCCTAGTCAAATAAAATGCTAGGAATTAAATAGCTGACAGTATATCCAACAAGGAGGATTGTGAGTGTAATTGGTACAAATAGCCACAGATATCTGTCTTGCACAAGACTGCATCAGAGAGAAGGAAATAAATTAAGAATTTCCAATCATTTGGGAATGCAGCCACTGTTTCAGTGATGGAGATGAGGGCACAATGTGGTTTTCCTTAATTAATTTCAGTGTTTTATAGAGGGAAGACGAGGCAGTTTGCTTATTGGGAGAGTAGCGCCCACTGGGTACCAACATATGGAGGCTGCATTTGGCTTTGGGTGACGTTTAATGAACTTCTCATGATTATGAGTTCTGATACCAAAAATAGCCCCCAAAGGACCTAAAGGAGGCCCTTATCTACAGAAGAAACAGACTTTGTGGTTTAGCTCTAGGTTGTGTCCCACTGTGATTCAGCCTTACAATGCCACGTTCACGTTTGCTTCTCTGACAGCCAGATGTTTTTTGAGACTGGAGTCATGTTTTCTTGTAGGCCTGGCCTTAGGGCATCTTTCCATTTTGATGGGCTCACGAACATAGAAGAATGAAAAAAACACACAAAAAGTATGGCATTAATTACTCGTCCATGAATAATGCAGTTTTGCTTGTCAGATGAAGGCTTTCAGTAATCTAAGGGTCATTATCAGTTGCTTTAAAATGAGCTTGTTTGCAGCATTTCTCTTCCCAAATAATTGTGGAAATTTAGGTCTCTAGTGTTGGACAATAAGCAATATCACATCTAAATTTCTTGATGGAAAAATAAATTGAGGATCTAGCCTATTTTTCAAATGTTTGAGGTCAGTATGATTTTTCAGTGTTTTTCAAAGAAGCCTCACATGGGTCACCAAGGCTGCATTTATTTGATCAAAAATTCTGCCAAAACAGTAATATTGTAAAGTATAATTACAATTTAAAATAACTAAATTTTAAAATGTAACTGGCAAAGCTGAATATTCAGCAGCCAATACGTCAGTCATAGTCATACTTATTGCTCAACAATAAGTCAATGTCCTTTTGGCCCAAAGCAGTGTTACTACCACAAAGTTTTCACTCATTCATCTTGAAAATCCAATTTTAATGCCTTGCAAAATTAAGCATTTGCTTTTCTGTGATTTATTCTACAAAAAGTCAAAGTCTTCTGATTTGTCACTGGCTAATTAGCTGTCTAAATTAACAAAAATAATTTGTTATAGTCTTAAAACCATCAGTAAGGATGTGTTAAACTGCATATCAATCAGTATTGTTTTGCATAATAAACTGTTGTTTTTTAGCAAATGAAGACTTTGGAAATGATATAGATGTATAAAAACTGTGAATATATATATAGTTGTGTGCGTGGTGTTCGCACGGCGTTTTTGTGACAAATGAGGACATACATTTTTATAATGACAAGGGTATGACATAGGTATTACAAGGAGAAGGTGACTTTTGAAGACATTACCCCATGTACCCATTTTTCAAAACGCTTATAAATCACACAGATTGGAGTGTATTGAAAATCTGAAATAGCACAAAGTTCCGGAAAACCACAAAAATGTGGGGTTGGTGTAGGGTGATAGAAAATACGGTTTGTACATTATAAAAACCATTACGCCTATGGGATTTCCCCACTTTTCACAAAAACAAACCTATGTGAGAGTGTGTGATACTACCTTAGTCCACACCACTAGAAATGCGTTTAAAATGGAACTTTCAGTAACTCCATCAGATGTCATTTTTATTCAGTTAGATCAACTGTGAAATCACACACATGGGTTGTCGGTAGGCAGTGAAGGGTAAATCTGGTTAGCACCTTTTAATCCAAATTTTTAGTCTTCTTTCTCTATATCTATCTCTCATTGTACTTCCTTTCCTCTCTGCATGACTATATTTGGACCCGTCAACCAGATGCACTGTGGGTTTGATGTGCCACATTCTAAAATGAGCCGTTAGCGAGCAGGTACATAAGCTGCCAATGACAATGTCAGATTCCCAGCATGCAAAAAACGAGGAATCATTAATAACCAGGCCAGGCAGTCTATGTGCTAGGGTGGTACACTCACCGCTGCACATTAAAAGAGTAACAATGATTTAATCATCAACTCTTCTGTGAATTTTTTCCAGGCAACCTGTCTTAAACGTAATGATCTCAGTTTGATGGAAGAACTGGAAGGAGACTTAAAAGAGAGACACAGACGAGTGCAGTGCAGCGTGGGGGGGCTGGAAGTGGAGAGTTTTGCTGTGCTGTCAGAATATTTTTATATATTTTTTTGTCTAGGAAAGTGAAATGTATTCATGGAGGACGATGTTTCATAAGACATATCGTTTGGTGTTCTTTTTCTTTTTAATGGTGCGTTTTGTTCATGTGCTTGTTGTTGCCTGAACCGACCTTTCGTTTAAAGATCAACAGATCTGTGCAGGGATCAGAGAGTTAGTTCTTCAAATGACTGAGAGAGATGGTAGATGGGGGGCTTATCTTGGGGGAATGGCTGGTTGAAGAGCCATTTGAATGGAGAGCAGGAAAATAATGTGAAGAAAGAGATTTGGAAGGAAAAAGTGAGCACAGCACTCTTCTTTAGAGCTGTCACCCTGTCTTGACGTGCATGGCTGCAGATAGCATGCTGACCAGAAGAGGCTGACAGGTGGAGCTGCCCCCCTCATTCAGGCTTCCAGAAACACCTCCGAAATACACAACGCTGGGCACAACCATTAAAGTGTGTCCAAAAACGACACAAGAGACAGAGTAGAGGGGGAAACAAAGAAATTGGAAAGTTTCCTTCACAGCAGACAGGTATAAATGGAATGCAGTGAAAATTAAATTACCGTTTGTTGTTGGCTTGTCAAACATTGCATAATGTGATTATTAATTCTCTATGCACTGTAAACGGTTTAAACACACTTCAGCTTGAAAACATTTAATTTTTGCCTTAAAGTTTTGAGTAAAATGAGTCGTATTCAAGTTACAACTTGCAGTGGCTCCAAAAGTGTTTGAAAACTTATAAATGTCTGAATGTCATTGCATTAGATTTAAAATATAAACTGCAAACTGAGTGAAATATATTTTTACAATAGCACAAGCATAATTTAGAATTTGAGGTTTGATGTTTTAAATGATAAATATATTAATAAATATACAGTATACAGTGGGGAAAAAAAGTATTTAGTCAGCCACCAATTGTGCAAGTTCTCCCACTTAAAAAGATGAGAGAGGCCTGTAATTTTCATCATAGGTATACCTCAACTATGAGAGACAAAATGAGGGGAAAAAAAAAATCCAGAAAATCACATTGTAGGATTTTTAAAGAATTTATTTGCAAATTATGGTGGAAAATAAGTATTTGGTCAATAACAAAATTTCATCTCAATACTTTGTTATATACCCTTTGTTGGCAATGACAGAGGTCAAACGTTTTCTGTAAGTCTACACAAGGTTTTCACACACCGTTGCTGGTATTTTGGCAGATATTCCATGCAGATCTCCTCTAGAGCAGTATGTTTTGGGGCTGCGCTGGGCAACACGGGATTTCAACTCACTCAAAGATTTTCTATGGGGTTGAGATCTGGAGACTGGCTAGGCCACTCCAGGACCTTGAAATGCTTCTTACGAAGCCACTCCTTCGTTGCCCGGGCGGTGTGTTTGGGATCATTGTCATGCTGAAAGACCCAGCCACGTTTCATCTTCAATGCCCTTGCTGATGGAAGGATGTTTTCACTCAAAACCTCACGATACATGGCCCCATTCATTCATTACACGGATCAGTCGTCCTGGTCCCATTGCAGAAAAACAGCCCCAAAGCATGATGTTTCCACACCCATGCTTCACAGTAGGTATAGTGTTCTTTGGATGCAACTCAGCATTCTTTCTCCTCCAAACACGACAAGTTGAGTTTTTACCAAAAAGTTCTATTTTGGTTTCATCTGACCATATGACATTCTCCCAATCCTCTTCTGGATCATCCAAATGCTCTCTAGCAAACTTCAGACGGCCTGGACATGTACTGGCTTAAGCAAAGGGGACACGTCTGGCACTGCAGGATTTGAGTCCCTGGCGTTGCAGTGTGTTACTGATGGTAGTCTTTGTTACTTTGGTCCCAGCTCTCTTCAGGTCATTCACTAGGTCCCCCCGTGGGGTTCTGGGATTTTTGCTCACAGTTCTTGAGGTGAGATCTTGCGTGGAGCCCCAGATCGAGGGAGATTATTAGTGGTCTTGTATGTCTTCCATTTTCTAATAAATGCTCCCACAGTTGATTTCTTCACACCCAGCTGCTTACCTATTGCAGATTCAGTCTTCCCAGCCTGGTGCAGGTCTACAATTTTGTTTTGACAACTCTTTGGTCTTGGCCATGGTGGAGTTTGGAGTGTGACTGTTTGAGGTTGTGGAAAGGTGTCTTTTATACTGATAACAAGTTCAAAACAGATGCCATTAATACAGGTAACAAGTGAAGGACAGAGGAGCCTCTTAAATAAGTAGTTACAGGTCTGTGAGAGCCAGAAATCTTGCTTGTTTGTAGGTGACCAAATACTTTAATATTTATTAATTTACCAATTAATTCTTTAAAAATCCTACAATGTGATTTTCTGGATTTTTTTTTCTCAGTTTGTCTCTCATAGTTGAGGTCTACCTATGATGAAAATTACAGGCCTCTCTCTCTATCTTTTTAAGTGGGAGAACTTGCAAAATTAGTGGCTGACTAAATACTTTTTTCCCCACTGTATATATATATATATAGTGTATATATATACTGAACAAAATTATAAAAGCAACACTTTTGTTTTTGCCCCCATTTTTCATGAGCTGAACTCAAAGATCTAAGACTTCTATGTACACAAAAGGCCTATTTCTATCAAATATTGTTCACAAATCTTTCTAAATCAGTGTTAGTGAGCACTTCTCCTTTGCCGAGAGATAATCCATCCACCTCACAGGTGTGGCATATCAAGAGGCACATAAGGCACATAAGGCACTTATGTGCCTTAGGCTGGCCACAATAAAAAGCCACTCTAAAATGTGCAGTTTTATCACACAGCACAATGCCACAAATGTCGCAAGTTTTGAGGGAGCGTGCAATTGGCATGCTGACTGCAGGAATGTCCACCAGAGCTGTTGCCCGTGAAGTGAATGTCGTTATCTACCATAAGCCGTCTCCAAAGACGTATCAGAGAATTTGGCAGTACATCCAACTGGCCTCACAACCGCAGACCACGTGTCACCACACCAGCCCAGGACCTCAACATCCAGCATCTTCACCTCCAAGATAGTCTGAGACCAGCCACCTGGACAGCTGCTGCAACAATCGGTTTGCATAACCAAAGAATTTCTTCACAAACTGTCAGGAACCGTCTCAGGGAAGCTCATCTGCATGCTCGTCGT
The DNA here is from genome assembly GCA_018155175.1 of Sinocyclocheilus anophthalmus. Classification (NCBI taxonomy): domain Eukaryota; kingdom Metazoa; phylum Chordata; class Actinopteri; order Cypriniformes; family Cyprinidae; genus Sinocyclocheilus; species Sinocyclocheilus anophthalmus. Next base: position 207,713 of record JADLZN010006430.1, on the reverse strand, counting down.
CCTCATCGGGGTCTCGACCTGACTGCAGTTCGTCGTCGTAACTGACTTGAGTGGGAAAATGCTCACATTCAATGGCGTCTGGCACTTTGGAGAGGTGTTCTCTTCACGGATGAATCACGTTTTTCACTGTACAGGGCAGATGGCAGACAGCGTGTATGGCGTTGTTGTGGGTGAGAGGTTTGCTGATGTCAACGTTGTGGATCGAGTGGCCCTTGGTGGCGGTGGGGTTATGGTATGGGTAGGTGTATGTTATGGACAACGAACACAGTTTGCATTTTATTTATGGCATTTTGAATGCACAGAGATACCGTGACGAGATCCTGAGGCCCATTGTGCCATTCATCCACGACCATCACCTCATGCTGCAGCATGATAATGCACGGCCCCATGTTGCAAGGATCTGTACACAATTCCTGGAAGCTGAAAACATCCAGTTCTTGCATGGCCAGCATACTCAACGGACATGTCACCCATTGAGCATGTTTTGGGATGCTCTGGATCGGCGTATACCACAGCGTGTTCCAGTTCCTGCCAATATCCAGCAACTTCGCAGAGCCATTGAAGAGGAGTGGACCAACATTCCACAGGCCACAATCAACAACCTGATCAACTCTATGCGAAGGAGATGTGTTGCACTACGTGAGGCAAATGGTAGTCACACCAGATACTGACTGGGTTTCTGGGTTACCGCATTTATTGTGTTACGTCTGCTCCTTCTGAAGCGCAAGTTATTTATTACATATGAAAATTATTATACTCAGTGGCTTCTCCTACTTTTCTTAGCAATTTAAGTATTTAAGTGCCAGTTTATCAGGAAGCAACGATTTTGTTCTCTTTGACTCGTTGGATGGAAACGGTGCTTTATTCGCAAATGTTTTATGCAATATTACAGTTTTGCGCATAAGTTAAATTCGCATCTTTGGATGGAAACATAGCTATTGTTTTATTGTTGACTATTTATGAAGTATTTCCCGAATTAAATATGATCATATTGCTTACTATATACTGAGTATACACTGTATACCGTCATCTTATTTTAAGTATTTGTTTAAGTTATGCAATTAACTTTTCAAATATTCATATTCTACATAGGGGGCAATCGTGGCCTAATGGTTAGAGAGTTAGACTTGTAACTCCAAAGGTTGTGGGTTTGAGTCTCAGGTCTGGCAGGAATTGTGGGTGGGGGGAGTTAATGTACAGCGCTCTGTTCCACCTTCAATACCACGACTGAGGTGCCCTTGAGCAAGGCACCAAACCCCCCACTGCTCCCTGCGCCACAGCAAAAATGGCCGGTTGTGTTCACGGTGTGTGTGTGTGCACTTGGATGGGTGAAATGCAGAGCACAAATTCTGAGTACAGGACTCCATACTTGGCCTCACGTCTCACAAACAGTTCATTTGCGACAGCCAAACACATCCATCTGAATGTCTATGGATGGTGCTTTAAAAAAGATGCGTTTAAAAATGCTAATTTTCTGAGAGTCTTTTTACTGGAGAGGGTTTTACCATGAATTTTCGACGAGAACTAACTAATCAACTAGTTGACTATTTTGACCCATCCCTAGTCCAATCAAACAAGTTTAGTGTTCATTTGACACACTAGAAATGGAAGGTCAAGTTGAGCGCAGTGCATTCTGGGATACAGTATACTACACATTTGTGCTAAAATCATAGGTCAACGACGCATGAAAATTTGCATACTAAGAACAAAACACATGCTACTTTCTATAGAAATAGTACAAGTTGTGTCATAAGTTGATATGCAAATTTAATGCAGTTGAATGAACCATAAAGCATCAATGTTAATTATTCTTGCCATTCAGCAAGCATATATTAGTGGATTACGCACACATGTGCATTAATATTTTAATGCTAATTATAATGTCTGTCTGCCTCTACATTAATAGAGGAATGAAATAGTGTGACACTCAATATGCATGAAAATGGGTTTAATAATGTGTTGTTTTGGATTTATTTTTATCTTTGCATCATAGTGGGTTGATATATGTATTTTCATTGTCATTATTATCTGCTATTACAGTTTTCTTGCAGTAATTTCAGTTGCTTATTTTCAGGCTTTTCATGAAGCCAAGGACAGAAAGCGTTTAAACAATTACCTTTGTGAGGAGACAACACTCAATGTTTTATATGACAATCAAGTGTTCATGCAGAACTGCATTGATTGTGATTGTACAGTTTCTTGGGCTGTAGAATTATACTTCTAAATTTTAGTTAAAATCCGTTCACACCTCCACAGTCCTCACACAAACACATTAGCGAACACCAGGCAAGCTCTTGTACATCCTTTTTGAAGTCTGCTCCAACCTTTTCTGATTCAAAAGCTCTCCAAGTCTTTTCACAATTGTCATCACCCCCCATCAGCCCCCTTCTACAACAGATTGCTTACATGCACTCCCAGTCTTTCCGTAATGTCCCGAAACCTCCTGTGGAGTTCATGAATATAAGCACTGTTTCCCTCCACTCTTATCCCAACTCCCACCGATCTGCTCTCCTCCTCGCCACCCGCCATTTGATATATCATGATCCTCGTTGCGTGAAGTCATTACGGCAGGAAGTGGAGAGTGAGGCAGTTCACACTGTTTTGCTCTTGAAAGGTTTAAATGATTGGAATCCTGGAGTTTATGATTGACAAGGGAAGAAGGAAGGGTGATTGCTTTTTTCCCCGTCCGGCGCCCAGTTGAAGGATAAACAATAACAAGAGAGACTTGGAGTCATCTTTTGGGAATGGATTGTGTGAGGGTGTCTTATGGCTTTTTGTTTTATAACTCTGTCTTTTTTTCTGCAAAGATTTTCGTAAAAAAATTTTTTTTTGTTTATTTTTATTGAAACAATGCAGCAAGCGTCTCTCTGCTCTGTGTCCGTTTTTCAACTCATTTATGACCATCAAGTACCAGTGGATGAATGTTAAAATGGCTGTTTTGTGCTCTAAGGCAATTGTGGGAAATTATACTGAACATCTGAATAGAAAATCTTCAGATATTCAAAGTAAATATTTTATATTGACATCATTTTAAACTTGTATTGTCAATTTAAAATCTAAAAATGCTTTTTGAAATTTATTTAAAAGTTTTATTTCTAAGTAAGAAAAAGTATTGTATTTTATTATTTATTTATTGATATAGATTTTTTTTTTTTTTTAAGTATTGCATTCTTCTGGGTCATCTAAATATATTGACTAAAAAAAAAAATTGTCGTTGAATCAATGAAAAATGTTCATAGGGCAATTAAACATCTGAACTACAGGCCACAGTTCTGTCCTCTGATCAGATTGCAGTGATATCAATTTGGGTCATCTGAAGTATTGTGTTAAAAGTGACAAAATCAAACCAAATTTATCATCGGTTCCCATGGCAATGAGGAAACCTGAGAACAACAGAGAACATCACCTTAGCTCACACTGTCATCTTGTCTCTGGCCCTGTTCTAAATCGCACCCTAACCGCTCGCGGTCTTCCTCTGAGTCCACACTTTCGTGACGTAATGCCGCTTTGACTGTCGGGTAGAAGTCTGCTGCGGAGCTCGCCCCGGTGCGCGCTTGGCAGAAGTGCGCATCGAGGGCGCATAACGGCCGCAAAGGGGGCGCTCGCGAGCACGCTTTTGAATGCTAAAATGACGAATGGGACACCCTACGGTCTCGTGGACTTAACAGACACGCGCACGCGGCGGCCATTGTAAGTTCGCAAGACCGAAAGTGCACATGAAGTGTTGCATTTGGGACAGGGCCTCTTTCCTCTGTATTAAAAAAAATGAACCAACAAAACATGATAAAGAACTAGATTTTTTTTTTTGTGCCAATGCAAAGACTGCTTCCCTTTCAGACCAACCGCTGTTCTCAATTTCTCTCAGTTAAGGCAGATTGAGCTTTTTCTCAGAACTTCAGCATTCTCTCTTTGTATTCAGCGTCTTCTTGTCTGTCAGTAAATCGTTTTCTTGACAAAGCAATCTCAGTTATTTAGACACAGTGGTTTGGAAGGATTTGAAGAGGTTGTTTGTTTCATTCATACAGAGGGAGAAGTAAAGGACGAAGATAAGCAGGAGAGAACTATAGTGCTAGACCATAGTGGTATATATATACCTGATGATCATACCATGAGATTTTGATGTATAGCATGTGACTTAATGATATATACCAGGATATATATACTGTTGTTCAAAGGTTTGGGACTGGTAAGATTCAATGTTTGAAAGAAGTATCTTACAGTATGCCTTGCCAAGACTGCATTTATCTGATCAAAAATAGTAAAAACAGTAATATTATTACAAATTAAAATAAACATTTTCTATTTGAATATATTTTAAAATGTAATTTATTCCTGTGATGCAGAGCTAAATTTTCAGCATCATTACTCCAGTCTTCAGTGTCACATGATCCTTCAGAAATCATTCTAATATGCTGATTTGCTGCTCAAGAAACATTTATTGTCAATGTTGAAAACAGCTGCTTAATAATTTTGTGGAAACTGTGATACACATTTTTCAAGATTTCTTTGATGAATAGAAAGTTCAAAAGAACATTATTTATTTGAAATAGAAATCTTTAGTAACACTGAAAATGTTGATCCATTTAATGCATCCTTGCTGAATAAAGGTTTTAATTTCTAATTAAAAAGCTGAGTTCAGAATGACCATAGTACCACTATGATAAATGTCCATAAACTACCACAGTACTCTTATTTTTTTAGGTAAGGTAGGTAGAAATGAGAGAGAGCAATAAAGGATGTAGTCAAGGGTTAATCATTAAGGTGGATGCCAAGCACTATAGAATAGACAGTATAGTGGCATGTGTGGCTGTTGGAGGTTATTGTGTACTACAGGATAAACCACAACAACAGCAAACCCACAAAGGGACGACCAGACAGACGGCAGTGTGGGCCTCACAGAGTATATTCCTTTTGATCTGCTGAGTCTCTCTCTTTCTCCATTTCCCATGTTCCACTTTCATTTTTTTCCCTTAAGGTCATCAGTGTGAAATCACAACCAAATGTATTTTGTTGCCTTTGAAACTCTTGCTGATGTTGCCAGCTGCTGCCGCTCGAAGGAATAGTTCACACAAAAATGATGGAATCATTTACTCACCCTGTTCTCATTCCACCCCGCCTGTCTTTCTTTCTTCTGTAGAACACAAAAGTGTGATTAAAGAATGGCAAAATTAGAATTTTGGGTGATTTATCACTTTAAATACCCTCCCTTTTCTATGTCCGCACATTGAATATACTTTTAACAAGTGAAACTGCAACTCAGCACTTTAACGAAACATCCTTCCTGGTATCCTCATAAAAATCGAGTTTTCCACTTTAAAAATGTTACACTTTGCCACACAGTGACACTTGACCCTTTAGCATGCCCTTGGCTAAAATGCAGTAGCACAGTATAGCAGAACTTTGCTTTGCTGAGTGTTTTAGAGCTCAAAGCTGCAGTGAAGGTAAAAACTGCTTATGCTGAACCAAGTGTAAGGAACTTCTATATGATGTCATTTGTCCTCAATGTTTGTGACTGCTGCAGCCGTGAGATATTCTATAGCTGGGAATGTAACCTGACACAAACGTCAAGTCCCAGCATGATACACAAACTCTTTCTTCACGCTGTGCAAAGTACAACAATTTCACTTTGATGCACGTCACCTAATTAAAAGGAGAAGATTTAAAGTTACGTCCAGAGTTAAATGCTAAGTATTGTTTGCTGCAGCAAAAAAAAAAAAAACAGACAGTAATTAAAAAACACTCTGGAGAGAAACGACCCAACATCTGTTCCCAGCTTTAATCTAATTGATTTGAGTTGTGTCACTGCATGGGGTGACTTGAGTCTTCGAGAGACTTTGGATATCAAATAGGGCTGGGTAAAAAATATCGATATCTCGATATTAATCGATTCTCTTTTTTACGGAACGATAACGATTATTAAATCCCAAGAATCGATTAGAGTAACCTGTTTTCAGTTAATGGACGGAACATTGAAGGGCACTTCCTATCCAAATAAATCGCAATAAGCATTGTGCTTTGGAACTTGAAACAAAGTCTCAGATTTCAATTTATGTCCATTGTATTGCAGTATTCAAACAATAAATGCCGTTTTGGCGCTGTTTAATGTGGAGTGACAGATCACTGTAGCGCCTCAGTTCAACAAATGCGGCAGCAAGAGGCGCGCGTGAACTGATCATCTCCTCCACATTAATACCAGCTTCAACACAAAATAAACATGACTAAACATCCGAAGGTAAGTTAAAAAAAGAGTACAACTTTACAATCCGTATCCTGTCTCATGTAATTGCTCAATCAGTGTTTCCTCCGCGCAAAGACGTCAATATAACGTCTTGTAAACAATGTCACGTAACATCACATTTACCTCAGAAACAACATATTCGGTGACCATAAACTCATTAGTCAGATAGAAAAATAAACTGTAGAGAGGGGCATTTTGCTAAATATATGCACCATATAACATATTCATTATAAATTTTACTGTTCTAATGTTTATGTTTGAATAAATCCATCATGTTTTTATGACAGCCACTATTTAAATTTTTTTATAAAAAAAACGAAATTGAAGTAGAACTATTATGTAATTGTAACTTTTATTTTAAAAACTTCATTGTGTAATTTTAACAGTTGTATGCTAGCTTACAAATCAGTCAGTTTTAACCTTCAATATTATAGTAATGTAGTACCAAATGACTCATGTATAGTTTACAGCATTATAGTTGAGAGATTATTTTTCCTTAAGAAAATTGTGCAAGTTGTACCTGATATAGTATATCCAAAATAATCGATATTGAATCGAATTGAAAGCTTGTGAATGAGAATCGAATCGAATCGTGAAATTTGTGTCAAAACCCAGCCCTAATATCGAATACTATAAATGCATGGCACACAATGCAAACTTCCTGTCAATGTCCAATATTCTTTAATTGTGTTATGTGCTGTGAACACGTTCTTTTTTGTAATGTCTTTGTTTCAAAACCTGTGAGCTGCCTAGCTAGACAGCATTTTTAGGCATTTTATGTGAACAGTACTTTGTGACCGATTTCATTGCACTTATAACTGAATTTTTATTTATTTATTTACTTTTAAGTTTGTTCATATCAAAGCAGCAGTATATGTTGGCAGTATACGGCAAAGCAGATCACTGGTTTTTGGAGCAAAGTTTATACAGTATTTTGTGTCCATCTACACTCTCTTTTAAGCTTTGATGGGTTTTTCTTCAATTGGATGGAGATGTTTAAAAGTTTGGCCATGTTTTCATGTAGCCTATGTTGCCACTTTGGCCTACAAATCACCATTGGATGGAAGGTTTACTGAGTTTTGGAGACAAAGTGCAATCTTGCAGTAATATCTGAACATTTTCTCTGAAGAAAAGCACAAGAAGTGTAGAAGTGTAATACAGCTTCTGTCGGCCTGCTGTGTTTTATTGTTCTTGTTTATTTTATTTTATTTTTTTAGTGTAGTTTTAGTGTAGTTTAGTTTATTATTTTATTTTATGATTAAATATCATTTTACTATATACATTATTTTATTTATTCATTCATTTGATCAATTTTATTATTTTTTTCTTTATTTTTTTGTTTTGTTTTTATCTGTATTTTTTAATGTTGTTTTCCATTTGTTCCATACAGCAGATTACTTGTTAAAATGCTTTATTTATTTCAAAAAATAAAAATGGGTCATCATGTCATTTTCAATGCTTGATTGCTGATATCGAGAAAGCAGAATGACTGTTGGCCGATATATGATACAATTTCGTTGTGAGACAAATTTTGTTTTCCACTGCTGTTCATTCCCTGCCTCTGTCTTTCCCTCGTCTGAATATCTCAGTTTAAAAAAACCCACGCAGCTGGGTATGGTGGACACCTATTGATATGTTTATTGCTTGCAGTTTCCCCTCTCGTTCTGGAGAGAGTGAGAGGGATGGTGGAGGTGTGATAAATGTTGCGGGGCGTTTGGGTCTGAAATGATCGCGCCAAAGCAGCGCAGCAGTAGTACGGAAGATTGATTTCTCTTATGCAATTCTCCCCAACGTCTGCGATTAATGACCCTGTACGCTCGCCATCCATCAGCATTTTCCCTTGCTGAACTACACCAGCCCTCATCAAGGCTCCAAAAGCCCACCTATGGCACCACGGCATACCCTGCGGCCGCGCATTAGCGTGTTGCTAATGCTCTAACATATTCACCTCTTTCTGTCAGATTAATAATGCTACTGTTACCCTGCACCTGTCCAACAGGCAAATCCCCTACCCGTACAACACCTTCCCTCGATGGGGGGCTTCATGTTGGACACGGACCCTCAGTGGCCGAAAGCCAAAACATTGCTTGATCATACATATGTCTCTTCTTTTATAGCTATTCTAGTGAGGCTTAACCACGTACAGTAGGATTTACAGTCTTAAATCCGCTTAGATGACACTTTTAGATGGGATGCAACATAGATTAGCTATAATCTGACCTACAGGAGCAAAGGATTTGGGGTTCTGGGACATTTGTTGTTATTTTTCAATTTGCTCAACTAAGAGTTTAGCATCAGTGCAAATCTTCTGCAGAGAACCTGAAATGAGGCATCGGCTTCATGTTTACATTTAGGTACAGACAACAAAGCAGTTATGGATCTTTTTTTTTTTTTACTTTCCTAGCAATCTGTCTGGTTTACTTGATCTTCAACAGAATGCAGTTGAATAAGCAATGCTTCAAACTTTGTAAGTCTAAAATTCCCATGTGTAAGAGCCACTGATGACTGAACCATTGAAGCTGAAAAACGCTTATGTCTGTCCTAGATGTGACACAGTTCTCACAATGCTCAAATTGCTCTGCACCCAGAAACTCTCAGAACTTTGAGAACGAAAGTGCCCTAAGAGGGCTGCAACGATGTAAACTATCTTAAGACATTAAAACTCCCTTTCACATGCGGCTCCCTCAAGATTCACCCAAGGCCAAAGTCAAAAACCAGTTGCCTGGCTCTTTTATAATTTTCGTCTAATCTAGAGGAATTAGTGTGAGAGATTGTGTCCAACAACCCCACTGGATCCACTGGCAAATCTCTGATACTGTTTGTTTCACTGTTCGATATTGTTCTAGGATTTATACAACAATTTCAATTGTATACAACAGAGGATAGTTGTAATACTTAGTTGTAGCATTTATTTATTTATTGAAAATTCTTGCTATTTTGATTACAAAAGTGGTGATCTGCTAAAAAAAGAAAAAATTCAAAGATCTTTGACATCATTTAGAGAGCAGGTTGTCCAAAAATAATGCTGAAATATAAGGGATGCTTAATGCTGTAAGTAATAATGTACTGTACAGTGAGACAATCATTATTGAAGGTTGTTTTATTTTTAATTATTAAAAAAAATATATTAGTTGAAATTATTTTGTGAAAAGAATTGTATAGAAATATTTGACTGCAAAATGCAACAACTGACCAATCAGAATCAAGTATTTCACAGACATGTGGATAATATATTAATGAGTTTAGATTGCTTTATAATTTTTAAATATATTCCATCCAAATTTTTGCTGTCAGTTTTATTCAGCAGGTTAAATTGACCAAAATCAACAGTGAAGTCTTTTATATTGTCAAATTTTTATTCATCAAAGAATCCTGGGAAAAATCAAATGTATCACAGTTTCCACAAAAATATTAAGCAGCACAACTGTTTTTAACATTGATGATAATAAGAAATGTTTCTTGAGCTGCGAATCAGCATAGAATGATTTCTGAAGGATCATGTGACACTGGAGTAATGATGCTGAAAATTCAGCTTGGCACAACAGGAATAAATTACATTTTTAAATGTATTAAAATCGAAAACAGTTCTTTTTAATTTATAATGATATTTCACAATATTACTGTTCCTTTTATATTATTATTATTACTGTTTACTGTAATTTTGATTAAAAAAAATGCAGCCTTGGTGAACAGAAGAACACTCTTATCTCTTTTGATAATTTTTTCTAATATGACTCATGACAAATTGACAATGTAATGAAAATTTCCCATCATTTTTATCGCTGACCTTCCCTTCCTTTCTGTTTCTCCCCACAGATCCAGTCAACGGTCCCCAGAACGTGAACGTGGTGGACATCCGCGCCCGTCAGCTGACCCTGCAGTGGGAGACCTTCGGATATGCAGTGACACGCTGCCACAGTTTCAACCTGACCGTACAGTACCAGTATGTGTTCAACCAGCAGGAGTTTGCCGCTGAGGAGCTGATACCGACCTCCTCTCATTATACTCTGAGGGGACTCAGGCCTTTCGTGACAGTCAAACTACGGCTGGTGCTGGCCAACCCTGAGGGCAGCAAGGAGAGCGAGGAGATCGTCAAGCAGACGGAGGAAGACGGTGAGTGGGATTAAGATGGTGGAATGGGATAGATGTTGTAAATTGTGAAACCTTTCATTTTTACTGGCTTTAATTAAGGGGGGTCAGAACCCTCAAACTAAGGATTCGTCGATCCAGCACTCAGTATTAGTATCTGTGTTTTTTTGTTTTTTTGTCTGATCATGTAACGTCCATCCCTACTCCAAACTTTTCCATAGTTTGCACCCTGACTTCTCCTTCTTATCATGAGATTACTTCACTAAATACTGTGTCTGAACAGTAATCACATTATGATGATCACTTATGACTTTATTTCTGAAACCCATCATCCTTTAGCAGATGGACAACACAAGATGCCAAACTGTCCATCCGGTTGTAAATTCAATAGATCACTCATTCTCCAGAACATGATTTCACTCTTATATTCTTTTCTGTAAATGTTACAAAAATTCATAGTAAGGCAAGGCAAGTATATTTATATAACACACAGTAGTAATTCAAAGTGCTTTACAAAAAAAAAATCACTTAAAAAATTGTAATCATACATTTCATAAGAACTATAAAAGTAAGAAGTAAAAAATTGAAGAAAAGAGAATAAGCTAAAATGCAATAAGATTCTACATTAAAATGAATGAATAATTTGAATAATATGAGTGTTTTATATACTGCATGCAAAAAAATTAATTGTGTTGTTTTCTGTGTTAAACTTGAGTTCACAGATGAGCAATTTTGTATTCTTCTGTAATTTAATTCATTTTGTTTATTTACAAATAAAAGAAATGCACTAATGCTTGTTTACATGGTCCGCGTGGTTCACTTCATATAAAAGAAGTTATAAAAGAAGACCTGACAGAACATTACCATGGCTACTCAACAATAAATGATCAAATAAAGAAATGGACATGTAATATGTGGACATTATTTTATCTTCTGATAAGAATGAGACCATGGAGTGCTATAAGAGACATGAAACTAGCACAGTATAGGAAATTGATTGCTAGGCACAACAATTATACAGTTTAGTGGTCATTATTCAAACAATATTTGATTATCCAATCAGAATCAAGTATTCCAGAGAGCCATGTTAACATTTGTTAATCTTTTTTTCCCACTGTACACTCTTTCTCTCCCTTTATTTATCTGTATGGTTTCATTTGCAACCAGTGTTATATTGCATACATTTTTCTATTTGTATACTGACAGCAAAACTCTCATAACAGCTATATTTGAAATTGAATATCTATTGTTATATTCTTTAATACCTAAGTGCTGGTTAGGCTTATTAGAAAACTTCCTGGATAAGAGTTATAATTGTGAGCATTATAAATACTTTGATTGTATTCTTCTTGAATTGATATCTTTTTACTTGTAGGTTGTTTGAGGAACATTTTAAATGGTGCTTTGTACAGAAATCATTAACACTTGTTCTTTCATTGAATCTCACTAGACATTTGAATTAAACAAGAACAGAAGTAATAACTACTAACCTTCACTGGAAGAATTGCACGTGTACAGAAAGATTGGAGGTTAATGTTTCTGTTCAATGTTGCTAATATTCAGCATCAGGGACTCTGCTATTAGCTAATGTTGACAGCTGTAGATTTGGCAAATTAGTTTGACAACATGCATGGCCCTTATTCTCAAATACGAAAATGAGAATAGTTCAATGATCTCAGCCCATTATTTCAATTATCCAGCATTTTAATTAATGACTCTTACCTCTGGTTCTTGAAAGCTGAAGGGCCTTTGGTTTAGTTTTTTAAGTCTTTGTCTCAGAGCACTTTCCAGCTGAATGCATTTCTGAAGCTTTTCAGAGGGCAGCGGTGGAAATTCAGTGATTTCATTTCGGGAAATGCTATTCAATAGTGATCATTTACAACCTCTTACTTTTGCACTGTGGTCAAAAATAAACAGTGTAGATTTCCAAAAATAGTTTAAAAGCCATTAAATTCTGTTCTTGGTTTCATTTTTATAGCCTAAGGGATTCTTACTGCCTCCATTTAAAATGTTCCTCAAACAACCTTCAAGCAAAAAGATATCAATTCAAGTAGAAGAAAATCAATGTATTTTAGTGCTCACAATTATATCTCTTACCCACAGAGTTTTCTAATTAGGCTAAACCAGCACTTAGATATTAAAGAAAAAAGAGAGAGAGAAAAAGAGTGTACAGTGAGAACAAAAAAAAAAAAGATTAACAAATGTTAACATGGCTCTCTGGAATACTTGATTCCGATTGGATAATCAAATAGTGTTTGTATAATGACCACTAAACTGTATAATTATTGTGCCTAGCAATCAATTTCCTATACTATACATTTATTGTTGAGTAGCCATGGTAATGTTCTGTCAGGTCTTCTTTTATAACTTCTTTTATATGAAATGAACCACGAGGCAAGTGATCTGTATTCCCTCTTAATGTACATTATATTTTGTACTTGAAGTTGGTGCAATTGTTATCAGTTGATTTAGTTCGGGAAAGTTAATTCTGCTAGTAAAGGAAACCAGTGTACTTTTTAAATGAACCCATATTTAATTAAAACCCGTGTACACATTAAATTGTTGTTCAGTAATAGTTCAACTTTATAAAAATCATCATTGTTATACTTTTGTAAAATATTTTGAAAGTATTTTAATAATGCATCCTCTCATATCTCAGAAGTTTTAATGCTCATAGCGAAAGTGTTTGCATTGTAAGACATTAGATTGTCTTGTGTATTTGAGATTCACTACAGTTCTGTACAGAAGTCAGATCCACTCAGAGAAGTAAATGGAAACAGAATTCTTTAGACTGTAGTACTGCTCTGCTCTTCCCGATAGAAAAACAACAAAGATGATGAAAGCCGTACTCCTTTAATCCATCCGTTCCATTGATGTGTTGCAGTTAAAAGGAAATCCCAACGTAGAGCATGTTAAAGCTTCACAGTCTGTGAAAAGACACAGTGTTTCTCAGACCGAGAGAAGGTTTGCAAGCGGCGCTTAATTCAAAAATTTCCCAGAGGGAAGCGCTCAGACTCCGTTTACAATTAATTTCTCCCAGCTTGTTTTTAATGCTGAGCAATAAAACCGTATGAAAATAAAGGCTATTGTCAAGCCTTAGATTATTAGATTATAGCGTATAATTCAAGCGTTCGTTTTTCATTTTCATGTTCTGATGAATCTGTTTTGATCTGGATAGAACTCTTTTGGTTATTCAGTATCTGCTCTTGTCTGCCCCACTGATGTTTTTCCTTTTTTGTGTGTTTTTTGCATATGAAAACCTATAATTGCTGTCCTTTGTGTTAGCAAATTGATGGACAGCTGCAACATATCAATAGTGAAGCAAATTTCTCTCTCTGTGTAACCTTATATGGGGATAATTGCAGGAGGGTGAAATTAACATGAGGACGGCAGACAGTTTTTTACCTTATTAGGTCAACAACAACACCGACCCTGTACTTACGGAAACCTGCTTGCCTGTAAACAAGAGTGAATATGTTGTTCGTGATTTATTCAGAGACGGAAAATAATCAGACGATAATAATTACGCAACCTATTAAAAGTTATTTGTATCTGAGAGGGACAAGCATAAAGGGGAAAAATGTAATGAAACATCACTCATAGTCTCCACACGAGAAGCTAATCAGCTGGATTAATATGTAAAGCAACATTTCTCGCACATGCATGGTTGTATAGAGGAAACGATAGTGGACGGAGGATGGGAGCTAATTATATTTCAGTGCAACTGTGATTTAATGTGCTTGTTGGCTAATGCCCAATCAAGCAATTTGAAGAATTGTTGAAAATATAATTTAACTGCCCTCACTTTGCAGTACAATATCTGACATCAGCACCTTGGTGAGAGAGCGTTATTCACCTTGTCTTTGATTAGCTCAATTATTTTCCCATTGACTATTCAGCGTTTAAAAGCAAATAAGGGCAAATAACTCAACCTCGCTACCTTTTAAAGATGAATTTATTCGTATACTTCAGATTAATAATCTGAAATAATGAAATGAGATACAACTCCATTCAGTTCCACATACATTTCCAAAATACAAACACAACGCCAATGGCAAATGATCTGTATTCACTCTAAATTAGATTATATTCATATCCATTTTCTCTTACAACATAAAGTTTGGTGCAGTTGTTCTCATACATTAGTTCAGAAAATTATTTCTATTAATAAAGCAAACCAGTGTACTTTCTAAGTGAATCAGTATTTAACTGAAACTCATGTGCACATTAAATTGTTGTTCAGTAATGGTGAAACTTTGGAAGAAAATGTCATTATTGCACAAATCATAATTGTATGGACATTGGCTAGACATGATTTTAATGTTTTAATAATGCATCCTCTCAGATCTCAGCAGCTGTAATGCTCCCAGTAAAAGTGTGTTATTTTAAGATATCTGATTAGCTCAAACCATTTCACATTAAAGAATACATTCCAAAAACTATTTAGCTTTTAATAGTGTTTTATGGCAAATATCTCAACCTTTCTACCTTTTGAAGATGAACTTAGTCGTATGCAATATAAACAAACTGAAAAGATGAGATGAGATCATCTCTTTTTTTCTCATTAATTGGAAGAAACAATTAAACATCTCATAACTTAATATTTTGAACTATTACAGAATTAAGAGAACAAAAAAAAAAGAACTTACAAACACAGTATTATATGCATAGACATATTTATATACACATCCAAATAAAATAAGTTAAAGCAAACCAGTGTAAAAATAAAAAAGTAAAAATTAATTAAAGTTCTTGTACACATGACATTGTTGTTCAGTAATTAATCATTATTGTGTGGACATTGACTAGAAATTATTTGTGTGCTTTATTAATGAATCTTCTCAAATCTCAGGACAGTGAAGGTGTTTGTGTTTTAAGTTATTAGATCGTCTTAAATATTTTCCCATTGAAAAATAGATGCTTAAGACTATTCAGCGTTTAATAATAAATGAAGGCAAATATCTCAACCTCTCAACATTTTGAAGATGAGCCAGTTACATGCAAAAGAAATAAACAGAAATGAGATTAAATCTGTTCAAGGAGGAAAAAGAAACATTCTCTTTTGTTAAATAAATGACATTCTCAAAATAAAAATACAGCTAGATTAGCTTTTCCTCAATGAAATAGTTCATGGATTAGGTTTGTGGGTTGTGTCTGTGTTAATGAAATGTTGCATGAACAGTAGATGTTGTTATTCTTTTCTTCGCCGTTCAAGACGACCACCAGCTAATCTGTTTGTGCCCAAGCTTCCTCTCCCGCTTGCCCCGTTACGGCCCTGCCACGCTCATCTCTTTAATCTGCCCTCCCAATTAGCCTCGACTTAGTGCAAAGCAAACAGCAGTGCTAGGGCTGCTAAGTTGGACTAAACGTCCTTTTAGCTAAGTCATTAGCTCTCTTTGCGCACACTGTCAGGAACAGTCTGACTCATTAGTGTGTCATCGCAAACAGTCATGTCAGAGACGCTAACCAAGACTGAGAAATGAAAGACAACTAGCCTCAAGTTAACATACTGTATGTGCTATTGCTAAACCGGACCAAATTAGCACATTTGCATGCTAATTTATGAAATTGTCAAGTCATAGCATCTCTGAAAATGCTATGTTGGCATATGAGAGCAGGATGAAGCTGTGTATGGATAATGACATCTTGAAAACAGGTTTTTAGGGTGTTAATGATGTTCTAGCAAGAGTATATTTGGAAAACTTGCAATGTGTGCCAGAGGGGACGTGCGCACAAAAATATGCAAACAGACACACGCATATGTGCGCAGTGGTACTCGTAGCACTTGTTAACACCTCTCGATACCGAAGGGTAGCAAAGCTGTTACAATTCACACTTCGAACATTGCAGCTGAGGTGTGTTTGACATAGTTTTGCTTCTTTAGTCAGCCAGTCTCTGCTCGCCTCACTTTACCTTCTACCCAGCAACACAAGCCATTTCTGTCACCCTACGTCATCTCAAAACAATCACGTTTTATGTCAAGGTATTAATGCAGTGGTACAGTATTTGAATTATAGATGTTGACTAAACATGTTTTTGAGTTGCTAAATGAGTTTGAATGTGTGTTTGTGTTACTATACTAGTTCCTGGCCCCATTCCTATGGAGTCCATTCAGACAGGCCCATACGAGGAGAAGATCTTCATGCAGTGGAAGGCCCCGAATGAAACTAATGGAGTCATTACACTCTATGAGGTGAGAAATGCTAAATGTATATATTTTTTATTTATATTTTATGTATTATAATGGATATAAATATAATATTATCAGGGTTCTGTAGGTCTACAAAGGTCTAAAAAAAATTTTGGCCAGCTGTTTCACAAATTAAGGCCTTAAAAGGTCTTAAATCAGAGCAGAAAGTCTTGAATTCATAAAGTCATGGCATTAAATGGTGCATGCATTGCAAAAAATGAATATCTTCCTCAGTATTTTCAACACAAATGTGACCCTGGAGCACAAAACCAGTCTTAAGTCGCTGGGGTATATTTGTAGCAATAGCTAAAAAAAAATTGTATGGGTCAAAATTATTGATTTTTTATTTTATGCCAAAAATCATTAGGATATTAGGTAAAGATCATGTGCCATGAAAATATTTTGTAAATTTCCTACAGTTAATATATTAAAACTTAATTTTTAATTAGTAATATGCATTGCTAAAGACTTCATTTGGACAACTTTAAAGGCGATTTTCTTAATATTTAGATTTTTTTTCACCCTCAGATTCCAGATTTCAATAGTTGTATCTCGGACAAATATTGTCCTGTCCTAACAAACCATACATCAATGGAAAGCTTATTTATTCAGATGATGTATAAAATCCAATTCGAAACTTGAACCTTATGAGGGTTTTGTTGTCCAGGGTCACAAATATTCAAACATCCTTAAATCAAGATGTCTCAAGATTTACTTGAGATGCTAAAGGAAAACGAAGTCTTAAAAAAAATGAACAAATGATTCAGTATGCTGTAACAAACAACAAGATCTGTCGATGGGGTACTTGTTTTAATTAAGTTTAATCCAGTTGATTGGCAGATATTCGGTCTTGTTTTAATCATGCAGTCACTTCATTCTGATCAATTCCACAGAAAACAAGACTCCTTATCTTATGTCATTTTGCTTCTCAAGTAAACATATCTTGATTTAAGAATCTTTAGACATACTGTATGTGCAGGAAAACAAGATTTCCAGATTCCAGTGGTTGGGACCAGAGGTATTAATTGTTATACTATCTTTGCTACAATTAATAAAAAAATTATGTAGATAGGTTGGAAGTTGCATTTGCATGCTTGGGACTGAAATGTTGCTGTTGCTGATGTGTGTATGTGTGTGTCTCAAAACCATATATCAATGTAAATTTATGTGGTAAAATTAGGTGGCAGGATACTAATTTGGTAAAAAATATTGCACAAAAATAAGTGATTTTTCTGTTGCAGGAAATGTTGTTTGACAGCCCGGATCTCTCGCAAATTAATGATTTGCTAGTCAATGCATAGAATATCCACATTACAAGCAAGGAAATGAAGTCACGGCATGACAAAAACAAATTATATACAGATTTTACTTTAATGTGTCTGTTTGAGTGGGCTGGAGGCACAAAAGAGCCTCACTATCTCTTTGATTTGATGAGGAAGACAAACCATGTGCAAGACATTGTACGTATCCAGGTACATCATTAAAACGGGGTTACAGCGTGTGCCATCTTGGTGATAAGAAGATTGACAGAATTTACTAAATGTATCGAGCGGACACAATGCAGTCCAATTTGGCCGGATAATTGCTATAATAGCCCTCATTGATTTAATTAGAAGCGTCCAATAGAATTATCCAAGAGATCTGAGCAGCCGTATGCCTCCTCTCCTCGCTTTCAGTGATTCAGACAAATTAGACTTAGGACAAAGAGCTCGGAAGCAGGAAAAGGCAGGTGCAGAGATGAATGCAGTGGAAGGGTCACAAAAGGATATGGTTTTGTTCGTGGCAAGCAAGTTTCTTGATTCAAAGCTTTAGGAAAGTTTGGAGACTCATGGAAATAAAATAGGACTGCAACAACCTGCAATAATAACATTAAAAGTTGATAGTGTTTTTTTTTTCTTCATTTAGTTTTTGAGAGTGTGAAAGGTTATTTGCAATATGCTGTATAAGATCAAATTAATAGTTTAAACATGTTTTTAATGTTATATTGTATACTGTATATGTATCATCACATACAATGCTGCATATACAGTATGTAATGCTTTTATTGCTATGTATGTTATTTTACATGCATAAAATTGTGTTTATATATAAACAATAACTTAAAAACTGTATAATATATATATATACTAATATTATATAGAGATATACACTTTCAAAAGCATATACTGTGTTCTAATTTAAATAAAACACAAACCAAACAAAAAAAACAAAAAAATACAATATATGTATATATATATATATACGTAGGGCTGTACGTTAACTTTTTCCTACAGAGGTTGAAAGTTTTGTAGCAACAGGCCAAACAGTTGTAGCACAAGTATAAAACATCTGTTATCATATCTGAAAACAAACACAAGTAATGGAGTTCATCACTTAAACAAGCACTGATGTTCCATACAGAGCACAAAAAAATACAAACCATCACAAAAATTGTTTTAGACAAAGTTTTCTAAATTTGCTAACACCTCTTACAAAGAATGGCAGACATTAGGCCAAAGTGTGTGACGATAAAAATCTTTGTAATTATGTTTATCCTTGTTATTGAAAAAATAAGAAACAAAGATATACATTACACATACACTAATACAAATAAAAACAAACAGGGATTTATTGGTCAGTACGTATTAGCAGTAACATTCAAGAAATGGAATATGAACAAATATAAAATTAAAAAAACTAGATCACTATATACATCAATGATTACTTTTTAAGCAACTGATGATGATAAGTTAATCAGTCAAGAGCAGTGAAGTGATTTTTTTCTGGTTGGTCGTTTTATTAACTTAAAAGGAATGGTTCACCAAAAATGAAAATTCTGTCACCTGTCTTTCAAATCTGTCAATAATGTTTCATTTTTATACCAGCATTTACTCAAGTTGTTTTAAACCTGAATTAGTTTCTTAGTTATTTTGAAGAATGTGGGTAACCAAAAAGTTGCTGGTCCACAGTAAACTTCCATGGGGGTTTTTTTTTTTTCCTCTAAAGTCAGTGTGGGCCCGCTACTGTTTGGTTAACCACATTCTTCAAAATATCTTCTTTTGTGTTCAGCACAAGAAATAAATTAATACATGTTTAGGACAAAATGTGAGTGAGTAAATAATGACAGAAATTAATTTTTTTTTGGGTGAACTATAATGACAGGCGGCAGCATGTTTAGTAGCTACTGTCACTTTTAAGAGCTTCATGCGTTTCTCTCTCAACTGTTTACTTTCAATTTAGACATAACCAACTGTGTTCATATGCAAACCTTGTGTGTTTTTGACAGTATTATACACAAAATCAATCAGACGTGTAAGACAACTTAGTCCAATAATCAGGCGCTTTTTGACAGGCTCTCAGTGTGAGCGCGCTGCCGCGCTTCATGAGTACGCTGAAAGAAAAAGTGCATGCAGAACAGCACGTGAATTAAATGTTTAACCGGTATTGCTTTAAAGCAGATGGAAATAATGTAGTTTTGTGATTGCGCATAAGTGCTGAGTGTCCCGTGAGAGCTAACTCTACGCTAAATGAACTAACATGATGTGATGCATGTGGCTTGTACAGTATATTGAGCGGAGGGAGGGCACCAGAACTGCAGCGAACAGACTGTGCGCCTGGAGCAGATACAACGAAATTTCTTCCAACAAGCAGATCGTGGAGGCCTTTTATCGTACAACGGGCGGGATTCAAACAAAAAAAAAATCGGCATGTAGCACAACCCATCCTGTTATAGACTGTACAGCCCTGTATATACGTATTATATGTTATAGAATAGATAGTATTTATATATATAGTTTAAATGATAAGTACAGTATGTAGTTAATGTTTTATTGATAGTTATGTTATGTAACTATAAATATATAAACAAAATATGTAGTGTGTGTGTGTGTGTGTGTGTGTGTGTGTGTGTGTGGTGTGTGTATGTATGTATGTGTATATATATATATATATGGGCAGGAATTATTTAGTCCAATATCGATTTACATAAATTCTAATTATAAATTTATATAAACAGTCTAGTCTTGACAAAAAAGTTGTCTGTAGAGTCTGGTAACACATAATTTAGTGCTATATTTGAACTGAATGAATTTGAGATCTACAGCAGAGCGGAAGGTTTTGAATGACTTAAATACAGATTTTTCTATTGACAGCCACAGTCTGTGCTCATAGAAGTTTCTATAACTAACTGTATTTCTAGCACGCTTAATTCAGCGGCAATCACACCAGAAGTGATTTGAGGTTAAGTGCCTGAAACAATGACACAGAGATGATTGCTTAAGGCTCAACCATTGTAGGAATGAACCAGTAACCCTCTGGTTACCAGCCACTAGGCCACAACACCCTATGTATAATGTATGTGAAGAAGTACTGGGTGGTCCATTGATCTACACTTATAAGAGCAGCTCAGAAGCCTGCTAAATATGACACGCACACATCGCAGTGGGTTTCAGATCAGTTTCTGAGTACCTGAGATGTGTCCTGCATCAAAATCCATACTTTTGATCAAATTTCCTCTCTCTCTCTCTCTTTCCTCTCCCTTCATTTCACTGCACAACAGCCTCCTGTTATCAAACCATCAAAGCCTTTCAGAAATTAATTGCTTTGCTGACAAAATAAGAATGTGCGTATGAAAGTGCAGGGAAAGTAAGACAGGGGAAGGTCCTCAACAGCTCCTTATTAATCAACACTGAGACGTGTAAAGCGAAGGTGTCTTTTGTCCTCCTGCTTCTTTATGTGTCTTTATCTCCATGCAAGTGAGGATGAGTAAATAGCAGAACACTTCTGCAAACGCGGCTGTTTGGTCCTTGATCTTTGTTTTGTTTAATTTGCGTGACATGTTGTGAGTTTGCGATGACGTGATGTCTTCCACCCCTCCGCTGTGTCTCATACGGCGTATCTGACGGCTTCCTGTCTGGAGTTACAAGAAAACAAACCACCCATTTTTTTTTAAAGAGAGAACCTGTCTGATGGTTTTTCTTTGGAGGAGTGATGGACAGGGGCATTGACACTCTCTGAGGGTGCTATTATTTGTTTAAACACACTTTAAAATTAAAATGACATTTGAGTTTAGCAGAGTTTTTTTTTTGACAACAAAAATGTACCATATTGTTATACCACGTTTTTTGCACCATTGTAGATTAGTTTTGCTTCGTTTTTTGGTTATAATACACTAACAAAAATGTACCAAAAGGTACCATATTATACTATATTATGCTATGGCTTTTTGGACTGCTGTCGTGGTATTTTAGTCGTGGTGTCATGGTGGCAAAAAGTATTCTTGAAAATACCTTGGAGTACCATATAAAAACTATGGTACATTAATTTCAGTACCATCAATGTGCCATGTACTTTTTTTGTAAGGGACATGATACCATGGTAATTTTTTCATTGTAAGATTTTTAGACATCTACCATGGTAATACCATAGTGTTCTTTGCTTTTTTAAAAGGAATTAAAATTGTTATTTGGCAAGGACGCATTAAAAGTGACAGAAAGGACATTTATTATGTTACAAAAGATTTCTATTTCAAATAAATGCTGTTCTTTTGAACTTTTATCATGAAAATTCCTGAAACTAAATACATTGCGTTCCACAGATCCATATTAAGCAGCAAAAACGGTTTTCAACATTGATAATAATAAGAAAAGGTTTACTGAGCATCAAATCAGCATATTAGAATGATTTCTGAAGGATCATTTGACAATGAAGACTGGAGTAATGATGCTGAAAATTAAGCTTTGCATCACGGGAATAAATTATATTTTTTAAATATATTTAAATAGAAAAGAGTTGTTTTAAATTGTAATAATATTTAACAATATTACTGATACTGGTGAGCATAAGAGACTTTTTTTTTTTTTTCAAAAACATACTTTTTTATCGACCCCAAACTTAAAAAAAACAAAAAACAAAGTAGTGTAAATACTATAGTGTATAAATAAAATAATCATAATCAGTACAGTGGTATATTTCAAAGTATCCAGATATAATAATTTCACATCGATGTAATATGGTACCACCATACTTTTTTTATAAGTAAAATCAATTTTTCTCTCTCTAAATAAGTCAAAGTAAGGAGCTGTTGTTCTGTGTGCTGATGTAATGGGGAAGGTTTTCACCTCTAACAAAGATAAACAGCCTGAGGAAAACCTGTACACATCCCACTTCCTCCCTTCATGGTGTTGTTTTCGTTTCCATCAATAAGTGCTTGAGTTGCAAGCACTCGAGTTAAGAGAACCAGTAACCCCTATCTCTCGAGAGCGGCTAAACCCATTTAATGGGCTCATGATCCTGCACGTCTGGGTCTAGAGACAGCTGGAGGGAGGTCTAAATCCGGGTTAATGTCGAGAGTGCAGTTTTTATTTACCGTTTGTCATGTCATGAGACGGTGAGACTCAAGCACCCTTATTTTGTCCCAAACAGCAGACATTAGTGTATCATTGCTAGTATTCAGAAGGAAGTTGTTAACAAGGTACTGGGTTGATGCAATGAGTTGGTCACTAGATTCTACAAAGTTTGTGAGGTTTATGCCATCTTTAAAAGATATTCAAAGTTTTAGTAGCAAGTAAACAAATGATCCATATGCTTTGAGCCATGAGCATTGTGTATTTTCAGATTTTTGTTTTCTGATTATTTTCTGAGTCATATCTGTAAAGAAATGTTTTTATTTTTGGGGGGAATGAAATTTGTATCACAAAGTCTATAGACATGTTCCACTATTTTTATTCTCTCTCATGCCGGACAGTGGAGAATGCTGTGCCATTACTTTAATAATTTGACTGTATGTTATCACTGTTTTCAGATTTATTCTCCATAAAAAACATTTAAACCACACTGTATTTTAGATGATCGTGGTGGGCAATGTCTAAGTGGGCAGTTCTTGATCAAGTCTGATTATATGAGACTATGTTACTAGTATTGTATTACTAGTATTTGCATAAGTGCTGTATTTTTTGTTTTTCTGTTTTATGCCTTGCAGAACTGAGTGGAATATAACATATTATTCTCTTCACCAAATGTTGAGTAACCTCATTTCTGTCTGGCATCCCAAACCCTCATAACTCACCCAAATATTCTGTGTTCTCAGCCAGTCTGTTTACCAGCTGTAAATCTCAGGAGATGGTGACTTGAACGAGGCCGAGGAATTACTAACCGAGCCCAATCAAGCTTGGGTTTATAGTTTTGCGTTTCACATATCTGCTTGTATGGCAGTTGCCTTGGATTTCAAGTTCTTAAAAAAAATTCTGAAGGGTTGAAAGTCCATGCAGGATGAATTGTAGATGTTTAATTGCTTTGAGCTTCATTGAAGTACTTATTTGTGAATTGTGCAAGTGTGGTTGTATGCTTGTTTGTTTTTCTAGGGTGCCTTTTTTGTTAGTAGTTTTACTTTTCACATGACAAAAGGAATATTGTATGACAGTGTCACAAGAGACTTTATCCCTGTTCCAAAGCGTAGTGAGCAGCCTACATGCCTACTGTCTACATAGGCATCTGTCTTCTATGGCTCAGTTTAATTGGAACCTCATAAGTGTCTGTTTTGGACCAATTTCCATAAGCAGCAACATAGGCTGAACTGATTATTTTACTCTGATATTTTTACACTGATGGGCCATTAGGTGAGGGGCCCTTAGTCTCTCAGGTGTGAATCACATAAATATTAATGGTCATTGTCACTCCCTCGCATATGGACTTTCTAACACAAAACATGTCTTACAAAAGTTAGTCAATATATTGTTTTCTGTGAATGAGTGAGCAGGATGATTTTCATATCATTTTATAGCAAAAACTCTAGTATATCACATCCAGTTCTCAAAAGTCTTGTGAACAAATGTTCTACATGTTTTATGGCCTTATTTCAGTCACTGTTATTTTTTCACTAACCATGCACAAACGTTGTTGTTTGTTCCTTACATGTTATTATAGCCAAGTTTGTACAGAATTAATATTTTGTAAAATTCTGAAAAATTAAAAAAAATATTGTCAAAACGTCTCCTGGGCCCCAAAACCCTTTCAGAGTCAAGTCAAGTCACCTTTGTTTTTATAGCACTTTGTACAATACAGAGTGTGTCAAAGCAGCTTTATGGTGTTAAACAGGAAAAACGTGTGCTGATAATGCAAGAGCACAATAGAAAACAGTCAGTGTATCAGTTGATTCAGTGATGTTATCGTCCAGCTCAGTTCAGTTCTCTTCCAATAGTGTCTGTGCAGTCAAGTCACCAATGTTGCCAGAAATTGTGACCCCAGAGGGATAAGAGGTAGTGTCCATAAGTTGCCTTTGGAACAGCCTTTTTGTTGCTAGTGAACTTAAGATGCCTTAAACGGCAGCTCCCTAGGTTTTGGTACAGGATCCCTCTCTGTCTCTCTCTCTCTTTTTTTTTTTTTTTCTCATTGTGAAGCGAAGTAGCCATAAATCCAATATCTCCTACAAACAGGGCTGTTTTCTTCACATTCCCATCTCCGCTGCCAAACTGAACTAGGAAATTAACCCTTTTCAAATCAGCTGTGGTCAATTAAACTCAAGCGGCTCTTTTAACAGAGAGCCACAGTGCATTCAGTAGTGCATTAGGCCACTTTTAGCAGCCTGTCGCGTGGCATCACATGCCCCCTGGCCAACACTTCCTGTCTCCCCTGACATTAGTCTGAAAAGAGAGAGGGAGGACAGACGAGATTGGGAGATAGATCCCCCATCCTCACCTCTTCATTTCATACTTTCAGTCTTCTACAGGATTGACCATCCCTTGTGTTTTTCCCCCATCAGGACATTTAAGTGATGACAGAGTAATTGGAGGTCTATTGATCTCAATGCCGGCCTTTGAGCTGTTAAGTTGTTGTTGTTGTTTTTTATTCATTTAGTCACAAAAAATTTTTTGTGCAGGACACATTGTCAAAAATTAAATGATTCTGGTGGTACATTTTAATCACCACCAGTATCCATGTGTACTCTTGTTGCACTGGAAGATACACATAATCAAAAGTACTACAAATATTAATATGTAACAGCAACTAGTTTAATGCAATATACATATATAAACTACAGTATTATTGTTTATATTAAGTTTAGGTGTGGGCTAGGATCAGGAGCGCCTGCAGGATTTCTTCCGAGGGTACGCACAGTGTTTTTTTTGGGGGGGGGCAAATGATCAGTGAGAGCAGAACAAATGTGTCACACGTTTTAAACTCAACAAAATGGTAAAATTCATATATCAAGAGCATGCTCACAGATGAAAGCAGAGAACAAAACAGCATTGGATTAAGTGGATTAGAGCCCTGCACGGGCCTCAAATATAGGCCCTAGCCAGTCTTTTTTCCCCTTTTCTCAAAAAAGCTTATACTACTGTTTCAGCTATTAAAATAGTTCAGTTTTGTATGTAATGGAAAGTGATTATTTTTCATTTCGTTTTTTTATTAAGTTAATTTAGAAAAACGTTTGGAGCATTTTTTGTTCGTTAAATGTAAGTTGTTTTTTTTGTGTTTTTTTTTAAGTAAGGACCAAGCGGCCAGTGGCAGACAGTTAGTTGATCATAGCCTGTGTTTGATCAATTTACCCTTTTCAAATCATCACGACTTGCCTAAAATAAAATCTATAGATATAAAACAGTTCAAGCATATCACAATGTTAGTTTAAATGTTTAACCTAGATAAATGTGTGCTGTTAGACGCATATCCAATAGTTTGTGTGGAGAGTGGAAGCTGAAGCGCGCTCTGCAGGACATGGAGGCGCCAGCGCGATCACATTTTTTTCTAACAGTGGAAACAACTTAAAATACGCAGTCATTTTTGCTCATAAAGGTAAAAGTAATACATCATTCTAAACTGTAAAGGTCTAGTTTTATGGTGTGCACTCACAATAACATAAAACAAACGCTTTCTGCCGTCTCGGTCTTGAGCAGGAGCGCTTCACAATGATGAACTTAAACTCAGCAAATTGTCTCACAGGCATGATAAAAATATATAGAAAGCTTTAAATTACTACTTTAAAACGAAATAATTCAAATTGAAAATAGAAACTATTTCTTTATGTAATCCGTGCATTTTTCTTTAAAAGCACGCCCAATGAGGAAATGGCAAGTCATTTTTTTCATCACCATAATTGATGGTTATCTAAAATATAAAAATAAGGAAAAGCCTAAAACAGGCCCGAATAATTGTGTTTTATTTTATTATTTGGGTAGAATTAAAAAATACAACCAACACAAATTACTGAGGGCAGTAATATGGAAAACTTTGTCCTATAATAGATGCTTATATTTTCTGATTTTTTTATGTTGCTCTGTTCTGAATACCTTAATTTAAAGGATTTGCTGCAACGCAATTTTTGTATGATATGTGAATTATTTATTAGCCTTTTTTTTTTTTTACCCATGCAGCAAATGATTTAAAAATAGCTTTAAAATTACTTTATTGCATTCTAGACGATTTTAAAGTACTTTTCACTATAAATTTTAGCTTGAATGTAAACATTGTCATGATTTCGTTGTATTCCCGTTTGTAAAATAGCCAACAAATTAATTTTTGTAGGCTAACCCGATCTCATGAAAATGCGTATAGCACGATTTTCTGCTTCTATTTGGCATAATATTTAACTGCAGAAATTGACTTTGGCATGTAAAAGACTGATAAATTCATAATTAATGGCAATATCTGATTCAGTCGACAGAAATACGGGACACACAGGCCTATAATAACTGCTGAAATGTTTGCTGGGCAAATCTCAGGTCTGTCTGAGCGCTCATGGTACGCACAGTGCGTATAGCCTTACACCTGCAGGCGCCGCTGGCTAGAATTAAGGGATCTAAAATATGATCATGCAGAACAAGGCTGTTAACATGTGTTTTATAAGTCCTAATACCAGCAAATGCTAGTATATGGCCTGCTACTAAGAAACGTGTGTTAATTGTGAGAACTGGACCTTAAAATAAAGTGCAACTGATTTTATTTTAATTGAAATATTTTTTTATAAACATTTTTATATATTAAAAACTATTTTAATGTAGACAAATATTTGACACTGAAAAAAATATTTGGACACTTAAGACATGTCAAAATAAATTTCTGTAAATTGTACAGTTTACATGATTAAACAAAGATATACTGTTCATACTGTTTGAAGTTATTTGAGTATGTTTTACAAGAAAATACTATTTAATAGATTTTTTACTTATTTGCTTATTCATTTATTTGAATTCAGTGTTACTTGCTGTGTCTTTGTAATTGTTGGTGAAATTTACCTGCAATTTCTAAGTGAAAATTGTTTCTTCATACTGTTCCGTGAGGTTACTCTGCTAGACTACTTAGTGCACTCAAGATACCTTTTGAATCTGATGTACAGTATATATGAATAAAATTGTTTAATGAATTGTTTTAATTGATTTGATTCTCTGGAAGGGTTACACTGAGCTAGACTCAACCTCAGACCTGTATCATAACATCTTGAGAGCAACTTACAGCCGAATTATCCATCTGTCTGTGTATTACACGAACAATTCCCTTCAGCCACCTCACGCTTTCTGTTTCATTGGGCTGTAAAGAACCTGTGTTTTATGAGATATGTTCAATACGACCTGCTGTTGGCTGAGTATATTAACACCGAACAAGGGCACAAATTTACAGAGGAGCTACGCTAAAGGCAATAGATGATATTTTAAAAGCCCCTTTAATAAAAGGCCTGCCATCAATTTCTAATGCCCTTTCATTTATAGAAAAACCTATCAATTTAAAACAAACAAAAAATGTATCTAACTGTCAAACTGGTAGGTATGCAAAGCTAAAACTGGACTTAAGAACACAATTAAATGTTAAAGGTGAATTTCTTTAATGCTTAAACTTCTGGCTCAACTAATGACATGAGTTGAAGCAGAAATACCTGTTTGTCCAAACAGTGGGTGAAGAGGGTTTAAACATTTCAGTCAGCGTGTACAGTAAATTGGCAGCTGCAAAAGCAAAACTCAGGTTGTAACTCTCTATTAAGACTGATTTATAATCTGTAATGTGTAAACGTGTGC
Organism: Sinocyclocheilus anophthalmus; assembly: GCA_018155175.1. NCBI lineage: Eukaryota > Metazoa > Chordata > Actinopteri > Cypriniformes > Cyprinidae > Sinocyclocheilus > Sinocyclocheilus anophthalmus. Next base: position 179,215 of record JADLZN010006430.1, on the reverse strand, counting down.
TTGGCAGTATATTACACCAGGCTGCTCTGCCACACCTCAGCGGTGCTGTGTGATTTACTGACCCAACATGAAATCATAAACATGATAGCATATTAAATCAAAACTAGGCTGCTGGAAAACATAAAAATATGTCAGTATAACCAATCCTTTGACATGAAATAAAACAACACGCATGAAAGTCTAAGGAAACCTATGTATATTTGCACACTGTTACTGCATGTCCTTGTCCTGTACAAGATATCGCATGCAGGATTGTTTTTCTTTGACATATTATTTAAAAAAAACAATTAAGTCCAAACATTCATACTCCCATAAGAGATGGTGTGTGTGAGTCAGTATGAGAGTGTTTATGAGACAGTAGTGGCTAATAAATGATAATTCTGTCATTATTAACTGTACTCATCTCCATGTTGCTCAAAATCTGTATGGACTTTATTTCTTCTGTGGAAAAAAAGACCGATTTGCAGTGCTTTTCCAAAATTGTTACGGTAACAAATATACAGTACACAACTGTTTAAAAGTTTGGGGTCAGTAAGTTTGTTTTGTTTTTTTAAGACTATACTTTATTCGCAAGGATGCATTAAATTGACAGATAGTGCACACAGAAAAACATTTATAGAGTTAAAAAAAAAATGGGCTCATCTAAACGCTGTTGTTTTGAACTTCTCTGCATTAAAAAACATCATTTAACAGTAACTGTGTTCCCCACCCGCACGCAGACCTATGTTCAGCATGCTAATAGTAAGAAATGTTGGTGGTCGCAAATCAGCAATTAAGCACCATTGAATGCTAAAGGACTCATGTACCATGACGAGACTGAGGACATAATGCTGAAAATTCAGCTTTGTATCACTGAAATAAATTACATTCTACATTTGATTTTGGTTGCACTGTCCCTTTAAGTGACTACCGTATACTGTACTATAGATTTGACTCCTATCAGTATGCCCACAGGTTCTGTATAATCTGCCTTTTTAATCAGAATCTACGTCAAGTTCTTTTTGACATCTGACAAGTTTCATCCATTGCATCTTGCACGTCTCTCATGTATGTCTGTGATTTTGCGGATATTTGGCTTGAATGCACGATGGTTCCCTGACCTGTTTTTGTTGCCTCCTGTGCGTCCCCGGGAACAGTCAGGGTGGTTGGGGGTGTGTTTGTGTGTGAGTCAGAGTGTTTAGAGGGCATACTGAATCACTATACTATGCATGCATGAAAAGCTTTTAGGCAGCGGGCCTGCCAGGCACCAGCTTGTGCAATTTATTTCGATTGATCTTGCAAGTGTGGATCATGGGCGGTATTTTTGAAGTGTGAAACGTCAGGGATAAAATGTTTTGATTAACCCATCAATCGAGGGCCATCACTTTCCACAGTCTCCTCTAAAATCTGGAACACCGGTTTTGCATCTTGCGCATGACAAAGAGAGACTGAGTTCGGAATAGGTAGTAAATGTTTCTGGGCGTGTTAATTGTTAACTGGATGTTGTTTTCAAAAATTTAAATTTTTACAGCCTCGTAAAAGTGTTTTAATAAGTGGCTTGTATTTACAGCGCAGTTCACTGAATATGCTTGTTATTCATTGTATTCTTAATATAATATTTGGGTTGCATTTCTAGTCACTGAAATTATCTCAAATATTTGGAGAGAACATCTGAATGCAGAAAAGCCAAAATAACTAAAAGAAATCCAGTAAAACAATTTGTTCAGCGTCAAATTGCTTTTCCTGTTTCAAAAGGATGATGTTATTTAGAATTATAATGTTTAAAGGAAAAAATGAACCCCAAAATGAAATATGTTATTTGCTCACACTCTGTTCCAAACTTGTATGACTTTCTCCTTTCAATGAAACAGAAATGAACTGCAAGCACTGGCCAATATATATATATGTATTGCTTATTTATTATTTGTTATTTATTTAGTGCTTCTTGCGTTTAAGTCATGCAAGTCTTTTGAAATCATACTGTTGCATGGGCTTTGTGTGAAGAACAGACTGAAATTTAAGTCGCCAATCATTGAAAATGCATGCAATCTTGGTATGAAAAGACAGGTTTGACAGTGAAACAAAACTGTGGAGCATTTAAATTATTTTATTTCTTTGAAAACAACATCCTTTAATCAATATATGCTTTTATTGAATGTAAAAGACAGCATGAACATTCATCAAAACTCTCCTTCAATTTTTTCTGGATTTAAGATGAGCAAGATGTTAATGGCAAATAAACTATGACGTAACTGTCTCTCTGTGTCTCTATTGAATCTACTGAACCCTTGATGGAGTTATCATTGTAAAAATCTATCGGCCGCTTTTCTTTCATTAGATCACCTATAAGGCTCTTGGCTCCCTGGACCCCAGCGCAGATTTGACAACACAGCGTGGCCGGGTCTTCAAACTCCAAAATGAAACCCATCATCTCTTCGTAGGGTTGTATCCTGGCACCACGTCCTACTTTACTCTGAAAGCCAGCACAAACAAAGGCTTCGGCCCACCCGTGACCACCCGTATTGCCACCAAAATCGCAGGTAAGGGAACAGCATGGTTTCAGCTAAGGGTTCAGCTAAGATTGTCGGATATTTTTCAAAAGTGTAATGATTATTAAACACAATTATAGTAAAACAGACCCTCAAGTTCCATTTTCATTTGTACTTCATGGATATAGATGTCGGATTGATGTTGGACAGACTGATGATAATGTATGAAATTATTTCTGGGAACATGAACTGACAGGGTTAAATAAGCTTAATTTGATTGCTTCCCTAATTACCACTTAAATTTCCAAAATTTGCATAATTAGTTTTGTCATTTTGACTTTTTTGTGTCTTAAAGAAGCTTTGCTGGAGCAAAAATCTCATTAGCGAGTTATTGGCATAAATATAGTTGGAATACAGTTAATGTAAAGTGAACAAAATAATGAGAACATGAATCATAAACAACATCCTCCACAAGTTCAGCCCCATTTCTGTGGCCTGCGGCTGTCAGTTCGTTCCGTTTCATAATGACGTGGCATTTGTGCAGCACGCCAGACACCGTTTATTAAAACCGTATTGTTCACTGAATCTAAACATTGTAATGAGAGATTGACATTTTCAATGTGATTACATAGTAATGATCGTTTTGAGTCAGGCTTCAAAACTGTCTGCTTTCTCGTAAGAGTCAATACTGTGAAATGTATTTTTTACAAAAACATGAATATTAATTATGCATAATATTAAAACATGTTTTTGTGTGTTTGAAAGGCAGCTGAGTTCCAAGTTCAATACAAGCTAAACTCTGTTCATCTGTAACATGCTGTCAATTGCCGCAGACAACAATTTTGGCATCTCCCCCAGTTTATAATACATGCAAGAAGTGTTTACAGTAATGCACTTTCATTTCAAAGTTTTAATACTATGCACAGAAATATTGGTCATTTTATTCTTGCAAATGCAATTCATTCATACTTATGTTACTTAAATCGATAAAAAAGTGCAAAGCTTTTTAGACATCCACTAGGTCTGCTATGCTATACAGTGCGTGCTTTCTTTATATTCTGATAGTCGGTGTCCTTTAACACGAATCTATGTGTCTGCAGCTCCATCCATGCCTGAATATGAGACCGACTCTCCTCTCAATGAGACGGACACGACAATCACCGTCCTCTTAAAACCTGCCCAATCACGAGGGGCCCCTGTCAGGTGAGCATTCATCTCATGCCACTGGCCTGTTTAAAGTATTTTGCTTATTTGTTTTACATTGAAGAACTGAAAAAATGTAAAAGAAATGTGCACCTTGAATGCAAGCTTAGTCTGTCAAATAAATAAAAGTAAATGTGATTGATGTTGAGAATGTTTGCATTTGTGACATTATCTAAGAAAGTACTGGTCAGGTGTGCTCTTTTGACACTTTTATTCAAGGGAGAATATAGAGAGGACCGATATAATGAGGGACTTTAAAATCCTAATTGGCTGTTATCAGTTGACTGAGATTAGGAGCCTGAAAGTTTGTCCCCTTGAGCTCACTGGACCTCAACATCAGCTGTAAAGATTTAAGTACTTGTTCACATGCTGATTGTGTCAAACAAAAAAAAAAACACTTTATTTCCATAGTCCACCTTAGACATTATACTAGGTATAAGTAACTTTGCAACTACATGTCAACTATCAGTTATTACAGTATTAGTAGACAGTCTGCTTAATACCTGTTTGAAAGAAGAGACGTCATTAGACACCATTTTGGTGTCCACATCAAATTAAATTTACAAAAGTGATTTTATATACTTACAGAAAGCAAGTAAAGCATCTGCTTTACTGTTTCAAATAACTGGTAAAATAATGTCAAATGTAAAAATATGGGTGAAATAATGTTCTATTGTCATTCATCTTAACAGATATATTTCTGTAAAAATGAAACAATATACTTAATCTGACGTACTTATTAAAATATATAAAATAATAAGTGATCATACTAAATATTATTATGTTTTAAAAAGCTTCTTTCTGACAAATGGGTACAACCTATTGCACTGTGATCCTTAAGTAGAGTCTTATTAATGCCATCTAATGATTCTTGTTCTAAATACTAAATACTATTGTTACACTAAATTATGTTTTAGTGGGTGTCTTCTGTAAATCATAGTAAAAATGTATAATAGTCATTATTTTTTGCTCAGAAAAAAAATCTAATTAAACAGGACACATTCTAATGTACGGTGGTAAAACAAAAACTAAATGTTAAGCTGTATTAAACTTCTATTGTTTTGATGCTTGAAAACCCCTTTTCATCTTTGACCCATCTGTTTTAACACTTTATTTTAATATTTCCTAACTGACATTCTACTGACTTTTGCAAGTACCTGTCTGCTTATTCTACTAACCGTAACCCTGTCCTAACTGTCTACTAATACTTTAATGAGAGTTAGTTGACATCTTGTTGCAAAGTTACTTATAGTAAGTAGAATGTGTGAAGTGAACTGTCTGTTTAAAAAAATGGTTTTAAATCTGCAGACAGATGCGAACCACATTAAAAGCCAAGAAGACACCAAATTACCCATGATCCCTCTCTTCAATCATCCAAGAGGTGTCTAGTGCATCGTCTGAATGAAGAAGTGCATTACTGTTGATTCACTCGGGGTCCTGAGGGTTTTTAAATGCAGTCATTCAAATAAGCATCATTTGTATGCTAAGCCTTCGAGGGGATCCTGGTCCATTTGGCTGTGTTTTGGCACCCAAACAAAGCCCTTCTCTGTGTGGAAATTCAGTATGTGAATGTGCAACAGATTTTGGCAAATTCTCGAAATTGCAAGTCGACTCTGACTTGGAAGAACAGCAGAGCTGATGTGCAATGGTAGCCCATCAGTAATTATGACAATTATTTGGTTGCATGGACTGTTCTGAGTTGTGTTATTTTTTTTTTTTTTTAGTATCATTGAACTACATTCAAGTGTTATTAGTATTTTAAATCATTTTTATTGTTTTTATTTTCCATTTTAATTTTAAAGTTTTAATTTTCTTTTTTTTTATAGTTTGTTTTTTATATACTTTTCTATAGTTTTTATTCATTTTTATTTCAGTTTTAGTTTTAGTTATTTTCCACATCAAGTTGAGTTTCAGTGAGAAATGTTGCCTTTGCAACTATCTTAAATAAAAAAGTGTTTTCTATTATTTTATTTTATTTTATTCAAGTAATAAACTTGTTTTTTTAATGGTTTAATGTGAGTGTTTTAATTACCATAATACCCCCAGTAATTAGCATTGGAAGACACATAAATAACACGATTCAATAATTAGAATTGGTATTATATTAATATAATAAATACTTAGGCAATTTATTAATGTTTGCAATTTATATTTAATATATTTAAGTGTAAACCAACATGCACTGATGTATGTTTTATTATAAACAAGTAGAAAACAGTTTTTCCATTGTTAGTTTGCTCTATAATGCATATGACCCTGGCAATCCATAAGCGTCTTTATAAAAAATATGCAACTGAAAATTGTTTATAATTACAGCAGCTTTCGACCAGGGTTACAGCGGACACACAACACACGACATCCAGTGTGCACTTAAAGCCATTAGTTTGAAATGAAGATCCAGTGTGTTTGAAAGAGAAGAGCAGGCAGGCCTCTTTGGTCATGGGAAATTATCCTTTATGAAAGATGCCAGATTAGAGGCTTCTTTTCGGCGAAACATACATTTCCCTAATTGCACATAATTGGGAAGTATGTTCTTGGCGTAAGACCACATAATTGCAAACAAGTACTATTAGCACTGAGAGCTCAAAAGATGTCCTTATCTATTCACCGTGTTTTGAAACACACACATGCCCCTCTCCAGGCCTTCCCCACGACGAGCACTTTCAAAAAGCCTCATGTGCACAAATCCGCCACCTCCCCTCCAGCTAATTACCGTAGTGGAGATTTCCCTCTGCTGGCTCGCTACTGCATCGCTTGCCTCGTCGTTTTCTCTCAAGAGGAGAAGCAGCTGTGTATTTTTGGGTCTCATGCAGGTTTAAAGAGTTTTTTTTATTCCAAGAAAAGAGTGTAATAGAGATGTTTAGCAGCTAGTTGTTAGCGTTAGAGAGTTCTTGGTAGCTGACAAGGCCTTCTGTGATTCTTAGAAAGCTACAGGAAGAGATGTTCTTGATGGTTTTAATGGCTCGTTAAATTGCCTCGGGCACAGCTCCCTCTCTCTTTTTTGGATGTGCCATCGCTAGCTGAAGATATTTCAAATCATGAGGCTGCAGTATAAGCGGCTAATGCTAAAACATGCACTGTAAAAAATTATTGTGATTTTAACAGTAAAAGACTGTAAAAATGCTACAGTAAAAACCTGTTAACTGGTTAACAGTAAGTTTCCATACTATATTCGGTGAATAAATGTAATTACATTTAATGTAATTTTACAGTAAAATACTGTTAAAAATACGTTTTTTGGAAGTGAAAAAGAAAAAGTCATTGTATAAAAACCGTAAATTGACACTCCCAGAATTCCCTGCATGACACTTCATATTTGATTTTTTTTGTTGAAATAACATGTTTCTTCTTAGTTCTTTCTTATCAGGTGTGTACATTAGGGTTTAATCTTACATCTAATGTTGTTAAATTAATGTTTATTGCATTATTTCAGTATCATGTGTGTCACTATGATGGGGTTTAGTTTTTCTGTGAATGACACCGTGCACCTTCTATATATAAGTACTGCCCTCCTCAGCTCGTAGAAAAGCTGTTTGTGATGAGCTTTGGTTCATCATGTGACTTTCTCATCACCACCAGTCTTTGGTGGTTATCAGAGCATTACAATGGTTCAAAACAGATATTAGTACTTCAATATGTTGGTTTATTAACATTAGATCAGTTAATGATATACAGTATTTTATTGTGAATTTAAGATAAGTCTGTAAAACCTAAAATGTTGCTACCATATTTTTTACGGTGAAGTTCTGGCAATCACAGGTGCCGGTATTTTACTGTAAATGTCACCGATTTTTTTTTACAGTGTGTGCTTAAATATTAAAATGGACACTTTTTACATTTCCTAATACTTTAGGCTAGTTTTATAGTTATGAGCACTATTCATCAGTGCTTGTTGTACTTAAGAAAAAAGGTTGTTATTATAATTCCCAGTAGAATAAATCAAGCCCCGTCCTACAGTTTTCTCACTGAATTTGATGTTTTCCTCACATTACAGAAATCAAAATTATTATAAACTTGCTTCATGTCGACTTAAATAAAAATGTATTGGAATTGAGCCTCTTCATCAATTTTTGTGAGGCCTCATCCGAGAACTACAATAATGACATATTAGGTACATTGGTTTTGATATTTAGTACACTAATTAATCTTTTTTCCCCCTCTAGTGCTTATCAAGTGGTGGTTCAAGAGAAACGAAAGCAGAAAGTTCGCCGAGCCACTGATGTGTTGGAGTGTTTCTCCATTCCTGTTAGCTTCAGAAACGCCTCCATCTTGAATTCACCTCACTATTTTGCAGCTGAACTCCCCCCTGTTAGCCTTGCTGTAGTACAGCCCTTTACTATAGGAGACAACAAGACTTACAATGGCTACTGGAACGCACCACTGTCACCAGCCAAAAGCTACAGCATTTACTTTCAGGCCTTGAGCAAAGCCAACGGGGTGAGTATTTCATTTACTGTTTATTTCATATACCAATCTAATGTTCTCGATAACGGTTGACACTTAAGTATTGATTGGTAAATCTCCCAAAACCTGGCTGGGTCATATTTCACCCCAAAATCAAACTGAATGAAAAAATAAAAAAAATATAAAAAAATATATTTTGCACAGGAAAATGTAACATTTTAATCTTCATGACAAACATATTTTCCCCCAATTACCATCATGATAATCATTAAAGAGTGACACCCAAAAATTCTTCTATTTTATTTTTACGTATATTATTTACTAATGTATGTTTCATACTAACAAATGCTGTGAAGCATGACCATCCAAAAAACCATGCAAGTGCAATGTCCAAAATATAAAGCAAATCACACTGTTGCACACTATTACCATTTTTAATTAATAATATTTTTATCCTAATATATAACTGTATTTTTTTTTACTATCAAAAAGTTAAACATAATAGGAATCAAAATAAGAACCATTATTGACAATAATGTGAATTATAAAAATAAATAAAAAAACACTCATTATGATAATGGTGGGAAATTTCTGATTTTTCTTTTTTCTTTATTCATATTATTATTAGTAGTATTAGGGTTGCAAAAAAGTGGAACATTTCCAGGATTTTTTTGAATATTCCAGTGATTTTTGGAAAGTTCTCCGGAAATTTTCCACCCCTTTGCAACCCTAATTAGTATTATTATATTGTAAGATTCAACCTTAAACAAGCAATCTTTACAATTGAGAAGTCTTATCAATGAAGAAAAAAACAAACTGATATCACGTTTCGAAGCATAAAGCTGTACGTTGACAAGTCTAAAAGTACACAGAACATAACCTTTGCTCTATATCATCCAAAATTACAAGACTGTCCTAGAAATGGGTAGATATATTAATGCATATTTATATATATATTCACGTATTAGCCTTTAAGCAGGCATAATGCGCTCAGCAAAGGCTCCATTTAGGCCTGCTGCATTGCTCTGCGTTTTGAAGTATGTGGTTCCCGATTTGATTGGATTTGATTCAATTCAATCTCTCAGTCTCAGGCGGCTGGAGAAAAGCACTCAAAAACAACCTCAGACCATGACCCAGATAATTTGATTGGATATTCATGCATAAAATATGGATTTAGGTTGGTAGTTCAGATTTGTTTTCAACTTACCTTGTTTCCAAGTGTGTTCGAGGAGCGCTCGGTGTAAATGTGTGCCATTCGATTTCTTTTTCATTTCCACGGTGCAAGGTAACAAATAAATTCACAATGCAGTTCAGTGCAGAGATTACCCATCATATTGATAGCTATTCAAACCGGCTTTATGTAGCATTTGTCATTAGTAGAATCATGTATTGAGTTGATGCATTCTGTGCAGTTTTGTAATTATATTTATGCAAGAAAATACAAAACGATATCACTGCTTTATACAGTGGCTTAAAAATGTCATAACAAAAATGATAATAACAAATTATCACAAGTGTAGACAAGTGTACATTTCAAGTTTGTTTTAGTTTGTATTATCTAATAAAGACTTTCAGAGATATTTAAGACTCACTCAAGCATCCAAGTACTTGTAGGCGCCACTGTAAAAGTTATTAAACAAAACCAAAAACCAAAAACATTGTACAAACTCTCTAATGAACTACCTTTGCTTCATAATGTCAGAATGAGCAGGCAACTGTAGTCCACATTAAATTTGCTAGTCATCATTATCACTTTCCATGGAGTTGAAATGCCAGCATGACTTTTAAAGGCCTTTTCAGATGAAGTGTGTAATTTTGGGGGTGTTAAAATACTTTTAAAGCCAGTCATAGGTTGATTCTCCCGAAAAGAGCCCATCTTCTGTTGACATAGCAAAAATGACACACATTACCTTTAAAGACAGAAACACTGCTGTTTCTTGATCTCTCCATGTAGCAGCAGTCCATAAACGACAGCATCTCAGAGCGCCACTGCCCACAGAGTTTCTCCTGGCACTGCTAATAGGACCAGGTCACTTTTGATAGACTTTATCACATCAGTCTTGCCAGAGAAAGCGAGAGAGAGGGACAGTCAGGGGAATAGTGGTCTCAAACTGCTCTAAGCTAATTTAGGATTCCTCCACTCGCTTTTGTCCCTCCGGTGTGTTTGTGAACAGGGCCGCAGACGCTCGGGCCAAAAGAGCAAGTAATTGCCGCTGCAGGCGTCTTTTGTTCTGAAAGAGGGATACGGAGTTGTGAAGAGGCACTCACTCGTTTAAGTGGCTGAACCCACACTAGACAGAAATTGAAACAGACGCATGCAGCTTTTAACAAAATGGAACCCGCAAAGCGTGTCCTGTCTTTGGTGTGAAGCAGGTAAAAGAACAAGTTTGCAGCACATCGTTTCCACTGACGTGTAGCTCTAATAGGAACAAACAGCTTGCATTTAAAAGTCGCGACCTGTCAAAGGTGAATTCACTGTTTTGTTGGAGTGAGCAGCTATTATTGGACAACTTGATTAAAAAAATAACCAAGCAAAAAAAGTGTGTAAAACATTTCCCCCTTGGTCTAGTGTTAAATGGTCAGTTGGCAGGTCACACAAATAATGAAGAAATATTTAAGAATCTGCACTATTTCTAGATCAAATTGTCAGAAAAGGTCAGATTTTCCTTTATTCTACTGAAGCACAAGATGCTCTAATAATAATAATTGTATTTATTGGTTAGTTCATTTTTATTTTATTTAGTATTATTAACAACAACAGTAATAATAATAATAATAATAAACAATGTTGTTTATTTATTGGTTAGTTACATTTTTTATTTTATTTTAATAGTAGCTTTTTCACTAGCTCTCTTTCACCTTTGGATCCAATCGTGTATACATTTGAAACTAAAATCTTGGTGAACTACCCAAACTGTGTGCCTTGGTGCATTCAAACACTGCAGAGTTTTCATTTGGTCAGTGCAATGAAATTTAAGCAGTATTCATATATTCATGAATATGATTAATTGCTTCCTAATTGCATAAATGAAATGGGAATAGCCTTAATCCTGGGTTAATTAGTGTATAACCCTCTTCCTGTTGTTCTGTATAGCGTCTGATAGCATTGATACTCTTGGTCGGGGACAAAACATTTCTCTCACTGCAGTCGGGAGTGTTTTTGAAGCGTCTCGTACTTCTTTCACACGTTTTTTGAGAATCTCTTGCCGTTTCTTTCTTCATTTACACCTAACGCTGCAGTCAGCTGTCATGCTTTCCTTTGTTCTTTAAGAAAAATAGAGTGCTCTCTGTATGAATGAAAACACTATAGACAGCAAAAGCAGCTTGTGTCATTGTTTTCTGTTTTGTTTTTTTAGTTTCTTTTGCCTAATCCTCCAGCTAATACTTCGCCAGACTGGAGGTGTTACTCTCGAAAGCAACATCTCCTGAAATAGTAGCGCCGCTGTCTCAAATACCTCCAGATGACTGGCTGATGTCACTTTTCTTTTGTTATTTTGTGCTGCATGTTTCTTTTATTCATTTTCACTGGAGCGTTTTTCCTCCTGAGCCCCTAATGTGTAGATGATTGCCTCAGGAGGTTGTTGTAATCATTCATACCTGTGTTCATAATTCGTAATTATAAGCATCCATTTCACAATCTGTTTAAAACGCTGTAGAAACTGGGTGAACTCTGTTTAAATTTGTTTGTGTCTTTTTATGTCTCCTAGAAAATGTTTTTGATCAGCCTGTTTGTGCGACAGGCATAATATGATTATGACAAATAAATAGATTTGAAAAAGAAATAAAAAGAAAACAACTACATTTTGTGTTTTCTTCTAAGGAAACACAAATTGGTACTTGGCTGTGCTGACCTCACCACCAGAAGGTGTTTTGGTGATTTCTAGGATGTTGCTATGTGGTTGCTAGGGTGTTCTGGGTGGTTGCCAGGGTGTTGCTTATTGGCCCAAGTAAAAAAAAAAACTGAAGTGTCTCACTGACATTCTGGTCTAAAATTATGGTTGCTAATGGTTTGAGTGTTGATGTGTTGTTGCTATGGTGTTGTTAGGGGTCAGGAGTCCTGGGTGGTTGCCAGGGTGTTGCTATGTGGTCATTAGGGTTTTCTGTGTAGTTGCTAGGTAGCTGCTTAATGGCCCAAATCAAAGGAGCTCAAGTCTTTCTGACATTCGGGTTCCAAGATATGGTTGCTAATGGTTTGAGTGTTGCTGTGGCGTTGTTAAGGGGACTGCTAAGGACTGCTAAGGAGTTGCTAGGAAGTCCTGGGTGGTTGCCATAGTGTTGCTATGTGGTCATTAGGGTGTTTTGGGTAGTTGCTGGGTAGTTGCTAGGTACTTGCTTACTGGCCCAAGTTAAAATAGTTTTTCTGACGTTCTGGTTTCAAGATATGATTGATAATGATTTGAGTGTTGATATATTGTTACTATGGCGTTGTTAGGGGGTTGGTAGTGAGTTCTGGGTCGTTTCTATGGGGTTTCTAGGAGTTCTTGGTTGTTGCTAGAGTGATGATAAGTGGTTACCAAGGAGTTTAGGGTGATTACATGGTGTTTCCTGAGGGGTTTATAGGGAGCTCTTGGTGGTTCCTAGGTGGTTGCTAAGGGGTTGCTAGGGCATTCTGGGTGGTTGCTAAGTAGTTTCTATGGAAAATTAATAGCTCCGTTTTGCACAGTAAGCTGCCCAGTTTCATCATGAATCATGTCTGTAGCATATATATGGTTATTTGTTTCTTCTAGAGGCCCAAACTTTGCAGAAATCAATGTGTTCACACTTTGACCTAGTTAATAGTTAGATATGTGTTCCTAGGTTGCAGTAGCTCAGGCAAGAATTGCTGCAGGCGTGTCAAGATAAGTGCTGAAATGGCTAACTGATCCATAACATGCTTCAGAATTGAGTGAGTGACCAACTAGAAAACATATTGACTGCAAATTTGCTGTCATATGGATTAACTCTAGCAGGCATGGCAAAAAGCTGAACAGTGACATGAAATCCATATTCTTTAACTTCTCTGGCTAACCATTAAGCATTTGTCATAAGAGTCCCGTGTTCTGTTTTAAACACATCAATGAAATCTTGTCACTCAAGCTTAGTAAATTGCAGTCAGTTGAATTTGTCTGTGGAGAGTTATTAGCTTATTTTGCTTTCCCTTTCTTTCAGAACTGTCATGCATGTCCCACTCATTCCATTTCTCAACAACAGCCTTCTTTTTTGCTTTTGTTTGGTTTCAAAACATCCTAACCACCATAGCAACTGCATAGCAACAATTCAGAATACCTTAGCAACTGCCTCACAACACCCTGACAATGAGCCATAGCTCTTTAGCATCACTGCACAGACCAGCACCACTCATGTTTTCCTTATAAATTCTATAAATCCAGTACTGATATGCAATCTGCTAATAGTAATTGTGCAGTCAGTCAGAATAATTAAGTTAATGTTTAGATGAAGGCTCGTTTTCACTCGCTACCTTTCAGTTTCCCATGAGCTGCAAAGATTTGTTCTTTTTCATACCTCTTTCTCCATCTTTCTCAGTCTTTCTCTCTCCGTCATTACACGGCCATTGTAAAAAGCCTTTGACAGCCTGTCAGTGAATTATTTGACTGGAGGGGCAGACAGTATAGCTCAGCTGTCACTTCCTGTAGGGATGTTTCCCATCAGCCAAGAATCCCCTCCTATTATTTCATTCCCCAAGTCCCAGCGCTCCGACTGCACTCAGAAATGAAGTACCGGCTCTCACCTCACCTTCCTCTCACCCTTTTCTATTACAAAATGTACTGGAGCCATAGCATGGTGTATCCGAATTTTAGGTAACACTTTAGGGAACACATATTCAACTATTAACTAAGAGTTTTCCCTCAGTAAACTCCTAATTCGCTGCTTATTGGTCTTAAGTAAAGTAGTTGTTGTAGTAGTTATGTTTAGGTATTAGTTAGGTTTAAGGGATCAAGAATGTAGTACTGCAGAGTAAGGCATTAATATGTGCTTTAGTATTAATTAGTATTAGTATTAACAGCTAATATGCTAATATATGCATGCATTAAGCAAATAGTTAATAGTGTATAGTTTTCCCTAATCTAAAGTGTTACTGTATTTTGATATGTACCATGGTACTAAAATGTATTTACCATGGTGTTTACGTGGTCTCTTCTCACCTTTTTCACCAACAAAAAAGTATCAAAATGTACCATGGTCCTACCATATTTCAGAGAAACACTACCGCTCAAAAGTTTGAGGTTGGTGGTTTTTTTTTTTTCATGTTCATGAAAAAAGTCTCTCATGCGCACCAAGGCTACAATTATTTGATCAAAAATACTGTAAAAACAATCATATTGTTTTTGTTGTAATATTATTAAAATGTAATATTTTTGTGGAAACAATAATAAATGTGTTCTGCAGTCTGCGATGAATAGACAGTTCAAAAGAACAGCATTAATTTGAATTATACATTTTTGTACCATTATAAATGTCTTTACTGTCATTTATGATTAGTTTAATGCATCCTTGCTGAATAAAAGGAAATAAATTATTTTGTTTTTCCACCAAATTCCACTGCCGTGTCTTGCGTTTTTCAAAGCAAAAACACGTTCTGTGTGATTTGTGAATGCCTTTTAGAATGCAACTCATAAGGGTTTTGATTGCCTTGAGCCAAATTGATATGTGCAATGAAGTGTTGCCAAGGGGATTTTTTAACATTTCTGAAGAGTTCCTCTGATAAAGGCGTAGTGAAGTTATAAAATAAATGCTAAGAGGGGACTGCAGCATTGCCTTTTCAAAATGCATTTTTCTTGTGATTGATTGTTTCATGGTGTTTGCTAAAAACAGGCCTTCATTACTGTTGGTTAGGGTCAGTCATTAAGTCAAAATCAAGTCATCTTTATTATACTACGCTTGATAAATAAATAGTGTCAAAGCAGCTTCAGTTGTTGAAAGGAAAATGGGTTACTTGTGTTGATAATGTTGGAGGACAACATTAAACAGTCAATTTTTAAGTTTAAGTGAGTTCATTGTTGATTCAGTGATGTCATCATCCAACACAGTTAAGTTCTCTTCAAATAGTGTCTGTGCAATCAAGCTGACAATATTGCCAGAACTTAAGTGTCCCAATAATAGCCAAGCAAGGCGAAAAATGTGGCGGAATCAAAACTCCGTCGGTGACAGAAATGGAAGGAAAAAAACCTCTCAGTTGGGGGGCCAGTTCTCCTTTGGCCAGACAAAACCAGCATGGCATGGTTCAATTCCAGGCTGCAACACAGGTCAGATTGAGCAGAGGACTCGTCTGGTTCCCGTGGTCTTGTACCGATGGCCGTCTAGTTGACGAGGTCTTCGCAGGGGATCTGTCTCTAGGGCTCATCTAGATGACATGGTCTCCACTGACATTTAGGGCTGTAGAGGTTGTCTCTAGGTGCTGATCCACCATCTGGTCTGGATACGGACTGGTTCTGGGTGACTGCAGTGACCATCTGATCTGGATATTGACTGGATCTGGGTGGCTACGGTGACCTCGGAAAAAGAATTAGAAATTAGAAATTAGAAATTAGAAATAAGAAATAACAGACTAATATTAGCGTAGATGCCATTCTTCTTACGATGTAACAAGTACTGTACATCTGGGGTTATAGGAAGTGTTCCCGGTTCCAGTTGGCCTAGTTTGACCTAGTCTATGCTTCCCATAGACTTACATTGAAGGAGGGGCTGGGGCCATATATAGGGGTCAGAATAGGCGTCTTTTGACTTGGGCTAGTGCATAACCACCTAGCAACCACACAGAATACCATAACTGCAAGGCAACAATTTGGCAAATACATACTAGCTGTATCATCAACTTTTATTCCAATGCATTACTTTTATAATGACATCTAGTAAAACAAAAACAGCAAAAAACAAGTATTTGCAATGGTATAACAAACTATTTTTTTAGTCTGTGTTGTCACGTCTCTGGGTAGCAACATTCTGAACTTGTAAAGAATCAGTTGGCAGATTAATTTGAATGATTTATGCAGAATACAGCAGTGATGTTGAGTGGTGCTAAAATAAAGCAAAAAAATTTGAGAACATTTGTGGGGTTTATTTAGTAGTAGGCTATCATTCAGCAGATCATTTTATCGAATGCAACTTGTAGTGCACTTATTAGGGTAGAAGCACACTCTGGGCATGTGCACGTACACAGGTGTGAATGAGTGTGAATGTGAATCGTTTTCTCACTGTCATGACGTTTCAAACCCATAAAACCTAATTAATCTTCAAAATACAAATTAAGATATTTTTGAAGATACTTTCTGTCCCTCTGCTGAAAGTCCAGGTGTTGTCAAATGAATCCATATGATCTATATGATCATAATCCATATGATCCAAGTCTTGTGAAGATATATTATTGCTTTATATGATGAACAGGATCAATTTACCCTTTTATTTACATCCAAACAATGATCAACACATAAATAGAGAACACATTTGAGGTTCTGTGTTTACCATTTGTGATGCCTCTATGTATGTGTGTTTATATATGAATAAAAGCATAAAACAGTTGCTCTGCCATGAGTTTTTAGTTTACCTAAAAGAGAAAAATGAGTGCAGAAGAAAATATCTGCTATAGAGCCCCCTGTGGCAACGCTGAGATTACAACATGTACTTCTGACTCTCTTTTCAGATGTATAATACAGCTGCTATACAATATAACTTTATGAAATACTGCCATTAGCAAAACCTTTCAAGGCCCTTTGATGTGTGGGCATTACTGTTTACATGCCTGCTGAGATGAGGTGCACAAGGATAGCAGATCTAATCAAAACAAGTGGCTGTTGTAAACACGCTCACAGAAACACATGGTAGCATCTGGCTTCCTGTCTCAGAGCTCTAAACTTCCATGCAGACTTCACACCAAAATCTGCCGACTAATAAACACCTGTCATGCCACACGTGCCATTCAGAGGATGCAAGTGAGATTTTTATCATCAAAACTGGCATTCCAAAAGCAGCCATGAATGCTTTTGAACAGAATAGAATAGAATAGAAAAATGATTTATGATGTAAATTAACTGTTTTATTCATATTAATGTTTAATACAGGGGTGCCCAAACTCGGTCCTGGAGGGCCGGTGTCCTGCAGAGTTTAGCTCCAACCTAACAAACCACACCCTGAAGAAAAGCTAACAGGGTCTACTGGCATACTGAGGAAACTTCCAGGCAGGTGTGTTTAGGCAAGCTGGAGCTAAACTCTGCAGGACACCGGCCCTCCAGGACCGAGTTTGGGCACCCCTGGTTTAATATGACTAAATTAACATGGCTTCCTGGGTTATACCATCAGAAGTATTTCTTTAAAGGATCAAATCAGATGGTATGTGCTATGACTGTAGAAGAACAGAATATAATAGAAAAATGTTTTGTCATCTACTGTACATTAACAGTTTTATTCATATTAATGTTTATTACTGTATGACTGAAACAACATGACTACATTGGGTTATACCATCAAAAGTCATTTTTAAAGGATCAAATCAGGTCATATGTTTTATGATTGTTCAACTTTTATGACCTTAAATGTACTCTTTACTTAACTTGGCTGTGGTGACTTTACATGCACGGGAAAACTGAACTATAATGTTAGCTTCTCTCTGTTTTGGCCTCAGCTCTGCATTTTTTGTATCCTTCACTATCATTAGAAATGTTGTTATATAATTAACTGTTTCTTAATGTCATGCACCTCATGATGAAAATAACCCGCACTTCATTGTGTTGCAATTACTAAGATCACTGTAGCTTGACAAAAAACATGTTCCCCAATGCAGTGTCGTTTTGACGTTTAATTAAAACACAAACTTTCCTTTCCTCTTCCAGGAAACCAAAATCAACTGTGTGCGACTGGCTACCAAAGGTATGAGAATTTTTTCACTTATTTTTAGCTTGTATGAATGAAGCATTTTATTATTAATTACTATTGATTTATTTGTTTATTTATTTGCTTGTTCCTTTGTATATTCAGATAAGACTTGCTTTGCAAAAGTTCTTTGGCTGGGTTGATGTTTGGATAGTTCTGTCTAATTTAAATCCCTGTAACCCAACACACTCAATCACATTCAATGAAATCATGTTTTGGTTGGAATTAAGCAGATGTAATATTAGAAATGTTATTTCCTCTGTATTCTTAATAGACCTTTGATTTTATAGTGGAACCCGTTACTAAACATGATGGTTTAAAAATGGACGAAGCCTTTTAATTTAAGTTGTACATTCAGACAAACCTCAGTTGCATCAGACTGAGATTAGTGCTCCCGGTTTCATTGAAAAATCTGAAATCCCATTTTATTTTACCTGCATGATTATCTGCCTCTGGCCAACAATTCTGTTCAGTTTCTTTTGCTGCATTTCATTTCCACTTCTCTCCGTAAAAAGACCCTTTTACATAATCACTTCCAGGACCAGAGCAATCACAAGAGACTTTCTATTATTTAATGGACATCACAGATAAAGAGACACTACAGCTGTGCATCTTTTTTTTCTTCCCCATTCTTTCTTTTCCAGTTTTCTTTCATTCCTTTTGGCTTTTTCACCATCTAATTCAATAATAATGCTTCTGCACAAACCTGTTTCTTTGTTTGTTTTGCTGAACTCATTTTATTTTGCTCCATGTCAAGCTTTTTTTTTCTTTTTTCCTTTCATATCCCAGATAGATCCGTCCTGAGTTGGGTTCTTATTATGATTGTAAAAAACCAATTACTTTTGTGTTTCTGCTTTAGAAAGACATTCTTTACACTTTGTGATGCCTTGGATACAGACATTTGAGAGTTTCAACCTTTCCTTGCCTTTTTAACGTTGATGTTTTGAATAGGTTTAGATTGCGGGGTGAATTCACTAAACTGTTGCGTGACTTTTGCGCACAGTATTCAAGCAAAAGCTCACCACCTGAAATCTAGTTTAATAAGAATGGAAAAGTTCTGCACTGCACTTAAATTAAGTAATTGCCATTCATTTGAGAGTAAACACGTCTCCTTCCTATGTGCATTAGACTGATTTAAGGTTGCGCCTTGTTCATGAAACCAAGCGCTATGTGCTGAAATATTAAGTTCAAGGAGTGCACTGTCTGCATTTTAAATAACTGATTAAAGGAGTAGTTCACCAAAAATGAAACTTAACACGCCATCTAAGATGTAGATGAGTTTGTTTGTTTGTTTGTTGGAACAGATTTGTAGAAATGTAGCATTACATCACTTGCTCACCAATGGATCCTCTGCACTGAATGGGTGCCGTCAGAATGAGAGTCCAAACAGCTGATAAAAACATCACAGTAATCCACAAGTAATTCACACCACTCCAGTCCATCAATTAACGTCTTGTGAAGCCAAAAGATGTATGTTTGTAAGAAAAAAGTCCATCATGAAGATGATTTTAGCATCAAATCGTTGCTTCCTCTGTCCATAATACTGCTTTCATATTTTGGCCAGAAGTGATGGATGCAAACGCCTTAATGATGAATTTGATTTATATAAACACACAGCTTTTCACTTCACAAGATGTTAATTGATGGATATTTCTCCAAATCTTTTTGTATGACAAAACAAACTTGTATATATCATGGATGGTCCAAGGGTGAATACATTTTCAGCAAATTTTTGGGTGAACTGTTCCTTCCAGGTGTTTGGATTGCAGTGGTAGAACTGTATTATATCAGTTAAGTATGTCAAATCCTCCACATCCTTGCACTCAGAACCTGGCGTGCAAGCTGGGGAATTGTTACATGCAATTTTGCAATTTTGAATTCAGATCAAATTTTGTAAGTCTCATTGGCATAGTTACCTAATTTGCATAATCCCTTTATTGAATCGGTTGATAAAACAATGCAAATACAAATAAACAACAGCAGACACAATTCAGTCTTAGTGCATTCCCCCCGTATTTTTTATTTTTTTTCCATTTTCGTACAATTGGAGACTCAGAATATAACAATTTCTCAAAGCCACATAAGGCAACAAATATTTGCATTCATATGAAAAATATCTATTTATAACATTTTCTACAACTTCTATGCTTACTCTGACAGTTCCACTAGATGATTCTGGATTAATATTAATTTTCCCATGTGAAATAGCCTACCTGTTGTATCCTACACATTTCAGTTTCCTTTCCAGCCAAATGTTACTCACTCGAAGGAAGCTCAGATGCTTGAGTTGAAAGCATAATTCTTTAGACTATTTTTTCTTTCCTTCTTTTCTCTCATGCATGCCGGCCTGGAACATAAAACCTTGTGTTAGTGGTAATAGGTAGGGGACAAAATACCACGCCCTACATACTTGTCATTCCCAGTGAAGGTGAATATTATTCCATAGTCAAACTTTTCTTTCTTCTTTCTTCTTTCCACCCTTCCACATTTCTTCTGCTGTTGTTTCCTTCTCTACTTTTTATTTTATTATTTTATTTTTTATTCTGCTTCTCTCCATCAGCATCTTAATGCATTTTTTGCATGTCTGGTTCACTAAAAAGTCTAGCTGGTTCTCATTGACTCCATTGACACTATTGTAATTTGGGACCCTGAGAATGTACAGTGCCGCCCACACGTTTTAAATGATCGTATTATTATTAATATTTCATGTTTAAAAACAACAGATATTCCCTCTCTATGATAGTTTTGCTCATGACCTTGTTATGCTCTGAAAAACTGAATCCATAATGAATATCAATTATCCTCCTTTTAAAGAAAACTGCCTACTTAGAAATTACATAATCTTGCTTTGAATGATCTGTTGTTAATTGGAAAAAAAATTCCTGTACTTCTTATTTATGAAAATTTTATATATAATGGTATACAGTATATAATAAATTAATATTGATACATTTATTAATTTATTTATTTAACTTTAGCTCTATAACCCAGCCCTGCTATTGCTCTGATGTAAATTAATCTATTTTTGTTTTACTCAGAACATTATTTAAATGTTTGGATATGCATAAAGATGTTTTACTGTAGAGCTTAATAAGTTTCTGAGCAAAATGAGAGCATAAAGTGATATATGTTGCCTTTCCTACAACACTCCACCCCTTACATGTGCAAGTGACCGCTTCACCTAACATGACCCCAGTCATACACTCTGACCCTGCCAGCCTAACCTGTGTGTGTGTGTGTGTGTGTGTGTGTGTGCACATGTGAGTGTGTTTGCCAGCATGTGTATGTTTGTGTGTATTTACTATTCTAGATATGTATTCCTGTGCACATATACAATGTGTGTGTGTTAGGAAGTATTGAGTATATTTATCTGTTATATTTTTTATATTTGTATTGTGTGTTCATATTATGCTTCATTTATTCCTAATATTAATTATGTATATTGAAGGATATTGATGTCAAGCTCTAACATGTGCGCACACACAGGTGTCAGCTTTTCCATTTCACTCTACAGTCATATACAATATGTTAAATTGCCCTGACTGAAATTACAAAGTGCTTGCACTAAAATATCTTACATTTCTATAGGGTCTAGCTGGATATCTGTATTGCACAGGAGATAGCCGACTTTTAGTCAGCTAGTGAACCATTACAATGCCTAATCGTCTGAATTAAGCAGATTAAAGCTGTCGTCATTTTACGTTTTAAATACATATTTTGACATGCAAGGATCATAATTATATTGTGAGAGTTGAATTTGAGTGTACAGTGCCCCCAAAAAGTAATTAGACACTTTGAAACTTGAATATGCATGAATGTCATTGCACTAGTTAGTCTATTAAAGCAAGTGGCGTTTATAGTAAAGAAGTTTGTTGGGTTTTAAATGAACTTTTATGCAACTTTCATACCATACTTAACTAAAAATCGCATTAATAAATAACATTATCTAATTGCAGGTGTAACTTGGATTGATATTTTGTGATATTTTCATTCTATGCAATGAAATTCAGATATTTTTAGGTGTGGCTTTTCGAGACACATTTTGAGGCCAGTAATATTCACTTTGAAATAAAAAGCAAAACATAGTTGTGTTTGCTGCGTTATCCCAGCAGATCCAATAACAAGCAAAAGAAACGCACAAAAGACATCATGCATTATGCATGTACACTTTGAGTTTTAAATCAATTGTCAGTTAACACAAATACCTTTTCTCAATGCTCCCATCTGGAATTTAGCAAAATGCTCTAGACCAACAATGCTTAAATATAAACCCAAATACACTTGTGAATTAGAAACAAAAGGGATTTTAAACTAAATGTATTTACAATCCACCCATTAACCTCTCTGTGTTTGGTGAAGGGGGATGCTTTTTTGAGCCATTAGCATCATGGGTCGCTTACGTGACTGCCTGGTCTCAATCCCAGTCCATTTGAGATTATAATCCTGTTAGATGCATCCAACGACGCATCGTAATCCTGTCGACTGCTGAACAATGGCAATAGAGATGTCAGCAGTGATATGCACCCGCATAAACCTTTGGATAATCCCTCGGCTTACAGACCTGCTTTAAATAAAGTTATACAAAAGTACCATTTCACATGCTAACAGAACCATTCAAAGTATCGCAAAATGCCGGCAATTAATAAGGCAAAACTCACCCACTCTAACGCCCTCTGTATATGGTAGAGATTAATTTTTAATATGATGAGCTTTAATAATAATTCCTCTTTGATACTCAATTTTACCCCCTCAAAATAAAAGGATTTGCATACTCGCATATTTTATTGGGCATACAAGCAGGGCTTGTGGGTGAAGGGAAATGTATAGCACTTCTAATCAAGGACTGATATTTTTTTTATATTTTACATAACATTTTATGGTAAACAAAAAATTGCACAGATCTTAAAGGAGCGCTGCTCTATGATTGCTAAGATCCTTATAATTCATATGAGTGTGAGAGTCATTCGAACCAATATTATTGTCAAAATTTTACACATACAAGCACTTAGAATCACTTTTTAACCATTTTACTAGGTTGTGGGTGGTATGTATGAAATTAACTGTTGTAAAATCACTATTAAAGCTGTAGTTTGTATTTTTTCTGTATTGTATTGGTCATCTTACACATTGTGGCAATCTGCTGGAAAACATTATGTTGCCATTTTGTTTGAAGATGCTTTTTTTTTGCAGCATTGCAATAGAAGAACCATTTTTTGTTCTCCAAAGAACACTTTAGCGAACAGTTCTTAAAAGAGTCATTATTTTCTGAATGTGAAAAACATTTTTATAATCTAAGGAACCATTTTTAACTATAAAGAACCTTTGTGGATTGGAAAGTTTCCATGGTTGTTAAAGATTCTTCATGGAACCATTGATCTAATTGAAGAAGCTTTATTTTTAGGAGTGTTTTGTGGATGTTCTTCATGGGACCATAGAAGCCAAAACAAACAAAATACTTTATTTGTGAGTGTATCAAACAGTCTTTAAGACAAATCACCAAAACCACGTTTTACTGCTTGCTATTGCTGGTCAGATGGGACATTTTCTTTCCAGAGGGCATTTTGTTGGACACAGATATAAACTGATCATTTTTACCAGTAAATTTTAAATGTACATGTTAAAAATTCTTCTGGTACATTTTTAGGTGTATGCTGCCACACATAGCTCAATGAGAAGAGATTTTGTGTTCTGAAGGGTCAGTAAAATGAGTCAATTGGTTGGTCAAGATTAATATTGTTGTATTGTCATGAAGATAGTGCTGGCTGAAAGAATGATATCAGAAAATAGACTGAAAGAACCCCATCATAGTGTATGTCTGCACTAGGGTGTGTGTGTGAATGTGCTTGTGTGTGTGAATCATGAACTGTTGAACCCAATCAGATCAGAGCAGACTGGAGGACATGGAGTTCAGTTACTATGTTGATAAAGTCAAAGGAGAACACATAGTCCATCCGCATAGACCATACATAGCGCTGCCTTCACCTTCTGACAGCTGTAGATGGAGCCAAAATGTGTTTGGCTGGAAAACACTCCAAAGACTAGCAAGGTTAGCAGAGATTGGTTCAGTGTTATTTTCAAAGGTCAAAAGAAACTAAAGTTGTGAATGTTGTTAAAGTTCAGTCTCAGATGTCTTTTAGGGGTTTGCTTATGTCATAGATTGCAAACCCATTGGAAATGAATGACTTCTGATCACTTGTGTTTTTGGAATCGCTGTCATGTTCATACTTTAACACCTTGATAAGCAAAAACTGCATAAAATATTAACACTCGAACTCGAACCTGCAACCTTTGGGTTATGAGTCCGACTCTCTAACCATTAGGCCACGACTTCCCCAGCCATATATTACAGATATTACTGTATCTTGAATTAGTTTTTACTCCATTGATAAAAAAAAACAACTACTTTCTTGTGTGTGTGTGTATATATTTACACACATTTTTAGAACTGAAAAACAAGACAAAAATACTGCTTTTTTGCTGTGAAGGTTTAGTTCTTTAACATACAGTTCCAGAAATGTATATACGTTTATTGTTGAATGTTTAATCTGCTCATGCTTAAAAGAAATGTGCGGTTTGAGGGAAATACTAAATCAAATTATTGAGCTTACATGAAAGCAAACCACCCCCATAGAGAGATCAATGTGTTAATATGCAAGTGATTGTTACAGATGTCACACTGGCAGGTTAAAAAATGATCTTAAAGGCAAAGTGGAGGTAAATATAACAACATAATTTTTCATAACGTAACATAATCATTCAACACAGGGATTACATGCTTTCCTAAGCTTTGTGTATCTGTAGGTATATTATGCAACCATTTATTTATATCTATATGTTTTTTGATGTCTATGCAACCTTTCTTCTTCGTATTATTAAGATTGATGTACTGTACATTATAAAATGGTGGAATATGATTGTTAATATAATAGTTCAGGCTTTGAGAATAAAATGCAAAGATGATTCTGATCTTTTCAACAGTGAAATACAGCAACAGCAAACAGCTGATGTCTTTCATAGCAATAATAGCAATTTCACAGTAGAATTACATGCCTGATGAAAGTAGATGAGCCGTTTGGTGTGAAGCCACGCTAATCTGAACAGTATTTTCTAAAAGTCATGCATGGTTGTACAGATTTTATAAGGATATTACAATAACAATATATTGTCAACAAAACATCCTGCAAGATGCCATGCATGCGAGTATGCAACACGCATATATACACAAAGACACACATACATCTGTATGAATCTCAACCCTCGTTCTTGTTTCTTGTATCCATATTTCATGCCTGCATTTCTTGCGTTGAATTTTTTTTTTGCATTCTCTAACCCAGAATCCAAAGGCCCTAAAGTGTTTCATATTTCACCACAGTGATCCAGTATTTAAAAAAGCTCCTTAAGGTCTTTTTTTTTGTCTTTTGCCTGTTAATTAATTCCATTCAATAAACGATTCCCTTTTGCCATAAACCCGCCACACAGTAACGATCAGTGTCACTTGTGCATTTGTTTTGTCTGAATTTAAATGCATTTAATTAATTTGATTTTGAATGCGTGTGTCTTTTGTTTTCTGTCTTTGGACTGGTTGTACTTACTATATGAAAGTGTGTGAACGTGAGATGTGCTTGTATGTACTTCCTGTTTGTGTTTTCATTTGATTCTGGTGATTGTTTGTTTTGTGTGTGTGTCGTTGTAGAGCGTTTCTCGACAGCTCTTGTCTTAGTTAAAGGCCCTTTCTCTTCTTTGTGATGTACTTGTTGCTTTAAAGGTGCATCTACCCAGAATTCCAATGACATAGAGCCTGAAAAACAGGTGGACGGCACTGTAAAGATGGCAGGCGTCATTGCGGGAATCCTCATGTTTGTCATCATTCTCCTGGGCGTTCTCCTCACCTTCAAACGCAGGTACTGCTTACACAAGCACACACACTTTTAGCTTAATTTTACAATGAATAATATGCTTTATGTATATGCAGTTGCTCATATTTGAATGTACAGTAGCTGAGGTGCTTTTCTTTTCAGAGGAATTTGAGGGTGTTAGTTAGCATTGCTTTTGACATAATCAGCTTTTGTGTCTCCTGGTGAAACATGCACACTGGCTTTCTTTCATTACATCACTTCCTCTCACCAACTTTACCACCCACCCCCAACACACCCCCTCCTGTCATTGTGCCTCACAAGAGCCCACCTCTTCCCATAGTGTCTCTGCTGTCCCTGCCGCACACCGACACTCACACACCCTGCTCTCGTGCCTCGTAGGTCTTTCCTCTAGTGTCTGTCTGTGGAACAGTTTATTTAGTGTAGGCATGAATTACGGGGGGTGTTTGTCTGACCTGCTATTTAAGGTTCGAGCCCTTTAAATTGAGTCCAGACTAGAGTTTGTGGTAGATGGGATGAGGTTGAAAAGATCCTATCGGTGACAGAACGGTATATCAGCCATAATTTCTGTACTTGTGTAAGTGGTAGTTCCCTTATGTCAGTTACAAAATGTATCTGCAGTCTAAATATATAGATAGGCTATTACTAGGGATGTAACGATTAACCGCGAGCCGGTTGAAAATCGATTTAAATATGTGACGATTCAAATCGGTTGAGATGCTAAACAAAAATCGCGATTCAATTAGGGGTTGGAGTTTATATGAATGTATGTCTGAGTGGAACTTACTGTCTTTCGATGGTATTCTTTTCTTTTCCTCTTGCCTCGGTATAATGCATATTAAAGGTCATAGGCAGCGTGCTGGGTTTCCGCGGAAACAAGGAACGGCTTTATGTGTCGCCCCTGCTGGCAGAGAGGGAATCTGATCTCATTCAGCTCGTCTGAGTTTCGGTAATTGAGATATTTTTTATGCATAGGGTCCAAAACTGAAGTCAAACCATGTTTTGCTGTTCCCATTTCGACTTATACATGTTCCTTAGAATTACAAATGTCATGTGGCAGGTCTGCAGCAAACCCTTCTTTGTTTGGATCATGATTAAAATTGCAGTGGTTGCCTCTAAATTTAAATGGAAAGAGCACAAGCAAAGCCTTAGTTTGTTCATATGAAAATATTTATTTTATTTGTGTTACTTATTTAATTTTGAGCTTGTTTTAAAATTTCAATTTTGTTTAGTTATTTACATTTACATTATATTTAAATTTAGTAATTTAGCAGACGCTTTTAACCCAAAGCGACTTACAAATGAGGACAAAAAAAGCAGTCAAAACTAACAAAAGAGCATACTTTACAAGTGCTAAATAGTCTATAGTATGTGTTATATTTAAATTCACAAAGAAATCGTACAGTATTTTTGTCCGCAATAACTAAACGAGACACATTTAATTATAAATTTGTTCTTAAATCTATTTGTAAAAAAAAAAAAAACCTGGAATAATCGTGAAATCAAAACGTGAATCGCATCGCACGTGCGTTGATGTGAATCGTTACATCCTAGCTTATTGCATAAGCTCCCTTTCTCTTTTCTTTGTTAAAAACACTATTTTAGTGAATTTACTTATGTATGAATCAGATAATTTCAATATCAGCTTTGATGTATGCTTGATTGGAATTATTAATTATTTATTATATATTGTCATTTATTGGATATTAAACATTTTACAAATGTGGTGGTTATGCATGTCTCATTTTCATAGCCTAAATGTACTTAATTTATATTAATTCATTATCTTGCCTTTAGATATTTTATGATCAATGCTTTCCAGTTTTTTTAAATAATGACCATTTCAGCAATACTTTATGAAATAGGTTAGCCTGTTAATGCATGCTCTCATGTTGCATTATTAATATGAATAAATTATAATATATGGATTAGATTGGCCCTTCTCGGTATATAAGATGAACTGTTCCGTTTTTAAACATTACCGATTTTTTGTTATGAACATTGTGTGACACATGTGGTTAACTGCCTCTTTACGTAGAACTTTACTTATTTATAATCTATTATTAAGTATGGGCATTATGGCGAAATGGGCCATACTAAATCCCGTCTGCTACATTATCATTTATAGTCCTTTGAGAATGTAAGCAGTTTTGTTTTTTGGTTTTCTTACCAAGTAAATCTTTCTGCTGTATGCAGTGGTGCTCACAAACATGAACCTGTGTCTCGAATACTTGAGCCCGTCATTTATTTATACAGAAAACCTGAGGTAACTGAATGTATTCTAAAATGTTATTGTAGATTTTATAGTGGGTCATGCAGCAGTAATCAATCAAATGCGGAGCAGAGCATTATAGCTAGGACATATCCAGACACGTGCTGTAGTTCAGCATACTTTGACAATTCAAAGAGCCAATGTAAGTGTATATACTGATGTTGTAAGTCCTAGTAGAGTATGACAGAATGGGAGAGTCGGCTGTATCCTCCAACACCAACATCTAGAAACGGCCTACAAGATGAGAAACTGTCATTGCACAATTACCTAATTTGCATAATTCAACTAAGTGCTAAAATCAAATACACTATCAGGGGATGCAATCATTGTTGTGTGTGTGTGTGTGTGTGTGTTTGTAGCAATTTGCATTAACAACGATTCCGGAGAAAGTATTTTAACATCCAAAAAAACATGGATTACTACTTTGAGAACTGATGAAAATTTCTTGAAAATCATTTACTAATTTGCACATTGTGTAACATTAGAAGGACAATAGTGAATAACTATAGATCACACTCGAACCCCACTGTGACAAGCTATTCCTGTTTTTCATGGCATAGTTAAAGTTTGCACTCATGCTGCTTTCCTCAAATAGAAGATGAAGTTGACCACGTCTAAATGCATATTAACCTAAAGCTAGGAGTTTCTCATTTGTTTTTTAACCCGTTTGATTGTTCACTAGGGCATAGGTGATAACCGGGACCTTAGAGTGAGCGGCACATTGCCTATAAAAGCCACAGTCAGAAATACAATAGTGGTTAAAACCACCAGCTAAATCAATAAGCTCTAATTACCATGGATTGTAAAGGAGAGCCTGACAGCACCATTGTTAATGCGTCACTCTGGAGCAGCGTGAACTGAAACTTAATGATAGATCTCGCTATTAAACGAGCGGGAATCAAAAGGTTAGCCGTGAATGGCCTTGGTAGGTGCTCATATTCCACAGTCGATGGAGGAAAGGCACTTCTGCTATTCATAAGGCAGAAACTTGGGGCTTGAATATTACAATAATAGCTTGTGCTTTTTTGTCATTTTTCTGATGTGTAGGAGTCATAGCGGCGGAAGTTATATGCAAATTTAAAGAGTTCCTCAAGTCTGGATTCACACAAATAGCTCAGACTGTGGTTGGTTTGAAAACCTACTGAGCTGCTTCGCTGTCTGCTATCTATATAGGCAGCTACCTTTTAAGATAGTCATTTAGAGTTCATGTTTATGTGTTGCTGAGTTAGCAAATCCAAACTAAGAAACACAAAAATACATATTGCATGCACATACACTCTTAAAAATAAAGATGCTTCAAAAGGTTCTTCAAGCGATGCCATAGAAGAACCATATTTGGTTCACAAAGAACCATTCAGTCAAAGGATATTTAAAGAACCATCTCTTTCTTACATTTTCATAATCTGAAAAACCTTCTTTCACCACAAAGAACCTTCTGTGAAACAGAAAGATTCTTCAGATGATAAAGGTTCTTTATGGAACCATTTAGACAAAAAGGTTCTTGGCATCGTGAAGCACCTTTATTTTTAAGAGTGTATTGGATGAAATATTTAGTACCGTTAAAAGTATGTTGCCTTTTATAGGACAGACCTAGTCTCTTATGCAATGTTGTGCAAAATTCAGATTTAAATTTTCAGTTCATGATGTGAATTTGAAAGGACCATCATTTTGTGGTTTTATCATTCTATCGGTTTTGTTCATTTTCTATTTGTTCTCTATTGTTTATTATTGTAAGGCTTATAAACCTGCAAACTTCATTTAAGGCATTTAAAAAAACAATTCAAATCTTTCAAACAAGGTTTTGTCAAAACAATATAAAATTGTTATCTTGACAAACTTTGCTTTGGAGTTAAAATGTAATAAATAATTAAAACACTATAAAATAAATAAGTATTTGCATTTTCTTGCATAAAACGCTTGGTGTTAAAATAGTAAAAATTTTTAAATATAATAACTAATTAAGAGTTTAAGAAAGCATCATATTTATTGTATTTCAATTTATTTTTTGCTATCATTTCAAATTGCAATTCTGCATCCTGTTATCCACCTTAAATAAATTTAGTAGTTGAATTAGAATTTTAAAGGCATTCTAAATGCAATCCCTTACGCACAGAATCCTGATGTTGGATATTTGTTTATTTTGTGATTAACACAATGTTATCCATCTCCAATTTTCTGTTTGAAAGGATAGCCATATCAATACATACAGGCAGTGCACATTTTCTGTTTTCAAGTATATTATGTTGAATTTTGAGTAAATATTCAGCTGTTTAGGGAAGCAGCTCAATAAGGTTTTGAACTGACTCTAGGGCACTAGAATTGTACATTTTAAGCATCAGAGGACACAGGAATTCAATTTGTGATGATTGTAGATGTCTGCACTCTAGTTACACACGAACACATTCTGTGTTCACAAGAAAAGACAAAAATGCTTATCCCTCAACTTCTTTTGATCATTCATATTTAAGCCACTAACACCAGCACTTAAGTCAGGCGATGATGTCTCATGAATTGCAGCATTTTACATGTCTTTCAGTCACCATTAATTATTTCTGTGGCATCAAAAATGCTTGCAAGCTCATAAGCTATGCTTTATTTTCTCTGAGTGCTTGTGTAAAGTTTTTTTTTTTAAGGCAGGAGAGATGGACTTCATTTTTAAACTAATAATACAAGGATGAATGGAGTGGACAGGCTGAGTCTAATGGCAAATTTATGTTTTACTTCTTGGTAGTAAAATGTCCCCTCAAGCATATTTGACCAAGCCTAGGATAGATTGTAATTAATAATGGATGGCTCACATATCTCTTAAAAGTGGAATTGTGGCCTCCTTCTAGCAATGAATCACAGGAGATTTGACTCCGGTGCTGTTCACTTTGGATACCTAAACATACTGTACTCGACCTGAAATGAACATGCATTGGTGATAGCACTCCATAAAGTCTAATGTGTTGTTTCACATTTCTGTATGCTGCCTGTTATGTACAACAGGCCATATTTTCCCATAATACTTGTGTTTTGATTCAGAAAAGCTGTCAAGGTCACATTTCAACCCAAAATCTAAGTATTGTATTTTAATACACCTTTAAATACTGCAGTACAATGATTTTCAAAATTAAATTCAGCATACATTAGCTCACTACTATTGACCATGATGTATTGAAATGATTTTTTTTTTTCACTTTTTGTATATTTATATATTAACATTTTTCTTCTCATTACCATAACGAAAATGAGTTGCTGCAGTAATGGGAATTTTGGGTGGAAAATGTGCTTAATTGTCATCTTAATTTAAAAAAAATCTTAATGGTCATTATTTCTTTCTTATAATTTTAGAGTGAAATGTGACCCAAACATGTTCTTGCCAGTTTAAAACTAACCTTACATGGTGATGTCAGATGTAGTGTATTTAAGGTAAATAACCCAGCTCAAAATGTAGACTGATGTATAATGTGCTGAAACGTTTCTTGATGAGGGCATGGGGCCAGTGTAATTCCATTCTCAGACTCACCCCTCCTCAGCTTCGTATTTCAGCTAGAGTCAAAGCTCAATGGGTTGCATGCAGCGCAGTATATACACTCACAGTCTGGCCTACCACACTGGAAACCCTCAGATGCTGTATTATTTGCTGTGAAGTATGAAAAGGGTGTGTGTGTGTGTGTGTGTGTGTGTGTGTGTGTGTGTGTGTGTTACTTAACCTCTAGACTCATACCCTGTCTTTTATTTCTCCTCCTCTGGGCTACGTCTGCTAGAGAAATCCACACCTGGAGAACTCTAAGTGTGGGGTATTGTATGTTTAATTCTAGCCACAGTACGCATCCTGAGCCCATTCACACACCATTTACTTTTATTTGATACAATTTGTGTCATGTTATACACGTTTATTTATTTAATTTTTTATAGTTGGTTTTTGTCATTCACATTTTGGCACATGCACGGAAACTATCATCTTGATTTGTTTGTATTAGTGATTAAATAAAGCTGTGTTCCCAAACCTGATGAGCTGCCTTGCTGCCTACTGCCTACTTAGCCACCTGCTGTCTTAAAGAATGGACTTATTTGGAGGGCTGTACATATGCAGAAACTATAAATAAATAAATAAAAACTTGTATATTTACTCATAGCTCACAGAATGTGAGACATAACTTATTTTAGGAGAATGTACCATGCAATACTCTAATAAGCCTAAAAATAGCACAATATTGAGTCAAATTTAAGCTTATTAATATATTTTTATTGCATTGTCAAGTTTAGGATTGCATTGAATGTATCATGATTTTCAATGTCATGATCGCAGTGAAAGAAATAAATCCAAAATGATGATAAAATCGACTATGCAAAAAAAAATCTTGATTATTATTAGCATATAAATACATAAAATAAATATATATGAAAAATATATGAATATGAAGGTATACTTCGTGATAATGGTAGTGTGCTAATGTATGCTGAATTTAATTGAAAGTGGTTGTATTGCAGTATACAGTACATTCAATGCAATCCCAATATACATCATGAGCTCAGTAAAAATAAATAAATGAAATTTCCAATGCAAGATGAATAATAGTGAATATTAAAAATCATTGTATTTCAGTATACATTCAAAGCAATCCCTAAATGCATAATGAAAATTTAATCAGACTGGAATAGACGACAGAAGAAAATTTTTGAAGAGAAGGATACATCAAGGATTGGTCAAAAGCAAGGAATCTTACATGGCAGCATCTGTTGAGCGTCTATGATGCCTTAAAATGCTGTCTCTGTTGGCAGTTTACTAGGTTTTGGAACAGAGCAATAGTGGTTATTGGTGTTAATTGTGAAAGTATTACGCTTTTGCTCGCTATCAATGTGGCCTGTGTTTAATGTGCTTTTTTCTGCATTCTCACTCTTATTTTTTAATTGCTTGTTGTTGTGCATTGTCACTGTTAAATGTTAGAGAAATCTGCAGTGATTTGTGCCGGGAAATTTAAGGGCGGTTCAAATGTCACTACATTACCATATTAAAATAAGTTTAATTTCCGCAGCGAATCCCGTTGCCTGTTAGATCACCTTCTCATAAATAGCATTAGCATATGTCCCATGTTGCAACAATTACAGTAAAAAGGGCACTTCATTCGCTCAGAGAGTGGCTTCAAATGACACTTTATACTGCAATCTGGGCTAGCTGGTAATTATTCCTCTTTAATTATGTCACAACCCTGCCTCATGTGCCACACTACGCCGTTAAGCTAATATGTTATGTTCATGAAGGCAAAGGGTGATTACACCCACGCCAAGACACCTACACAACCAACTGTATAGAGGATTTAGCTTAAAGCTCC
This sequence comes from Sinocyclocheilus anophthalmus, assembly GCA_018155175.1. Classification (NCBI taxonomy): domain Eukaryota; kingdom Metazoa; phylum Chordata; class Actinopteri; order Cypriniformes; family Cyprinidae; genus Sinocyclocheilus; species Sinocyclocheilus anophthalmus. The sequence continues at coordinate 145,812 of JADLZN010006430.1, read as the reverse complement.
GAGGTTGCCAGGTCTTTTCTGTAATCTTACCAAATCCACACAACTGCAGCATTACTGAGAACACATTATAATGTCAGTGCTTAAGGTCGTTTGGCTTTAATTACAGAGGGCATCAGTAACAGGTAAACGATTTATGGTTTATGGTACATTTTCGCATCAGAATTGCATAGGCTGTAAAGTAGCTCTTCGGAGTATGGAACCAGAAACCGATGCGTTGTGGGTTTTCTTTTCAGCCTGTTAAATAGAATGTTGTAGCACCATAAATCGATATTAAAAAAGGTCTCTTTGAAATCCTTAAACATCACAGCACTGAAATATTCATAGCAAAATTCCATAAGCTGACATGCATCAGCCCCGTTAATAGCAATTTGTATTTCAAGGTACTGATGTGGAAGCACTGACTTGTTGGAAATTCTTATTCATCTTTAAAGGGGTCATAAACTGTTTTATTTTATTTCCTTCAATCAGCCCCAGTCAACAAATGCCGAATTTCTCTCATCATGGGAGCCCTGTTTTTAATTTTCCTGAAAAACAATGATAATGTGGGAAATTTTTACTAAAAGATTGTAAACACTGTGCGCCAAGCTGTTTCTCGTCGCGTTTTCAGTACAACATACTGCGTCTTCACCGATCTCTCCTGCTGAAATGATCTGCCGCTGTTCCACATGAACGGTTAAAATACCTTGTTAAAAATAAACCTTCCTCACGTTGGGATCGTTCATTTGCATAGAATCCTGAAAGATGGAGGTAGATTTGACTTTTCATGACATGAACTCTTAAAATACCTTCAATCAGATATCCTGGTGCTTTTTAGTCTGCCCGGTATTCGGGTCTTTTGCTTTTTAACATGAAGCCAGAATGCATACGTGAAGGGGATCTCGTCTTTCTCTACTTTCTCCACAGTCACTCACACACGCTGCTACCCCAAACCGTGTGCGCTGAAGAACGTGAGGCCGCTCTATTTGTATCTCGCTCGTAAGTAGCATCCTGACGTCGGCCTGCTGAGAAATGGTATCGGCGGACAAGTTGGACGTAATGTGTGGCACACAGGGGTGGTGTAATCATCAAGCAAATAAACACTACGAGCCGCACAGCTATTACACAAAGTGTTGGTCTATTTCTCCCTCAGTCAGCATTACGATAGAGCAATGAGGGAGTCGATCTTGAACAGAGTTCGTTCGGACACTACTCAGTCCCAGACCATTAAACACACATACGCACACACACCGAAAGAGTGCAGTATGGCCCTGCACTCAACACACGGCAGTGAAGCTCTTGCACATTTATGTGGTTTCGATCAATGACAGACCTAGACATTAAGCAATTTGACATAAATAATAGATGCTTGCTATAGGAGGGCAATGTTATAGAATAACACATCGAGAGAGAGAGACAGAAAGAGATAATTTAGTAAAATGGTTCATAAGAAAGTATCATAGTTTTTTTCTATATAGTACAATCAGTTATGTGTTCAATCATTTTATTATTTGAAGTATCTTAGAGTGCCATGCAAATACAGACATAAATTGTTACTATATTCAGGTACATATTACGGCAGTAATTTTATTTTGGACATTTACAAAGGGTTAAATCATGTTTTTGCACATGTACCATGGTAGTTCTATTATATTCTTGGAGTGCCATGTAAATATGTGAGCATCAATCCTGTATTGTACGCAGTGTTGGGAAGGTTACTTTGGAAATGTAATAGGTTACAGATTACAAAATAATAGGTTACCCTATTTAAAATGTAATAGTAGTGTAACTTTTTCAATTACTTTATTAAAGTAATGTAACTGATTACTTTTGATTACTTTTTGATTACTTTTCTAAATTTCTAATGAATGTTTATTTGCAACTGTTAATCATTTTCAAACATTTACACCATGCAGGGTTAACCTTACAGTAGTGCTCAGCACTGGTTACTGTCAGACTTTTAAAATCCTTCATCACTTGAATTAAGATGATCAAATTTGAACACATCCACCACAAAATCAGACTTTAGTACCGCCTTTTACTTTGAGATTGATCTGAAGTACAATGCAGATTTAAAATCATAAGAAATAGTTAAGATACTACATAGTTTTTAGAAACCAAATCTTTGCATAACTACAGGAAACACTGCATCTAACAAAAAGAATCATAAATAAAAGCATATACATCAACTCAAATACGGTTATCTAATAAGCATGTGTCCTATTCTGTTTACTAAACTCCTGAAACATTGGTGTCTCTTTGTATATGATATGATGATAGTTTTCTCAAAATAAGTAAAATGCTCATGAAGTGACTCAGAGCAGTTCTAGAGATTATGTTTATGTGTTCATGTACTCATATATTGAGGCGGCAGAGGCTGAAAACACCGCAAGCTTCAGTAGGCCTATGTGTAGTAAATGAAACCGCTTGTCTGCGCCATTAATTTCCACGAGGGGCGGAATGGGAAAAAAAATTCAGGCCGGGAAATCTCACACTCATACACCCACAACAAATTCTGAAACATGGACAACCCTATTTTTTGTATGGACCTCACATAAAAAAAGGTTTAAATCCTTAGGTTGGGGACATGCAAAATAATTAAAAGTTCTCTCCTGAACTGCACCTTCACTTTCATTTTTCTTTTCAGTCTCTTTATTTTGCCCTGATAGCTATCTCTCATATGAATTTAATACTCAAGATTTAACAAAACTAACTATACTTTCTAAAATGTCAAAATTAGTACATCACTACAATATCTTTATAGAAAAATCCTAATACTGAACATGAGTCATGTTTTTCCCTTACAAAAATGAACCATGCTTTTATTATAGTAAAAGTACAGTAACCATGTTTTGTTTTTTTTGGTAAATGGATTACCATTTGTATTTATTTTTACTACAAATGCCATTTAGTGCCAGTGTAGCAAAAAATATGGTTAATTTGTGGTTGCCATGGTTTAACAATAGTAACCATGGTTTTTTTCCCCCCCCCCCTTTTTTGATTTATGTAAAATCGTCGTTAATTTTCATAAGGGTTGTTTTGTTGTCTGCCCTAGCTCCCCCTAAACCTTTTATAAAATATGATTATTTGTCTGCTAAATGACTACTGTAACATTACAGTAGATAATGATGTCCTTTATACAGTATTTTGAGTGATGATTGATGAGCAATGGGCTGCTGCTGCTTAACTAAGTAAACAAAGACAAAACTACAACAGCATATTTACAGATGAAACTGACCTGCACTTGAAATCCTGAACAGTAGTTTTGCTTCTCTGCTCCACCTGTGCGCTTCCACAATCCACTCCATTCTCTCTCTCACATTGATTACTTTGATCCAAACCGTTTGGCGCAGGCGCGGAGAGCGAGCGAGCCGAAGCATTGCCATGACTAACCTATTCATGATTTATTAGAGATTTAATTATCGAATGGCGAATTCGGAAATAATCGCTTTAGTACATTCGGCAGGCAATTTATACAATAATAATATTAAAATAGCGGGCAAAATCGGCTGCCAGGCCACCGGGAATTGTCCCGGTTCTCCCGATGGCCAGTCCGCGCCTGATTTCCACAGAGACACGCAGAACGTGCAGGATTCATTTATTGTCTTTTTGTGGCTTAATATTCAGACACTAGTCCATATCACGTTTTGATTCAAGTGTACTGACCTACTTTTGATTTATTCGTCTAAAATGTGGCATATTCCATCCGCGTTAGGCTATAGGAATTCAGTTTTTATGTGTTTTCCTCAATTAAATCTGAATGTGGATGTGTGTAAATATTCAAATGTAATCCCCCTTGTAATCATTAACATTTTCATAAGTAACTGTAATTTAATTACACATTTTTTTTCTCAGTAACTGTAACAGATTATAGTTACATTTAGTTTGTAATTAAATTACGTACCGCCTTTACACTTACCTGCGTTATTCCCCAACACTGGTATATAGCAAAGTAACATGGTGTTGCCATGTGATAGCATTACTTTAATGGTAGTACCAGTTTGTATGTGTATGTGTATGTGTGAATAGCTTAATCTGACATCTCCAGAAATAAAAAATAATTAACGATAGTGTATATACAGTATATCAATTTCAAACATTTTAGTTCCTCAAAAGAAAACATTTTTCTCAGGCTCCTATGTTTAGGTTCAGTAATGTTACTTTAATGGCGTGGTATAGTCCCTTTTAGCCATTAAAGTGAATTAAATGAGCATAAATATAGGAGCTTGATAAAAATGCTAAATTTAGAGGAAATTTCAGACGGCACTTAAGGCTTTTGCTCTGACTCTTCATATATAATGATTAGATTTTAACACAACACACAGTTCGCACACACACACACATGCATATATTCCATATACACACATATACATATATTTACTTGCATGAAATAATCATTTTTAGTTCCTCAGAAGAAATATAGAAATGTGTCTGTGTATATATAGTATAAAAATTATTTTGAGATAAATTTTGGGTTAGTCATAATTAGTTTTATATAAATGCAGCAGAAATCATTGGCATGTCCTGATTTATATTGGTGGGTGTGAATGTGTGAGTCTATCCATGTGTGCACACTTCTACATGCTTGTCAGCTGATTGTGCGTATGCTTTCAAGCCTGAATGGATGAATGATCAATTTTATGATCTAATAAACCACGCTGTCTCATTTACAGTCATTAGCGGAAATAAAGTTGTATGAAGTCTTTGGCACTTTGTTAAACAAACCAACCTTTTGTCAAGTTCTGAACCCTTTCTCTTACCCCGTCTTTCTCCCATGTAAAGTGGCAGTACAGGCATGTAACATCACTGTGGGTATCACACTTTCTCCTCACACCAGAAGTGCGTCTCGTTTCAGGAATGATGATAAATCACGGGAGAGCCCAAAAAATAATAAAGAGGCCACTTATGCTGCGAGCTCCTCGCAGTTCTACTCTATTAATATTTATGGCCACCTTCGCCCGCCGTGGTGCTCTTCACTTCGCTCTCTTTTATTAATATCATCAGAACAATGTCAGCAGGCCATTTTAAAGGGCCATTGAGATGAAATGGCCAAAGATGGATGCCCCCACTGCATATGCATGCCGCCGAACGCATCGACCGTCTGCATCTGTTTTAGCACCGTCAGCCCATTGCAAAACACATTTTCCATAACAGCCCATATCCAAACTGTGTTTTTATTGCCTACAGAGAAGTCACAGGGTCATTAAATATATTTACTTTGGTGCTGCTTTAGCGATAAAGCGAGCAGTTAGGGTGCTATAGCTTGCTTTTATGATGCACAAAGCGAGAATTTAGTGTTTTTGTGACTTAATGCAGCTCTGTGTGCCAAAGAGTAACTCTGACAGGCTAATGCATGGTTATTCGGCTTTGTATTATTGTAACGGTTTGTGCAAAGTGGCAGGTTTTGAAGATTATTTGTAGTGCGAAAAACATGTTAATAACTCTGGCTAGTATATGGTTTCTTTAGCAGGTTCATTCATGATGGAAAAATTTGATAACTCGGGCTGAAACATGATTACTTTGGCGTTTTTTTAATTTTTCTATTTATTTTTGTACTGGTTATATATATATTTTTTTGTAATGTTTTATATATATATATTTTTTTTTTATTACTTAAAAAGTTTATATTAATTTCCACTTATTTAATTTATATTTATTTATTTGATGTATTTGTTTTCATATGATCATAGGTTTGACTAAATTGGCAAAATTGGAAAATTTTTTGTCAATTATTAGCATGAAAATCATGCTAATAACTAATACATTGTTACTTTAGTAGGTTCATTTCCATGTAAAGATTTACACAAAGTGGCAAGTTTGAAGTTCATTTGTAAATTGTAAAAAAACAAAGAACGCACCTTGTGGAAGATATGTTTCAGAAGAGCGATGAAAAGCAGTGAGCGCAGTCAGGAAGCAGACGGCCACAAAGTCACTAATTGACAACTTTGCTTGCATGTCATCACCAATATTTCAGTTAATCGAATCGCCATTAACAGACACCATCTGGTCTTTATTATGGTATCAGGCTGCTATCGCTGTCCTAGCTTGCTGTATGTCACCTCCTCTCGTCTTTACCTGGAAGGAACCGGTCCACAGAGACGTCAGCGCTGAGACACTGATGACAAGGCCTCATTTTGGAGTAGCACATGCATGATGTGTTCGCCAACTGCTTTTGGTGTCTCTTGTCCTCCTCCTTTCTCTTTCTGTCTCTGATAAGCTCATAACAGAGAACAGAGCTACAACATGTCTGTGAAACACCCACCATTCCTGTCCATCTCTTTAGCTGTCCAAACACACACTCCCACCAGTACAGGTATATAGACTATTCCTTCTTTTTGTTCTCTTTCACACATTTTTTTTTTTTCACTTGAAGGGGGCCAGATGTGCTTTTTCACATACATTTCATTTATTGTTTAATTATCTTTTTTTTTACAGACTTACTATTCCTAACTATTACTGATGCAAGGCCACTTGCTAACCTAAATTTACAGCCTCAGGTAGCAGAAATCCAAAGCATAGCTATATGAAGCTGCATTGCATTTTCTTGTCTAAATAAAACGTTATGTGGTCAGCATGTAACAGTGGCAAGTTTTACTATTTTTATCATTAAACATCTCTTTGTTTACAATACTGATCACTAATCAATGTGTTTGTCCTTTTTTTGTTCATTTTTTATTTTGTTTTATTTTATTTTATTGTATTTTTTTTTTATTTAATTCAATTTTTTTTTTCTATTTGTATATTCTATATTTAATGATTATATTTTATTTGCATTTTTTTAATTTTTGTATAATCGTTTTTGTTACCATTTGACAATTTATTTCATTTGTTTATGTTCAATATTTGTTATTTTACTTAATTAATGGTCAAATATTTGAAATTTTTTGTTGTTGTTGTTTTTTTTTTTTTTTGTTTTTTATCTTGCCTTGCGTTTGTTCCCCCCAGAAGAAATGCGTATTCCTACTCTTATTACCTGTAAGTAGCATTAAATACAGAACATAACCAACAATCCTTGTTTAAGTTTATCATTTCCTAATACCATTTTCTACTAAGTACTTTTAACAATTCCTGAGAAATATTATAAAACCTCCTTTGTTCATTAGAAGAAAAAAGTGAGAGAATGAATTAAATGAAAGTTAATGTTAAGTGACAATTAATCTTAGTACCAAATCTAACTTTGCCATGGCGAACAAAGCTTTTTGAAATGAAGACAAGTTCAATTTGAAATAAACTCTTGAGTCAGTATTATACTTCATCACACTTTGCTCCAATGCTTTAACATCACAGTACTTCCATTTTCTAGCAAAACAGTCGATACTGACCCATAAACCATCTTGTGCACTATATACCTACAAGTTTTTCCAATTGCTTTGAAACATTAGCAGGCCCAGTTATAAATTGCCCTCATGTGCACATAAATTGATGTTGCTCCACTGTTATCTTATTATTATAGACTATTGCTAGTTCAGCTCAAATCCCTTTGGTCTGCGGACTCCCCCTCGACTTTTTATTACTTTTCCGTTACGCTTAAACTATTCACTATTACCTCTACGGTTATGTCTGCCTCAGCATTTTACTGCACGGGATTCTTTCATTTGCACTGTGTGCAACAGAGGATAGCTGCAGGATGTTTACCTCACGCGTTAAAGGATTTAAAAGCTCAGGTTCACAGTCGGACTACTATGTGCATTCTCACCACTCTCTCCCTGCTCCTGAAATATAGATGAAAGTAGAAACACAACCAGGAGGAGCCCCTTCAAAAGGATATCATCTGAGAGGGCATAGACAGACAGCTACAGGCTAAAGCTAACCATGACGAGAGAGCGAGTCATTCTCATATTCAGCTGGGTTATGTTATGGACATGACTGAGTGTGGTTTTCAGCATGCATGTTCAGATTTAGTAAAGCGATCAGTGTGCATCTTCACTTTTGTCCTTGCACTTACAAACTGAAACAGCAAGATAGGAAAGATATTTTGACTTCCAATAAATCATATAATGATAAAATAATGATTAAAAACTTCCAGTTTGTAAATGTGTGCAAATTAACACTCGCCAAGTGCCAAATGTGAGTAAAAATCAGCGTTGGCAAGTGTATGAAACAGTGTTACTCGCCAGTTGGCCAGTAAGTTTTTTTTATTATATCAACCAACGCTGCAAACATGATATGGTTTAGTTTGATTATCAAATCGCAAAGACTGTACTGTAATTATATAAATTTATAATCTAATGTGCCGCATTGTGAACTTTTCCCTGTGTTTTCAGGGTCGCAGAGCGGCTCGGTTCGCAGTACATGCTGCTCCACACAAACACAATCTCTGTAAGTGCTGTGAGTTTCAGTCGCTTATAACGTGCATTTGAAAATGCAACAGGACCCAAACATTTTCCCAAATTCATAATGAGTATCATTTATATATCTGTTGTCAATTAAAGGGATGCATTTCAAAAAATACATTTCCCTGCAGTTTTCTGCCAAACTAAAAGCTCTATGGTTTAACTGTTGAAAGCAAAGAAAAAAACATAAATACATAAATATTAAAAAGAATAATAATAATAATGAATGCACACAGAGTTTCATGGCTGGACAAAAAAATATTTATGGTCACAAAATTTTCTCAAGTCATCAGCCCTTGGCAGGTGTGGCAAAATGTTAGTTCCCCTTCGGGAACTCGAGCTGCGTCGGAAACGCTAGGGGAACGCCTTCAGCGATACCAAGCTCTGAATCATATGTGTAATCAGTCGAATCGATGGGCAGAACGTCAGAGGCGGTGACAATCTACCAGAAGCTTTAAAAAGCACGTGAGGTGCGAGCTTTCTGTCCTTCACGGAAGCTCTCATGTGTGTGTCGGTCACGATGTATGTTCTGTGAGTCTTATTTATTGTTGTCTGTCCAAAAGTTGCACAAGCATTCAAAATATAAGCTCCAGCAGAAAGAAAAGAAAAAGATGTCTAAACTAAAGACAAAAAAGGGCGAAAGCAGATCGCGTTACAGACTGTGTGTTCCTCCCTGCCCACGCTACATCACGAGTGGGGATACACACAGTTTGTGCGTGGTCTGCATGGGAGCGGAGCATGCGGCGTCGGCTCTCGAGAGGGCCGACTGTCCGCATTGTGAGCAGTTGCCACTGCGTTTGCTTCGTTCCCGGAAGGCTCTCTTTGAGGAGGGCGCCTTCACCAGCGTTCCTCACGGTGCTGGCCCTGCTTCCGCCGAGGCGGAGCGGCAGCTGTGCTTGTGGGTTTCGCATATGGATCCGGTGGATGGAATGTAGACGTGCGAGTCCCTATCTTCTTCCTCACCTGCCAGATCCGCTGCCCGCTCGCTGGGATCGGAAGCCCGTTCTGCGGCTACTTCCCCCCGGAGAGCGGGCTCGGCGCTTCTCCTATCTTCCTCCGAGGAGGTTGATGTGGAGAGCGTCGAAGATTCGCCCCCTCAATCCCCACAATATGAGGAGCTAATGGAGGTAGTGACTCCTGCGGTTGCCAAGCTGAATATTGAGTGGCCAAGTCTACCTCCGCGCCGGAGCCTACCGTTTTCCCCCGATCTCCACACCGAGGTGTCGAAATCGTGGAAGAAACCATTCTCGGCCCGCTTATTCATCCCCACTTCTGATTACTATGGAAATGTGGCGGGGTTGAGTGAATGCAGTTACAGAGCGATGCCCCGGGTAGAGCAGACACTTGCGAGCTATCTGTCACCAGGCGTGGCATCGTCTCTGAAGGCTCCAGTGCTACCCACCAAGCCACTGCGTACAACATCAGCGCTGGTGGGCAAAGGGTACACAGCAGCAGGTCAGGCTGGTGCGTGTCTACACACTATGTCAGTGTTACAGGCGTACCAGGCCGACTTGCTAAAAGAGCTAGATGAAGGCGAGTAAATTAAAGTAGATGATATCTTAGAACTAAGGAGAACAGCTGATTTAGCTCTTCGCGCCACCAAGGAGACCACCCGTGCCATTGGCAGGTCTATGGCAACTATGGTGGCGGCGGAGAGGCATTTATGACTGACCTTATCAGACATGAAAGAGAGAGATAATGTCTGCCTCATGGACGCCCCGCTTGCACCTTCTGGCCTGTTCGGCGACGCAGTCAATTCCGTCATCTATAGGTACCAGGAGGCTCGTAAACAGGCAGCGGCATACCAGCGGTTTCTCCCTCGCCGTTCTATAACTCTGGGGGCTGCTGGGCGGGAGCAGCCCAAGCCGGGTACCAGCTCCTCATATATGTATGTCAAAAACAGCGCGTTGCCTCTCGCTCTCCCCGCACGGGACCGAGGACGGCGGCGCTCGAAGTCTCGCGCCTGCTCTGAGTGTCGTGCTTCAGGCGAAAAGGTCCTGACAGACCTAATTTCCAGACTGCTGAGGGCGGCCCCTACTGGGGAAGAGCGGGGTACACCGTATTACACGGTGTCCGTCTCTCCTCAGAACCCTCGGGAAACCATTCTGCCAACCCTGCCAGTGTACCAGGGCGCAGCGGTTTCCAGCAAAGGTTTCTCTCTGTATTTTCCGCCCAGAAACGTAGCGGAGCCGAGAGCCTCGCCAACCCTTTGGGGGTCTCTCAAGCAGCTAGCTCGGATGTCTCATGCCGGTCCGCCGCTTCAGGGCACCCAACTAGCACCTACAAAGACACCAGAGGCCAGTCTCGAGAGACTGGTTCACTTAGTAGACTTACTGACAGCATGGAAACTTCTGCCAAATGTCTCACAATTAGTCCTGCAGACTGTAGAAAAAGGCTATCGCATTCAGTTCGGCGCTCCGCCCGCCGCCTTCAAAGGGTTTTTCTCCTAGAAATTACATTAGTGGGCCCAGAGCAGGTTCTGGTATTAGAACAAGAAGTAGTTACTCCTCTTGAGGAAGGATGCCATCGAGGTGGTCCCTCCGCACGAAATAGACTCCGGGTTCTACAGCTGTTACTTCATCATTCCGAAGAAGGATGGAGGGTTGCGTCCTATTTTAGATCTGCGTCATTCTGTGTCGAAGTTCAGAATGCTCACAATCAAGCAAGTCGCGTCTCAGATCAGGTCCGAGGACTGGTTTGTTACGATAGATCTAAAAGACGCGTAGTTTCATGTCTCCATCCTTCCCACTCAGAGGAAGTTCCTGAGGTTTTCTTTCAGGGGCAAAGCTTACCAATATCTGGTCCTTCCCTTCGACCTAGCACTCTCACCCCGTACTTTCACGAAGTTTGTGGATGCTGCTCTGGCTCCTCTGCGGCTCCAGGGCATCCTCATACTCAATTACATCGACGATTGGTTGATTTTAACTCAATCAGAGCAGATGGTGGTTCGACATCAAGATGTCATTCTCGCTCATATGACTAAGGTTAAGACTTAACGCCAAGAAAAGTGTGCTTTCTCCATTACAGAGGACCATTTATCTGGGCGTGGTGTGGGATTCGACCCCGATGCAGGCACGTTTGTCTCCTGCTCGGATCGAGTCGATGCTCACCTCATTCGCGAGAGTAAAAGAAGGCCAGTCACTCACTGTCAAACATTTTCAAAGGCTGTTGGGCCTGATGGCAGCGTCGTCCAACGTGATACCTCTTGGTCTGCTGTACATGAGACCCCTACAGTGGTGGCTTAAGACCAATGGGTTCTCCCTGAGGGGAAACCCGCTTTGCATGATCAATGTCACGCGGCGATGCCTACGTGCCTTCGACATGTGGAGGAAACCTTGGTTCTTATCTAAGGGCCCAGTGCTGGGAGCTCCTTGTCGCCTCCATCTTTTTATTCTCCTCCCCTTTAGGGAGCCCGACCAGCAAGAGGCGAATTGTATTTGCCAGTGCGAAGCACTGATGCCTCTTCCACAAACTGCCCGTGAGAAAGGCGGACCACTGCTTGTGTGCTATGGTCCCCCTAATAGAGGTCATCCTGCTTCCAAGCAGACCCTCAGCCGGTGGATAATGAATGTCATTACGGTTGCCTATGAGTCCTCTGATCTCCCCTCACCACTGGGGGTCAAGGCTCACTCGACAAGAAGTGTGGCGGCCTCCAAGGCCTTTCTGACAGGAGACACTATCCTATCCATACATGCACAACTTGCAGGATGGTCTACGCCCCTCACATTCGTGAGGTTTTATGACCTAGATTTGCGAGCCACTCCGGGCCCCTCTGTTCTCTTGCCATAGCTGTGCCCTTTCACACCAGGCAGGGATTTTCAAGTCTGGCGGCGTGGACATCTCGTTCCCCTAGCGTTTTCCTATGCAGCTCGAGTTCCTGAAGGGGATCGTCTCAGGTTACGTATGTAACCATGGTTCCCCGAGGGAATGAGACGCTGCGTCGCAAGGCCATACTTCCGGCATCCCTACTAGAGCTTGCTTCACTCCTAAGAAGCTAGCGCCAGCTGCACCTCACGTGCTTTTAAAAAAAGACCTTCCTTCATTGGACGTCACCCGCCTCTGACGTCTCGCCCATCGATTCGACTGATTACACATATGATTCAGAGCTTGGTATCGCTGAAGGCGTTCCCCTAACCTGGGACGTTTTAAGCCCTGCTTGTACTTTTGCAAACAAAAGTGCATGTGTTTGTCTAGGTAGTAAGACATTATGCTTGCATTAGCACATAATGTTTTAAAATCAATACCACAGTCTGCTTTAGCATATCATTTTCAATGTGCTATGATTTTAGAATGGTATAGTAGTATAGCAATCATAATATATGGTGATGTTAATGTTTATTCCTGATTCATCACCATGTCTACTCCAGAAATTTGTGTGTGCATGCATTTACACGTTTGGCAGATGCTTTTATCCAAAGTGACTTTAGTGCATTCAAACACGTCAATACAATTTTAACACCGTATTCCCTGGGAATCAAACCCATGACCTTGTCCTTGCTAACGCCACGCCCTACAAGTTAACCTTGTGCATGCAAGCAACTGAACAACAGTGGTTAATATAAAGGTTATTTTGAGATCTTCTGCATGCTTACTAATACTTCTTTGACTTGCACTTCCTGGCCAGCTGCCTTGTCTTTGCATATTCTGATGTCACAAGTGCATATGTCTTTTTACTATTTCCTCCTTTCAAGTTTTAGCTCAACCAAGTGTGATATGCTTATTAATGAACATTTGGTGAATTTTATGCATGAATGAAGAGCAAAATCAAGCCAGATTTTACAGCTATCTCCTCACTGTTCCCCCCTCTCTCTTTCTCGTTTACAAAAAGCCATTAACAAAAGTTGGTGCTATAAATACTGTTTATGGTGATCTGACTATATTATAGCCTTCACTTTTAATGAAGTGCTGCACTGGCATTCATTAAATAAGGATTATCTATGGTTTATGCCACTTACAATATGTCCAGAATTTGGCACTTGAAACGAGACCCATTACTGCAGCAATCAATGGGTTTTATTATCTGATGGCTGTTGTATTATAAAATTCTGTGACCTTCAGCATACACTGTGGGATGAGCTGATGGATTGTTGAATATGCTGTCTAGGTAGGGTGCGCACTAGGTTTTGGTGTAGAGTTTGTGCATTGCAGTTTCTACAATGAAATCTCAGCACTTTATAGCCATCACTTTGATACTTGGTTGCTTAATTGGAAATTTGTGACCCCGCTCTTATTGCTTCTTGGTGTTAAGACCTGCTTCTGAACACTTTTCGTCCTCTTTTGATCCTCGGTCACCAAAAACCAATGTTACTGAATTTATTTTCCAACCTAGCTAAAATGGCCCCAATTGTAAAGGTTGGCCTGGTTTTTGAGGAAGCTGAATCTTTATTAGATTTTTTTTAAATTCCCAGCAGAGAAAATAACAAAACAAAGAGTTATTATCAGCTCGGCCCCGTAAGAGAAGCGAGCACATATTGAGGTCAAATGGTGTTCTGTGGGACCTGGAGAATCAGAGTCATTTTATTGGATGACTCCAATCCTTTGCTGACAGTAATATCTTCCTTGAAGTTCTGTGCACTAAAGTGTGGGGAGGCCTCAGCTTATGAACGGCCAGACAAATCAACAAATCAAAGACCAGCAGAAGCGTAGTCTGCTGCCTTTATAAAGAATTTTTTTAATTTTTTTTGAGAGGTGGGATGAGATCATTTCAACAGCACAGCTCAATGTGTCAAAGTAAGAACTGCTAGGTCACTTATTCAACGTGTCACAGCTTTAATCAGGATAAAATACTTTCATAGTGCAAAACAATCTGTAGTTAATTAAACATTTCAGCTGTCATCCATATGTGCGCTGCCCATTGCAACAGTTCTGTACTGGCCCTTTAAGAGAAAGCATTACGATATATTAATATATCATTAATGTATTTGTTTGCATTATTTACAAGTGAATGTGTTTGTGTAAAAGTTTTTCCTGATCAATTGACTTGTAGTGTTCGATTGGCTTTGTTCTGCATGGCAAGGTTTTGAGTATCTCTCTCTTGATTTGAGAAGGTTTGTTCTCTCTCTTTCTCACTTGCTGGCATATATCACTGCAGAATATATATTTTAGATTATATTACAGAAATCTTACAGTCAATGCCATTGGAATAGACAAATGCCTCACTTATTGTCCTCTATGTGCCCATTGTCTGTCCGTGTGTGTTTGTCTTGTATGTCTTTTATATGTCAGTTTACAGCAGTGTTGTGGCAGTGCTTTGGTTTAGTGCTGTATATTGTTACTATTATACTCTTATACTGTTACTTTTATGCTATACATAAATGTCTAAACTAAAACCGGCAAGTCTAGCAGTAACGAAGCTGATAACTGATTTTAATAACCTTCGTTTGTCCAAAACAAAAAAGTGATTACTTTCACACATATAAACGTGTTTAGACAACAGTTAAACAGGTTGCACTAATCAAAAGCATTGCACCGACACTGAAGTGTCTTCTTTTAATCATCTGTATAAACTTGTCCTGTTGTGGATGGATTTGAAGGAAACTAGCTAAAAAACAGAAGGAGACAGCCAGCAGCAGCACGCAGAGAGAGATGGGGCCCGTAGGCACAGCAGATAAAAGCACAGGAAAAGTCAGCACGTTACACAAGGATGATCCGTTCTCCACCAGCAACCAGGACCTCAACGGATTCTGTGAGTTCAGCAAATATTGTGCTGTGACATTATTGTGCTGCCCTGTTTTTCTGTATAATCTCTGTTTATTTCGAATCTATCTGTGCTCTGATAACAGTATGGGTTAGAGAAGGGTGTTGGCATTAACCAATGAACAAATGAAAAAAGAAATGAACGAATGAAAGAATGAATCAAGACACAAATGAAAGAATGAATCAATGCATGAATTCACAAATGAGCAAATTAAAGAAAAAAAGAATTCACACATAAACAAATATCACACATTAAGAATGCATGAATGTGTGAATGAACTGAATGATTTATTGAACAAAGAAATGAACTAATGAAGTAATGAATGAACAAAAGTTCAAATGAATTAATAAATGAACACATTTTTTTAAAGAATAAGCAAATGCATGAATACATGAGTGAAATATCGAACATGTAAATAAATGATTAAATAAAAAATTGAATGAATGAACAAATGAATACTTGGATGAATAAATGGATAGATTAACAAATTAATGATTGATTTAACAGATACTTAAATGTAATTTTCAACATACTTATTCAAGGTTGGGAATCAATTAGCAATGCACTGAAACTATTGAGCTGGAATACAAAACAGCGATGTTTGGCATACGTGCACAAACTTCACTGAACATTATTTGTATCATGCCTCCCGTCCAATCTCAGTAAGGTTTGTTTATTTCTGAAGGTCTCAGCTTTCAAATTTAGTCAATTTAATCATGAAATTCAAATAATAAAGGTGTGTTCACGCTCTTTAATGTGGTGTGACAGATCGCTGTATTGCGCATTAGTTCAACTGGCACATGAACCGATCATCTACTACTAATCATAGCTCAAAATAAACATGAATGGGCATCAGAAGATTTGTTGAAAGATACAGTAATAGGTTTGTGTTCAACCAGACATTTTTCACAGGTTCTCTTTAGAGAACTTCTTGCTCTTTTCCACCAGTCTCAAAAGTCAAAGTCCACAGGTCATATAATCGCCACGTTCCCCAAATACCACGATCTTCTGGAGTGGCCTCAGTGTGTGCGAGCCAATCTCAGGACTCATTATTGCAATCACACAACCCTCCTGCACGTCCCACCATCACGCTGATGAGCTCAGCAAGCCCTAAAAGGGGTCAAAAGCGGTCAACAATCTGTCATTTTTACTCAACTCACCATTCTCCTTGATTGTCTTTACTAAGCGTCCATCAGGAAACCAAATGACGGGATGCCACCGTCTCACACCTGATCTGAACGTCGCCCGCCGCAGAGAGCTATTTTGTAACTAAACAGCATGGACCGAAACGTTCTACATATCAAGAGACTTTGCTATTGACGTGCTGCTTTAAGAGGTGCTGGAGAAGAATAGCAAGTGGCATTTGGACTAGGCGTTTTTTTCTTTCTATTGCTTTCATTCTCAGTTTTAAGTGGGCTCTGGTATGCTGTGAAAGGGCTGTAATTAGGATGGGTCTTTCTGAGTTGCTTTCTGCACAAAATGTCACTCTGGCCTTTGTGTACAGAATAATTTGAATGGAGCTGGAAGAGGAGGGGGCAATGGAGTGTAAGAGCAAGATGCATAGAGAGAAACAGAGAGAGAATGTCATTATGCATAATGATCACATTTATTTCCTTTAAAATCAACACTGATTGGCAATGTGTTCTGCATGTTTGGTGTTTCCCAGTTCTTTTGAATGTCATTGGTCAGTGGAAGTGCAAATGCAGTTAATTTGTATGTTTATTTTGGATCATTACAGACACAGAGTAATTGGAGGCTGTTGTTGTATCTGTTGTTTATCTAATGATCTGAGAGTCACTATTACTGAACTAGTACAGCCTCTTTATTATAGACATGAATCTCAGCTGGGGTGTTCGTTTCAAATCTTTGAAATGTAGTATGTGTTGAACTTTGTGAATGACAGGCCTTCCAATTTCTAAAGCCTTTTCTGTGAGGACCAAATTCCTGCGGGCCTTTATATCTCATATATTGTAATTGTCATTTTTCTCATTTTATATCCAGACCTTCCTCTCACTGGCTCCACAGTTACAATCATTACAATCATTACAATCATCATACAATCACATTATTATTATTATTTATTTATTTATTTTCTATCTGGGCTTTTTGAAGACGATGCAGCAGAAGATGGGTGAAATAGTGATCATAGCGATCCCAGCCTACACACTCAGCGTTTTAGCTGTATTACCATTTAAATGAACACAGAGACACCTGCCTCTAACCTTCCACGCTTCCACGCTCTCGATCTCACCCCGCTGGCCCATGAGCTTTTGCTGCCAAAGCACTTTCTGTAGAGATCCTTATGTAAGTAAATGCATATGCGCCGACACATGTGAGACACGGGGATTTGTGTAAAGGGAGATCTGGAGTGATAGGTGATTAAAATGGAAAGTAAAAAGGATATGGGCTTCAGCTGAGAAGAGTAAAAGAAGGTTACTAGAGTGAGTGAAGCTCTAGGAGTGGGTTTTGGTGACTCTCATTTTTTGTCGTTGGAGTCTACACTGTAAAAAAAAAAATGTTTTTTGAAGGTGTAAATTAAACAAAGATTACTGGAATATGTTTTACTATTTAATTTTTTTTTTTTATGTCATTTTTTAAATCATGTGGTAACTTTGCTGTTTCTTTGCAATTATTTGTAAAATTTACTAGAAATGTTCTGAGTGAAAATTGTTTCTACAACAATTTTTTTTCACTCTACATTTTTTATTCCAGACATTTAGAAATTCACTGTATATACTGAGCTAGGATATGCATGTGGATATGTTCAAAATAGTCCATGACATTTAAAGGTCTTGTTGACTACAGCAAGATGCAGTTGATTAGTGTGATATCTGTCTCCTTTACGGAAAGTGACCTAAAAACCTTTTATTCTGTTGCCACTGTGATTCTGTCACAATATGACACAGCTATTAATCTGGAAATGATTTGGTGTTTTATAGACATGTGCGGTGTGTGTATGTACTGTAAGTGCTCTCCTCTGTCTTTTCCAGCCTCCTCTTCTCCATGCTCCTTCTCCATCCAGGGTAAAGCCCTCCAGAGTAAAACCCTCCTCAACTCCTACTACTCAGGTGTGTGGCTTCCTATGTTGAATTGGTCCATGTGGTATAGTAGTAAAATTCCTGGACTGATAACCGAAAGATTTGAACCGTACAATGTATCAGCAGGCCAATCACAGAACTTGAACCTCACAAGGTTCTATACATTCCCTACCACTTGTATGTTCATTTATTAAATGTTTAGGCTAATTTGATGATGCTCTCAGTTTCCAGTAAGAATACAGTACTCTCATTTCTTAAAAATAAATAAATAAATAAAAATAGCAGTGCTCTCAGCTATTGATAATCTCAGCTCTCAGCTTTTAATACATTTTTAAAGCAAGGCACTTTAAAACCAGGTTTCTACAGGATCACTGTATATTATATTAGATGTTGCTTTAGATAAAGGTATCTGCTAAATGACTGCATTAAAGAATGTCCAGGAGTAGTTCACCAAGTTTTTTTGTGAAAATTATGATATCAAGCTTCAAAAAGTACACAAAAACAGGATAAAGAAAATAGAAACAAAACTCAAAAACCGAATCAGTCTCTCTGCAACGGAAATCTTCAGGACGTGTTTGTGTAAATGTGTAGTCAAACCGATTCACTGAAAAGATCTGACTCAAAAGAATGATTGATTCATGAACTGGAACATTGGGTTCGTCACTCATAAGATTTTGGAATATAATTTTTGTCAGTTCATGTCAAGCTATACACTTCTATTTATAGTGTTTTGCCAATTCTTTGTTTGTAGCTTTATGTAGACCTTTTATCCTTTTTTGGGTACAGGAGGAAAACAAATTAGGTTTTAGAATAACATGAGGATTAAATGACACAATTTTCATTTGTCGGTGAACGAACTCTCTTTAACCGTGTTATTTTAAATTAATTTATAAATTATAGTCGTTTTAATAATAAAATAAAATAATATACAAATAGATATATATAATAAATATCTCTAATATATTGTATTATATATACTATAAATATAGTATATAGTGTACAGAAGTATTTTCTTATATTTACATTTCTTTTAGTAATTTTGTTTAGTCTGCTTTGAAGTGTCATTATCTATACTAAACTGGTTTTGTTTTATTACTATCTTCGCTTAAATATGTAGTCATCTTCAGTAATTTATTATTTTAGTAATTTTAGTACTTCAACTTATTTCTGTATATAAAGTTATATTATTTAATTTATTTAATTGTAGCTTTATTTCAATAAATGAAAACTATTTTGAATATATTTAGTTTACAATAACAACAGCTTTTTTTACCTTTAAAAATATCAGAACAATACTCTACAACAATAGTTGTGTGGCATTTATGTCAAAGCAAAAAATGAGTTTCAGTTTTATGCTGTTTTTAATTGCAGTTTCTAAGGAGCCGGTCCCTGCCACGGCATCCATAGGTAAGACATTTCCTCCTCTGCTGATTATAAATCACACTGTTCAGTTCTACACACATGGATTATATTAAACCGTTTCTCCTGTGTCTTTTAATGTGAATGTATAATGAAGCTGACGAAATGAATATCCAGAGGTGAATCGCTATTAAGCGTGTAGTTTCATTCAAGCCTGAGTGTGTATGAGTCATAAAGTATGGGTTTAGATGATGAAAGATCATAACATTGACCTTTGAAGTCAAAAGCGGGTGCCTGAGACTTTGGTCCCCATCCGATCAAACTAACTGCAGCTTGTAATTTTGCGGCAGCTGAATGTGGTTTCAGTGAGGAGTCGGCGGTGATTCCATCACTCACACGGAATCCGCCTCCGTCCCACGCTGAGCCAGATTAGAGGAATGAAAGCCCTCTGTCAGTTCAAACAAAGTCTATGTTTATATCCCAATGTGTGGAAAGTGATTTGAATCAGATCGTTCGTCCCGTGAATCTAATTATTCAGGATGTGTTTTGCAGTCTCGGTGTGTGACACACACACACACACACACACACACTCCTGCACACCCTCATGTCTTTTCAAAGGCAGATTGACCATTTCACATCCAATGGTAATAGCTCATAATAAAGACTTATCCATCCTTTCATTCTGTCTTACCTATGTATTGTGTCATCTTACTTCTTCTCTCCACCATAATTTTTCATATTCATTCTCCCATCTGTTCGTTCTTACTTTTAGGTCTTGTTTGTTTTTTTAATTTATTTGTTCATTTGTCCTTCCTTACAGTCATTCTTTCTTTTGATTGATTGTTCATCCTCCTGTCTTTTGTTATTTGTTTGTTAGTTCTTTCATTCATTTGTTACACCTATTTTTATGTTAGTTTCACGATTTACTTACACTTTCGTGATCATTTGGTACTTTCTCTAAATGTTGCTAGTTCAGTTGTTCTTCCCTCCTTACCATTCCTTTAATTTCTTTTTCACTTGTTTTTCTTTCTTTCTTTCTTTCTTTCTTGTGTTTCCATTTATCATTATTTCTCATTATTATTTATAATCCCCAATTAGTTACATCTTACCAGAAAACTATTAAAGATACTTGCAGACAATAAAAAAAAAAAATAGAAAGAAACAAAAAAAGCGAAAACTGAAAAAAAGATCAAACAGTAATTGGATTTCATCAGTGCCCCAAATTTACAGCAACAACCCGCCGTTAGTACAGAAATAACTATTGATTGCAGATGATTTGGACATTCATGTTGAAGTCACTGGCTAGCGTGTTTTGGATGAAAACTTTATCCTAGATAGCTAGAGTGAACTACAGTACTTCAGCTCCACTGCTGACACTTTCAAGTTTTTCCTGGTCACGCAAAGCTTCATCCTTTACTCGTTCTTCAGGAGATATTAAAGCGTTCTTTACAGTCGGCTTTTGAAAAGGGATTTCTGATAGATATCTTGGTGGGCTCGGGGCTTATTCAGTCCAAAAGCTCATTTCAAAGGTTCACTCTAAAAGGTTCAGATGCAGGGGTCTCTAAACACGCACCTCTGATCCAGACAGCTTCTAGGAGTTCGAAAACTCTCGCTTAAGCTACACTCAGCAGCGAAGACCACGACTCCCCCCATACACATACACACTCAGCACCAATAAACCACTGAGAGCAAACTTATTTACAGAGGTTATGAAGGTGGAGATGGCTTGTTTAGTGCGAGGAGATGGAGAAAAGAGAAAATGAGCACACAGGCGGTGTATTAAAGGAAGAGAGAGAGAGCAAAATGGGGAAAAAAACGTCAAGCACTAGGGGAGTTGAATCAGGCATTTATCAACTGAAGCAAGAAAATTTGGACTGTGAGATATTTGTAAACTGGATGTCAAACATGCCGCAGTCATACTTTCACATTCATGCCAACCTGACCCAGGGAAGCCAAGGGATGAACGGAAAAATACTAGTAGAAAATCTGAGATTAAGGGAGTGCAGTAGAAGGTGATGGAGGATAAGAGATGAACTGCAGTGAGAGGGAGTTAATGGAGGATTGGGATGGAAGAAGAAAAGAATGGATCAGAAGAAAAGAATACAAGTTAGGGTGCTTTCACACTTGGTTCAATTGCCTGGTCCGAACCCGAGTTCGATTGCTCCCCCTCCTCCTCCCCCCTGAACTGTTTTTATGGTTCCGAACCACGGTACGTTTGCGTCATCAGAGTGGCAGCTGTTTACCCCGTTACTAATGACTATGCAGAAGACAATGAGTGGATGCTTGCTCACTTCATTTTTGTACTTGGGATTTTGAAAATTCTTATTAATTTCCAAAGCGCCAACATAGAATGGCACATGCGTCTATTTGTCACGACTGTAGGGTTCAAAAAACGCAGCAGTCACTTTTTTGCGAGCAGAAATGCGATATAAATTCTCTCTGCTGCAGTGCGTCAGTCACACTTAACAGGAAAGCGAGTGAGTAAATGCATAAATATACTGTTTGACCAAATCATACGTCATTAATATAGCGGCTCACTTCCATGATTTAGTACGATTGCGTTCACATCAGAAGTGAACCGTACCGGACTTCGCATGAACCGTACCCCAGACCACCCTTTTTAGCCAGACTCGGATGCGCTTCGCTGCTGTGCACCCGAGTTCAGAAAGCAGCATTCACATTATCCAAACGAACCTAACGCTGACGTCAAACGAACCTGGGTGCGCACCAAAAGTGCTAGTGTGAAAGCCCCCTCCGAGTGGGACTCTGGGATGTCAGAATAGAACTACAGTAGATGTGCTAAAGCAAATAATTAAGCACTTGAGAGCCAAAGTAGTGTTGAAATTGTTGGTAAATGTAGGTTTTAGGCTTTGATTTTCTATAAATATTATGTATTGTCTATAGTGTACCATTCAAAACTTTGGAGTAGGTAGGTTTTTTTTTTAAAGATGTATCTTTTGCTCCACAAGGCTGTATTTATTTGATCTAAAATACAGTAACATTTTGTGAAATATTATTACAATTTAAAATAACTGTTTTCTATTTGATTATATTTTTAAATTGTATTTATTTTTGTATTGCAAAGCTGAATTTTCAGTATCACGTGATCCTTCAGAAATCATTCTAATATGCTGATTTGCTGCTCAAGAAACATTTCTGATTATCAATGTTGAAAACAGTTGTGCTGCTTAGTATTTTTGTGGAAACATATGTTTTTTTGTTGTTTTTGTGATTATAAAATACTTGGTAAAGTTCCAAAGAACAGCATTTATTTGAAATCAAATTTTTTTGTAAGATTATAAAAGTCCTCAACCACAAATCAAAATATACAAATTAGAATGTCGTAATTGCTGTTGTTGAAGTTTTTCAAATTTTGATGTCAACATGAAATGAACATTGAAATCTTTCTTAGTTTTATTGTGCACAATTCATCAGTGCATGTCGTTCCACATAAAGTGTTTTTATTAAAGCATAATGCTTTTCTTATAACTTTCTCTGGTGATTTTATTGGGTAAACTCATATCTTGGCCTGCTTTTTCAATATGTCATGGCAGTAAGACGGATTTCAAATACCATTTCATGTCAGCTTTAATGTTGAAAAGTAAAAAAGTTTATTAGAAAAAAGAATGGATAATACACCTAAGATTTAAATTATCTATAAAACAAAGGTTGAATGGATTCTAGAGACTCACAAGCACTGTAATAAGGACTGATTGTGTAAAGAAGGTGAAATCGAGTGGAGGGTAAAGATAGTGAGATGGAGAGAAGATTGCAAGAAATAAAGACACCTGTACAGATAAAAGAATGAGGCATTAAATGAGGAAGAAGGCCTTTTCATTCTGTTTTACAGACCCCGTCTCTCGCTCCGAGTAAGGGTGGTCATATTTCTGTTCTGGAGATGCTCCCTGCCGAAACGATGTCGCTGAGATTACGAGGTCGAGAAAGACTGGCGGCCCCTAATCATTTATAAACCTGCCTATTATGTGGGGCTTCCAGTTCATTTACAGGCTATCGATCATGTTGCGGGATGAAAGTCTTGGTAATCGCATACAGGAACTGTGAGGGAGGACTCGTGCCGACTGTTTCTTAAAATCATTTCTCCTGAAATCCACGCAGAGATGATCATCAATGCATCTGATGAGTAGTCCAAGTTTTGCACCTGGGAGAGAGAACATTGTGTTAGAAAGAGAGGATAATGGTAGAGAAAATAGGGTACATGCAGTGTTTTAGAGCAAGATAAAGAGTGAAAGATTTAGATGTTGTAGAGGAGTGTAGATATCTGTAGGATCGATGGAAATGAAAAAACAGAATGGAGGAACAGAGATAGGAATGGAGAGAGAGAGAGAAGGATTCTGTTTCATGGAGAAACGATAGTTTTAGAGGCTGGGAATGGATAACCCGCTAAGGGACGTCTGTGATTCTGCTGGTTAGCTGAAAGACGCCTGGCGACTCCAGCTTAACTCTGATAATGGCATTCAGTGTAATGATATTACTCAAAGGTTGCTGTTTCATAGCTTAGGAGACTTACAGCAGTGAAAAATAGACACAAATGAGATTGTTGACATATAGTAATAGTATAGTAATAGTAATAGTACAGTAAGTGTCACATTGCTGTAGGCTGCTGTGGGTGTTGCTGTGTGGTTGCTGGTTATTGTTTAAGTAATCTATGATTTGGCTCTGTAATATATTATATTTTTTACCATTTTTTTGTCCTACAGGCAAAAATCATGAGCCTAATCATTAAAAAAATACATTTAATACACAGTTTAATTAAAGAAAAAAGTCATACATACATACGTTTATATACATCAATTTGAAAATACAGTAAAAAAAAGAGTGAAATATTACTACAATTTAAAACTATTTTAATATATTTTCAAATGCATTTTATTCCTGTGATGCAAAGCTGAATTATCAGCCGCCATTACTCCAACATTTCTTGTTATCAATGTTGAAAACATTTGCTGTTTCATTTTAATTTAAATACATTTTTGTGGAAACCATGATAGAAAGTTTAAAAGAATAGCATTTATTTGACATACTGTAGAAATATTTTGTAACATTATAAACACTTCACTATCGTTTTTGATCACTTGAACGCATCCTTGCTGAATAAAAGTATTGAAACGTTTGAATTGTAGTGTATATATTTAAACAGTTTAAAATGTATAGCCAGTACAAAGCTTGACATGTGATCATGTTTTATATATTGCAACAATGCCAGTGCTAACACTTATAATACTTTGCTAATAATTCTAATAACTTTAATTTATTTTACCTTGACAGCACTTTATACATACAGTATACACATAGAGGTTTATATATCACTTTTATTTTCCTCCATATACCCACACGAGAGCCATTCACATATGGCATTTGAAAGTAATTTACAATATCATTGTTTAGTCACCTGTGCTTTGTTGTGACTTGTCAGGTAATTATTGTTAATGGCATGCACCATAGTAGTTTATCATAATGTAACTGTGCATAATTGAGCTTTAATTTGATTTTAGCTCTAATCATCTGAATGCATATAATGCAATGGTCACGAATAGTTCATGATCAAATGAAAGAAGCCATTATGGCAAAAATGACTTCTGTAAAGTTACTTGGCATAGCTTATGTCTTTCTTTCACTCAATATATGACATGAACTGTAGAATGCCTATATAGTGACGTGACATGTGGCCAAGTATGGTGACCCATACTCGAATTAGTGCTCTGCATTTAACCCATCCAAGTGCACGCACACAGTAGTGAACACACACACACCACACACCACACACCACACACCACCCACACACACACACACATCACCACACACACACCCACCACACACACACATGGCAGGCCATTTATTCTGCGCGCCCGGGAGCATTGGGGTTCGGTGCCGTTGCTCAAGGGCACCTCAGTCATGTTATTGAAGGTGGAGAGAGCGCTGGTTATTTACTCCCCCCACCTACAATCCCTGCCGTTATGAGACTCGAACCCACAACCTTTGGGTTATGATTCCGACCCTCTAACCATTAGGCCACGACTTCCCTCCAATACATGCACTATAATATGGAGTTGCGCTGTAGCAGGACATGCTGTGTATATTTACATCTCTCAAAATTATGATTCTTGTTTAATATTTTAACGGGGGGAAATTAAGTCAGTTCTCCTCAAGTTCTTCCGAGCAGAAAAACCGTCAAGTTTCAAAGTGTCACTTTTTTTTTTCTTCTTTGCATTCATTTTAAACAGTATTGATGTTGCTTTATCATATCAAACCTATTTTTGCACCTGTGAGGAATGCAGAGAGAACATTGTGTTAGAAGATATGATTAGAATGTGCAGATGTGCAATATATTATAAAAAGATTTAGACGTGGTAGAGATTTTTGTTTTACAATATATTTTTGCCCTGTATGAATCACATCTAGCTAACTATTGTCAGACAAATTATTAAAGTAAAGGAAAATTATGCTTCCATATTCTTTCATGCATTTGCGTATAAATATAAATATAAATATGCAGATTTAAAGCATAAACTTCAGAGGGGTTTTTTTCATCACATTTCCACAATGGAGATGTGTCTTTTATTACTGTAAAACATTATTACTGAATAAACATTCTTCAGAAAATTTAAAAATGTAATTATTTTACTATTTTGTACAGAAAATACACACTTCACCTTTAAGGAAGGACATATCAAAATCTTGTTCAGTATTCATATTGTTTTGCCATATGGGTTTTCAGTCATGTTTTATGTTCCCCATCATCCTAAGGTGTTTGTAGGGCTAAACGTATCCCATAGGACCACGCAGTAAAATCTAATAATGATTCAGTATAAGTTATTTATGAACTGTACTCTTTTTTTTCTACTCATAACTGTCAGAACTCATCATCCTGAAGATTCAAAACTACAAAACCTAAATGATTATCCATAATCTACCTATATAACTTGTCTCCCATATGAGGTCACCTAAAATGTGCAGTTGACCTTTTGTTTCTAAAGCAGGAGTTCTTTGATATTTCTCAGGCTTGGATGTGGCAGACGCGTCGTTTTAACAACATAATACACCCACTGGGCCACCACTTTGGGATTCGCTCCATGCTGCTGAGACAAAAACACATGAATAATTAATTAATAAAAAATTGATACATAGAGGGAAGGAGAAAGGCAGAAGGAGGGGCAGTAAATTGAGAGACCTTAGAATCTCTAGTGTATACTTCTCTATCGCACACTCTGTTTTTCTCTTTTAGTGTTTGTATGTTGGCGTCTAAGTCATAAACATATTTTTCCACCATACATTTGCCTAGCCCGATATGAATATCATGACCTGTAATATTCAAATATCTTAACTTTGTGCACAATAGTTTGTTTTAGAATTAAATTTGTTAAGTTTTTGGGAATATGATTTTTTTTTTTTTTTTTTTTATAATGTAGTATGTATTTATTTATTTATGCTTTATTTAAGGCTCTTGGCTTGAATTGTTGGCTTGAAGTGTAAATATTGGTTTAAAAAGAGACAAAGAAAAAAAAAAGAAATTGATATCTACAAATAAGTAACTTAAATGAATAGTTCACCCAAAAATGAAAATTCTTCTAATTTACTCATGTCTTTCAAAACTTGTATGACTTTCTTATGTGCAACGTAAAATAAGTTATTTTTAAGAATGCTGGTAACCAAACAGTTTAGGTTCCCATTGACCTCCACTGTACTTTTGTCCATACAATGGAAGTCAATGGGAACCGTAACTGTTTGCTGCCTTTCTAAGTAGCTGTCTATAGGCAACAAGGTTTTGATACCTAAACAAATATCAAAGCTCACCGTTCAGTCAGATTTGTGTGCTGGTCGTGAACCTGTTCAGATTCATTGAGCAGTCTCAGCATCTCTCTGCTAGTTACTTTTTGTGTCCTTTAAAAAGATCCTCTTGAGGCTACGATTCTGGCATAATTGTTTTCTTCATAATACATTGTCGCCGCTAATACTTTCAACTTTTTCCTTCTGGCACTAAAAATACTGGGGTGCTAACACATCATGCAAAATTACTTGTATTTTGCCGTGTTGAAAGCGTAGATGTTTGGTGTGGATTTTAATTGTTTTGTGTATAATGAATTTTCAAGGCAATTGAGATGCAAATAGCTACATTAATAATTTGTCGAGTAATTTTCCATCACTCTATGCATCTGAATGATGCTTTAGCCGGTTAAAGCAGGCCATATTAAAAATTCTCTGTCATTTGCTTCCCCCATTCCTCTATTTAATAAGCTCATTAACATCAATGAACTACTTCCCAGTCTTATTCTAATAAAAGAGTTTGCAAGGACGGACTGTCTGCTTCTCAGTATATTGTTATGCGTAACTGAAGTCTGCACTGAGCTGTGATTGAATGACACTCAGATATATCTCACAGTAGTCAAGGTCTTAGCCTCGAGCTTTCAGGGGTTTGGTCTTGATTGAGAGGTATTAGTGCACAGTAAACAAAGCTGTGATTTTTTGAGAGCAACATGATCCTAGACTGCAAATATTTGTGTTTTCTTTGTCATTTTTTGAATGGTTCTACAGATTATGTAGGATCTGTGTGATGTAACTGGCTAGTTCCCATAAATGCAAAATGAGGTGTATTTTAGTCCTCGTCTGTTTGCTTTGATCTCATCTTTATGCTAGCATACTCCAAAAAATTATATATGAATTTAAGTACACACATTTAAAATGTCCAAAAATGTTTTATCCTGTATATATATACAGTTGTAGATAGGAATGAATAGATATTTGTATCCAATCTCTTGAATATATTTGTGTATGTATGTATGTATGTATGTGTGTGTGTGTGTGTATGTATATATACAGGGTGCGATTTGCTGGGTGGACGGGGGGATTTCCCCCCCTCTGGTGGGCCTAACTTACAATGTTTTTATTAAAATTTGATCACGTTAGATACAGTTTCCGTCGTATTAAAAACATTTCATAACTAAAAAGACGGGTATTTGGGAGTTTTATACGCCTATTTAAAAAGTTTTCAAAAGCATCCCTCCTCTGTTTTTTTTCCAGTCCACGCGTGTATATGTATATGTATATGTATATTTATATATATACATATATATATATTAGGGCTGTCAATAGATTACATTTTTTAATCTAATTAATCACATCCTTTTTCTGTGATTAATTGTGATTAATCACACACTTCATGAAATTAAGCATCGACAATTTATCTTGTTTCAAATGGTTATTTTGTCATCATTTGCTATATTCAGCAAAGTAAACCAAAAGATTGAAAGGTGATTCTCAAAAATCTATATTTTCTAATACAGTATAAATAAGAATACTTATACTTCTATAAGATAAATGTGATGTCTTTCCAAAAAAGGACTGCCAAAAGACACCAAAGACCAAATGATATAAAGAAGTCATATAAGCACATAGAAAGCACAAAAAATTATATATATATATAGCTATATATATATATGTATCTATTAATATGATTTGCATAGTATGTGTACAGTGCAGCAGCAATAGCTTTTTTACATTTTAGAGAAGTCAAGTTGCGATACCGACAGGACCCATGTGATTTAAAAAAAAAAACTAAACCAGCCACCTGCTGACTGCATATATCTACTACAGTACACGGATCCATTCAGAATAACTAAACACAGCAACATAAACATGACAAATCAAAACAGTCAACATATTGTGAATGTGTGTGGAAACAACGTGAATGTACGGAAATGTCTGTGCCTGTGCATAAATACAATGTTCAATCAGTGCGTCAAGAGCACTCATACACACATTATTATAACGGACTCACACGTGCTTACTGAATGACTCCGGTACGCCACCACAATCGTCTTTAACTTATTCGTCTTCATCCATCAAAACTTTACTAGCGAGAAACCGTAGTTTGCGTCTCATTTGGCCATACAGCAGTTATTTTTTATTTTTTGGGGGGTCTGGGTTTGTCATTTAAATGTTTATAATATTACTAGCAGTGGGGAAAATTTAGAAGAATCCAATTTAATCTTTAGATGGTCGGAAATAGATATGCACTGTTCATTATAGCAGTTCAACCTGCCTCTGTTGTAAATTATTGATTAAAAGCGCACAATCTTATAGTGTTTCTATTTTTGCCTGAGGGTTTTACATTGATAGATTATAACATACATGGAAGATTGTGAATCCAACAGGTTGTAGAAATTAATTATGCCTTTTCTAGGTAAACTGTAAATTAAACATGCTGTCCAATGGTAACTTTATGCTATAGAGTGATACATTTTGCTTCATAACATAAAATAACCAGGACTGGTAGAGTTTCTTTCCATTACTGTCATAAATATAGGAAAGTGCAGTCCAGGGTTGGTGCCTTGCTTGCTTTGTTTGGTGTCAAACCAGCAACCTTCGAGCTGGCATTTGAACATTGTGATGGGTACTTAAGGATTGGGAATTGTTCCTTCACAGATGGCAGCCACAGTGAGATGTCCCAGCCCTCGATGACCATCCAGACGTACCCATATGGAGGCTGCGAGTCGGTGGAGATGTCCTACCAGGCTGGCCAGTTCCAACCGGCCATCAGAGTGGCAGACTTGCTCCAACACATCACCCAGATGAAGTGTGGGCAGGGTTACGGCTTTAAAGAGGAGTACGAGGTAAGAAGTCTTGAGCTTGAGTGATTGACATCAAGAAAAATTAAACTTTCAATATGGCTTTTTTTCTTCTCTCTACAGAGTAGATAAAAGAATATTGATGCTGATTTGTTTGCTACGTTTAATGAATGAAGCCATCTTTATGGGAGACTTTGCTGAAAGTCTTTCTCTCTGCTGTAGCTCTCAAATATCTTTTGCTTATTTTTTAGTATACTAAATTTGTAAAAGTATGTAAAATCAAGCCTCTCTGCAGTAATTACCACAGCCGTGCAGCTATAAAATTCGTTTTTGCCTCTGCATGCACAGTAAGCCCAGGAATGATGTGGAATGAATCTTAAAATAGTTTTATTGAGGGGGTTATTAAAATGTCAAACATGTTTTTTCGAAAATCACTCAATAATGAGTGTTTTTGCTAGTGCCCTGTCTTTTTTCCATATTGTTTTATTTCTTAAACACATTTGAATAACTAATTGAAGTGCCTCTGTGCTTATTAAAGGAAGCAGGTCAGTGTCACGATGACATGCTGGCATTTTGTTCAGAAAAGGTCATGTGAGATAAGAAGTGCTTCTTGAAAAATCTCCCCACACAGTGGGCCACAAAAGATCAACCCCCCATGACAATAAAACCAATTATCTTTCACTGTCTAAACCTTCATTGGTAGGTATATGCAAAGACCTTTGAGTCAGTAGCAAGTCGTACTCAAGATTTAAAAAAAAGTATGCTAACCTCGAGTTATCTCTGCAGTCCCCATACATGATCTGTTCTAATAATACTTTAATAATACTTTAATAGAAACTCACTTTAATAGAACTCTTTTTCACTTAAGGTCACCAACATTGAAATTGCGTCTGTTAGATTGTTTCCTTGTCATTTGAAATTAAAGACACATTTTTGTGTGTGTGTGGTCTTGTTTTTCTCTGTTTTTAAGGTACAGATGCTGTAATAGGGTACAGTTTTACGATTGGGAAAGCGCACATTGGCATCGTTGTGGCTCTGTTATTTTGTTTGAATAGCGCTAGAGGAAAGAGGCTGCCAACAATAGAAGATATGAAATGAACTTTTGATAAGGTCATTTATTTTTCCTCTAAATGTATTTCCTACAAATTGTGGCTTTGAAGTAGCTGCCTTTTATGAGTTCCAGCTTCACTTTGTGATTTGTTTTCATTAAAGGGATCGTTCATCGACAATTCTGTCATCATTTACTCACCCTTATGTCATTCCAAACCAATCCTTTCTTCTGTGAAACACAAGCTTGATGTATTTTTAAAGAATGTTCTGGCCGCACTTGTCCTTGCAATTAAAATTAATGTGGACTGAAGCTTTACAGCATTAAAAAGTACCATAAAATGAGATATTGAGCTACAGTATATACTCTGCCAGCCAGAAGTATGGAATAACTATGACTTTTTCATGTTTACGAAAGAAATCTCTTATGCTCACCAAGGCAATCATTTATTTGATCAAACATGCAGTGAAAAGAGTAGTTTTAAAATAACTGTTTATAATCTATTTTGGTATATTTTAAAATGTAATGTATTGCCGTAATGCAAAGCTGAGTTTTCATTATCATTACTCCAGTCTTCAGTGTCACATGATCCTTCAGAAATCATTCTAATATGCCGATCTGATTCTCAGTAATTTTAAATGGGTGAACCTTTGTGTGATCAAAAGACTGAAAAGATGTAAGGGTGAGGAAAGTTTATGGCAATTTTGCATTTTTGGGCAATCTGTTCCTTTAACTTTAGAAATCTGTGTTTTATGAAAAATAACTATTTAAAATATTTTCTCTCCCAGATGAGCGATATAGTTTGCATGTAGTAACTACTATAGTATGATTATACTTTGAGATTATTTGTGATGCTTGCAAAGCAGTGATGGCATGTTCTTTGTAAACATCTTATTCTGAATTCTAATATGGAATCTGGTCTGGGATCAGTTATTCTGAACAGCTCTTTGCTCACTGATGTAGGAATACTCTTAGGCAGGCTATCAAAGGAGAGTACTCTATGAACAATCAGCAGAGAACTTTGCTTGAGTATAAGTATGAATCATATTTGGCACATTATTGTGTTTTCAGACACAGTCTTAATGGATGGCTCTGGCAATAAGAGACATCAGTGAATTAGAGAGGAAGGGACACTCTCTGTATCCAAATTTTCAATCACCTGGATTGAAGGCATCTTTAAAAAGGGACAAGACTGCACTTTTAAAGAAGAGACTCTCATTCATAAAGAATGACTCGTAGTTATGTCTGTCATACATCTGATTTATTATTCGGAGATGACAAAATAACAAATTGATGTGCCTGTTGTATAGTGTCTATTTTGTCCAATTTATGTATTCACAATTTCCATCGTGAATGCCAGAAAAAGGATAATGCAGCTCCTCACCAAGCCTGAAGGAGATCTAAATGTTACAGAGGTCTGTCCTAACTATTAACTGATCACTTGAAGAGTTAGGATAGGCCTAATAGGACTAGCTCAGCTGTATAGGCTGCTTTAGGCCGTCTGAAGTGTAGAAGTAAACATGAGATAGATGTATTGCTGGCAGCTCATGCCTGTCTTAGGCAGTCTGATAGCACCAGAGCCTGTGCCTCCATGTTTAAAGGGTCATTCATCAAGGCAGACGTTTTTATAACACCTTTTTGTTATCGCCTCTCTCTTCTAACCTGATTTGCCTCACAAGTTTGCCTGCAAATGAAGTTGGCAGCTTTTTGCATCAGCCCATCTCTATTCTTGCCTCTGAAAATAAGTCATTTTTTCTAATATGCAGTGAAGGAGGAGAAACTCAATACATTTACACTGAGTTGAATGGAGCATTTGCTTACTGGCTTGTGACAAGCTGATATGAGCGAGAGCACATTAGGGGCAAATACTGCATTTCCCATAATGCATGTTTTATTGTGAATTTGGAGATGGTTTTTACTGCAAATGAGATTTTAATGTTACTCGTACCCAATAATTTAGCTTTGCTTTTTAGCCCTTTCAAATCAAGCTAATTAGCTAATGAATTAAAATCTAGTCACATGAAGATAGGTGTCATCTATAACTACAACTGGTTTAAATCTTATACATTTTAACTAATTGAATCTTGCTTGTTTCACAGTTTGCATGTTTAAACAGTGTTCATACTTTTTAATTGTTTACTTTTTAATTTATTTTCACAATTCACAGATTTATGCTGTTAAGCAATGTAAAAAAAACGACTCTTGAAAATGTATTATTTAAATAGTCAAATTCTGCAAATACTTAATAATAAACAATGTAATATTTCTCACGTAATAATATTCATTTTTAGTGCATTAGTATATCTTGCACCTCTAATTTTACATGACACGCAAAGTAGAACAAACAAATAGAGTTGAGAGAGAAGGAATGGAGAGGGATGAGATATGATGGACAGGGAGCGAGTGATGCAGATCTGATCATGTTGGTTAAAGCTGATGACGGCCACCTGTGTGTGTATGTCAGCACAATCGCATCATTAATCTCAGCCTGCCTGATGTGTGATCCTGCATCTGTGCTCACATTAGAGAGAGAAGATACAACGAGAAGTTAATAGTACGTATAAATATGGAGAAGGTTACAGTGGCCCCATAAAGTATTTGGACACTTAAGTCAATGCTTAATGTGTGAATGTCAATGCATTAGATAATAAAATAACAAAATGATGAAGAGTAGAATGTGTAGCTGGTGAAGAGGATTATGAAATGTTTGGAAGTGTGGGGTTGGAAGAGGTCTGACAGCGTGTCTGCTGTCTTCATGTCCACACACACACACACACACACACACACAGTAAACACGCCTTCACTGTCTTCTCATCACTTCTATAAAGTATTAATAGTATCAAAAACAGAAGATCAGAAGACGAGAGAGGCTCCAGTGAGGACATTTTTGGAGGGTGG
Organism: Sinocyclocheilus anophthalmus; assembly: GCA_018155175.1. Taxonomy (NCBI): domain Eukaryota; kingdom Metazoa; phylum Chordata; class Actinopteri; order Cypriniformes; family Cyprinidae; genus Sinocyclocheilus; species Sinocyclocheilus anophthalmus. Next base: position 111,880 of record JADLZN010006430.1, on the reverse strand, counting down.
ATGAGGAATCCGGTACAGAACAAATGAAAAATAAGTTTAGCTCACTGCCAGAAGACAGGAGTTTAAAGCTTTTTGTGTAGCGATTCTCTCCGGATGTCTCAAAATGTCTCATTAAGAAGCCCTCAAACAGTTTTAGCATCACATTCTGTCAGGCAGACAGAGTTTGCCTATAACTGACTCAGTTACCCTGACTGTACCGTGATTATAATGAGAGCATGGGCAGAGTTGCCAGATACCAGTATCCCTGCATGAATGTGACTGATATATTGGAAGGGTTGCCAGATCATGTTTAATTCACACATGAAAGAGCAATTCAAAAAAATGAGACTTTGTAAGGTTTCGATTTTCACACGTGCCTGATCATGTGAAGGAACAGTACAGTAAAGATGATACAGTCTGTGTGTTCAGGCTTCTATGCCTCACTAGTTCCAGATGGGATCCATCGTACGGACATGGAAGAGAAAAACAGTTCTTCTACTTTTATGACCTCGTCGGATGCAGAACGATTTAAACCAGCCAGAACAGTCAATCAGTTTAAAAAAACTGTAGCGATGCATGATGGAACACATTTTTTAATAATAATTTGTATTTTTCTAACTTCTCTTATTTTTGTTTTGTTTGGTTGGTTGGTTGGATGGTTGGTTGGATTTAGTACATTTTAGTAGTGCCATGGAACTCTTTTGTACTATTTTTGTTAATATAGCATCACAATTCATTATGTGATAGTATTTTTAGATTAAAAACACATTATTTATTTATTTACTTACTTAACTGGTATGTTGCTGCATTAATAAAGTACCAAAAAGCAACACTTGGATGGATGGAATACAATTCATACTATAGATGCAATTCTTTGTGTGAATATGTAGTTATTGACATTATATTTTCTTAAAAGATACAGTTGTCACTGTTAAAAGTAGATGAAACGGTGACCGAATGAAGTAGCCTGTCATTTGCTATTAGTTAAACCCATTTCATTTTACAAACTGATACCGAATTTATAATTAATTATTTGACTGACGGTGTGCAAGCTCATGTCAATAAAAGTACATTGTGAAAACCTAATGAATTTTCAGAAATTTTGGATGTTCTAACATGAATTAAATTCGGCCCTCAATTTTTACTGAGAGTGGAAAAAATAAAACAAATGACAAATTATGAGGTCTGTGAATGAACTCTTGTCTTTAAGTCGATTCTCTGTTGCTGTTCTTTCACAGAGACGTCTTTTAAAGATAGACCTTCACTAAATTGCACCATCACCCCTCCAATTCATCTTTAAAATGTGCTTGTTTTGAATCACTTTGTCCATGAAGTCTTACTTTAATGCCGACACTTTGCAGACCACCATTGTTTCTTTAGATCTGTCACAGTAAATGGCTCATCTTGTGTGTGGTGGACAGGATGAAGATTACACTACGGCTTTAAGTGGTCATTCAGTGCTCTTGTCTGAGATTTCAGTGATATCAAGGGAAAAGAGGCACCTAACTTGACCTGTTATTTCAGAAAAGCATCTCAAAGTGTGAAAAGTTGTATGTCTTTAGCTATCAGAAAATGTATGTATATATGTATGCATGTGTGTGAAAGCAGTCTCTGTAATGGATGAACATGTTAAAAAATATTCTTGATTTGATTCCAGGGTCTGGCTGAGGGACAAACGGCACCATGGGAAACTGCCAAGAAGGATGAAAACCGCAGCAAGAATCGCTACGGCAACATCATCGCTTGTGAGTACTGAAACTGCAAGGAATCCTAAATAGTGTTTAAACTAAATGTTTAAGTCAAATGTTGGGTTTCTTTCACCTTGATAACTGCACCTCACTCCTCAACCGCACCGATGGCTGTATTTTTCATTATGCTTAAAAAGTAAGTATGGAAGTATTTAAAGTTACTTTAAGGTAAGACCACATCCAAAATCCAGAGACTTTCACAGTACTGAACCACTTCATTCAAAAAAGTACCAAAAACTACCATGTTACTACATTGGTACATTTAAAGGGATAGTTCACACAAGAATGAAAATTTGATGTTTATCTGCTTACCCCCAGGGCATCCAAGATGTTTAACGTTATCCTGTTTCACCATGTTCATATACCATGAAAATATCATGTGTACATGGTACACCAAGGTATTTCATAGAATACTTTTGAAGACGTCAAAATATGATGGTATTGCCAGAGTAGTACCGTGATAGACTTGGGTAATTATTTTGCTAATATAGCGCCATTAAATGATATCTGGTTGTGACATTAATTTCTTCTAACAAGAATTTAGTTGTCTCTGTCACGGTGCCTTAAAATGAGCTGAAACATTGGGCCAAATGAAATAGCCTGCCAGTCGCTCACAGCCAGCGGGTATTATGATGAATTATACAGATTGCTAATGAAAACTGTCCATAAGGCTGTTCATCAGCAGTGTTGGGCAGTAACGCATTACTTAGTAACGCGTTACTGTAATTTGATTACTTTTTTAGTAATGGAGTAATTTAACGCGTTATAATTTTCAAAATAGTAATTAGAGTATAGTTACAAGCCGAGGTCTCTATACGTTACTGGCGTGTTACATTGCTGACAGAATGCAGTGTTTTATAATCTAGAGATTGTAAAAAGGATGTAGCACACGCACTGTCGAGTCAAGTGCCAGTGGATTAGAGACCTGCTCCCGCGAGACCCGACGCAACAGAGTGCGGTGCGGGACAACACTTGATGGGACGGTAGAGACTCGTGTGTGTGTGTGCGTGGGATGCGGGAGAATAAAATGATTCACAGGACTCCCACAAAATAGAAATATCTAAACATAAAATATCTAAAACAAATAAATTGTTATTCATCTATTGCACAAAAGCAACATGAACTAATATAAATATAAACGATTAACAGGTGCAAGTGTATGCAGAGTTTCTATTTAGGCTATAACACGTGTTTGCAGCGTTGAGCAATGCAGTGCTGAAATTTGCGTGCTCACGAATCCTCTCATTATAACACATGAATTGTAGACATTATGAAAGATTCATTATGCATATATTTATTGTGTTATAACAGAGATTTGTGAGATTGCGATGAACTGAGATGTCTTTTAGAGATTATAAATGCAGCTCTATTTGCTGGCATTCTGCCATGCCAAACCATGCACGCAGCAGCCGCTTGCTTTAGTTAAAAATAACAGTGTTCTGTGAATGTTGATGCTTTAATAACAAATATTTATCGGGAGCGTGTATGCTGGGATTTCATAAATTTAATGGAGAATAAAGTAACAGTAACTAATTACGAATTACTTTTGAAATAAAGTAATCAGAACAGTAACATGATTACTTTTAAAAGGAGTAATCAGTAATTTGATTACATTTTCAGAGTAACTTGCCCAACACTCTTCATCAGTACAAAGGATCATTTTTGTGAAAAATGGAGATAAAGGAGATGTCTGCTTTATTAAACACCAGGTCCCTAGGGTGTTGCTTTGCTTGTAACTGTGACTTTAACCTACAGTAATTTGTAGCATTTAGCACAACATTCCTTTAATTGTTAGATGACTGCTTAAAGACACCTAAACATTCTTATGTTGACTAGAAGAGCAGTGCAAAAACTCAAAAAATATATAAAAATAAATAGCTTTAACTTGTGGCTACATTTAATATAACCAAATGCATTGCATCTGGACTTGGTTAATGGGTTTTTAAGTGACTGAAAAGTCTCAAGTCGACCAGCCAAAGGAGGACGTTGTTTTGTGAAGCATTTCATTATGTGAATGCATGTTTAAGCACCCTAAATTGGAGTGATGTCTTACAAACTGAGCCAAGAAAAAAATTAACCCACAAACAAAATTGGCCATGCATCCCTTGATTAATTTTGACACTTTATGGGAGATGAGGAAAGCCGTTTCAATTAGAGACATCTGTCCGGTCTCGCTCATCCCTTCAGTGTTTCAGCAGGCAGTGTCAGCCATTCAAGCCCATATGGTCATCTATAATTCACGAGACTCTACACCCAAAATAAACTGTTATTGGCAAACATTTACATATGAGAAAAGGGGGGTGGGGAGATTGGGAAGATGGCTCGTATTTACTCCTGCTCGCCTTCAAAACCAATTTCTGCTTCTCTGTGTACGCTGAGATTTTTGTATCTTTTCCAAATGATTCCTCATTAGTATATTTCGTCAATTATGGTTGGGAGGGAGGTATGTGCACATAGCGAGCATACTATGATTTGGCGCAGGCCGTTTGACAGATGCGTGCTCTGTTTGGACTGAGATTGCAGGAAATGCTTTGGCAGCAGGTTTGAGTAGGAGCGGATGAGTCACAGCATACCTATGGGTTTTATCCCAAAGCAGAAGACAAAGACATCACAGAGAACTCAACAGAAAGAGAAACAGTGGAAGGTTGGTAATGGATTGTTAAAAGAGAAAAAGCAAATATTTTTGCAGTTCTGTACTTACCTGAAATTAAAGTATTCTTACAGGAATTTGATGAGTTTATAAAACTTTATTATTCTATGGGAGATGAATCTCAAATCTTTAGATAAAGAAAATAAAAACCAAAACTTATTTAAGGCATCACAGGCATCACAATTCTGTTACAACCATTATTATTATTATTATTATTATATTACACTCTAAAAAAATGCTGGTTGTTTTGAGTGTACATTTTTAATTACTAGTTTAATTATTAGTTTTAATTACCTTTTATTTTTTCAATATTTTCTATAGTCATATTTTATTTTTATTAGTGCTGTCAAACGTGTACAACATATTGTCACGTGTATGTTCCCGTTTAGTTCCTGTTTTCCTTATTTGGTCCTTCCTGTCCTCGTTGTATGAATTTGGGTCCGGAATTGTTTATGTCCCCTCCTTGTGCTACGTGTGATTCCCTGAAGAGAATATTAAACCCCTTTGTTTTGTACTCCTGGTCTACTCGTTCCTCGCTCCGTGCTCCTTACATTTGCGACCCGTGACAGAATTCTGGACTGAAAGTGACAGTAAGCGGCGCCCCTTCTACCAGTGTTTGTTTTTCGTTTTTTGAATAGTTTTTTTGTTTTTTTCCCCTGTTTGTTTCTCCCCGTTCAAATGGAGGAACGAGCGTTATTCATCGCCGTGGCTCAGGCAAACCCCGACCCTGTCAGTTATGAGGAAACCCTTGTGACGCTGATCCGGGACCCATCTGCCGGCCGTTCCTGAGTCAAGTAAGCCGGCCGTTCCTCAGGCAAGCCCGCCGGACGTTAATGTGGCAAGCCCTTCAGACGTTAATGTGGCAAGCCCTGCCAAGTGTTCATGTGACCCCAGAATCCGCTCTAGAAAGCTTTCCGTCGTCTCCATTGTCTCCTTCGTCTCTGCTGGTTCCGTCCAGCTCTCCATCGTCTCCATCGACCTCCGCTGGTCCCGTCCAGCCCTCCTTCGTCTCTAGAGCACCCCCCAGAACCCCAATACTCACTCCAGTGCCAGCTCCTCGAAAGCGCTTTGCGGTGTCTGCTCCTCCAGAGAATCCTCCAGTGACCGATCAAGTAAAGCGTACCTGATCCCAGTTCAGCCCAGGAGGTCCTGTTCCCGAAGTTAATGCCCAGGGAGGGCTCCTGTTGTACCCGTAAGCACAGGGAGGGATACTGATTCCCCGTTAAGCCCAGGGAGGGCTCCTGTTCCTGAGTGTAGCCCACGGAGGGCTCCTGATCCCGATTTAGGCCCAGGAAGGGCTCCTGATCCCGAGTAAAGCTCAGGAAGGGCTTCTGATCCCCAGTTCAGCCCAGGAAGGGCTCCTGATCCCCAGTTCAGCCCAGGGAGGGCTCCAGCCCCAGAGCTCGCTCCAGTGTTGGCTCCAGCCCCAGAGCTCGCTACAGTGTCGGCTCCAGCCCCAGAGCCTGCTACAGTGTCGGCTCAAGCCCCAGAGTCGCTCCCAGTGTAGGCTCCAGCATCCGAGCTCGCTCCAGTGTCACATCAGCCCAGGAGGATGCTCCAGTGGTCGGCTTCACAACCCAGAGCTCGCTCCAGTTTCGGCCAAGCCCAGAGCTCGCTACCGTAAGCGCCCTTTCTAGAGCACCAATCTAGTGCCCGCTCATCCAGAGCGCCCAGGATTCCTACATTTTTTTTCCACAAAAAGGGGGAAAAAACAAATTTGGAGGAAGGGCCATATACCGTGGCCGAGGCAACACAGTCGCAAACCGTAAATATTATATAGGTAAACAAAAAACTTTATTTTGGAGGGAATAATAGTTTGACATCACTAATTTCTATCGTTTAATATATTCATTTTCATTTTTAAGTTAAGTTTTAGGATTTTATGAGTTTATGTTATGTTGATGGGCGTCTGTTATTTTTATTAGCTTATATATAATATCTATAATATAGATATATAGCTTAATTGTCGATATTATTTCCGTTTTGGTATTAGTAAATTTTAGTACTTCAACTTTAAGTTGCCAAGGCAACATTTCTGATTTACGAACACCAACATCACACAATCATCCCATGAAGAGGGATGAAACCCCCAACGGATAACCAACACACATTGGCTCATTATCCAAACTGTCACTCATTTTAATCTGTTAGTATCAATGCCTTTGTGGATCTGAGGTAAAAATATGCAAGGTAAGGCACCTGCTGAATAATAAATGTCCAGGTTGTTCATTTACATTAGTCCAAACACAAAGGAAAGTGTGTCTTGGTCTTTTAAGTGCTCTGCTTGCGTGGATCTGTGTGTCTGGATGAAGACACCTTCTCATTTCTTCTCTCTGAGCTCCTCAAATTCTGACATTTATTCCCTTCACGTAGCGCTGTCAGGTTCCCTTGAAGTCTTTGCGGAAAAAATCCTCTGATGTATTGACCAAAGCTGGAGTATTAGCATTCACATGAGCTGTGTAGTGTATTACACTCTTGCTTCTGTTTGTTTGTTTGTTAATAGTCATCGATTAATGCTCTTAACCAAGAATAAACACCTAGTCAGATTCATACGTCATTTACATTTAAATGATTAGTGGATTTAGACATCATCAATATTTAGAGGTTGCTCTTTCATAGCTCAGAAAACTCTGTTATGCTTTATTCAAGAATCAACATTTTAATTTTGATGAGAAATGTTTATATTTATATTTATAATTCCACTTTTGATTGCAGAAGCACAGCTTTTGTGTGACTTCTAAGTAGAAACATTCAAGAAATGGTAAAGGCCAGCAAAAGTCTCCATTTGACCTCCATTTAATCTCATTACTGCCTATAAGAAACAAATTGAGATATTAAAGAGTGATGTTTGTATCCTTTAGCTAGTTATATAAACTAATAGGATCACTTCCTTACAAAATGGTGCGAATAACAGATGGAAATTAATTTCTTTAATAAGAATCCTTGCATACGTTACAAAATAGATCCTTTTTATTGCCGTTGGTGCAAATTAACCTTCCGAAATGAATCCCTTTCAGATTAGGATGACATTTGTCCTAACACCAAGCTCTCAAAGCTCATGCGTTCGCATAAACACTTGTGCTTCTTTCTAAACCCCTCTCAGGTAGACTTCATGAGCAAAGCGTCTTATCCCAGAGCGGATGGAAATGGATTAAACTGGATTAGAGTGCCTCGCTCTCACGCCACGAGGTGTGTGCGACAGCACTCGGCCCATTTGACACTGGAAACTCTTTTCTGCCAAGCAGGGATTTAATAGGCTGTTTAGGTGTATAATGCACTAGGGCCAGCTGACAACACACTGAGGTTATATAGAAGAGCAGCGGCGAGGACACAGGCTTAAGAGGGCTGATTAAGAGACTGCTGAAATTTTGAAGGCAGGACTTTTAAACAGACAAAAGTACCAAGTTGTTCTTTTTGTTTTTACCTTTAGGATGAGATACAAAATGAGAGGATTTTTAATGTTACAACTGCACCTGAGATCCACTATGTCTGAGATTTTAGCCTAAAGCTGCATGTGTGTTTTTTTTGTTGTTGTTGTTGTTTAATGAATGCATCAGTATGATTAGGCCGATAACAGATGCAGTGGCCTTAGAAAGTATTTGTCAACTGTGATAAGCTTAAAAATGAATGAATTTCATGGCACTAAAATATCTTCTAAATTATCTTCTTACTTGTCTGCTGTACATAAAAATGTTGCAGTGCCTGATTTCATTTGAGTAATGTAAAATATATTGGAACTATTGTGTACAAACAAAATCTTTTTGTTAAAAAGCTGCAGTCATACTGGTCATCAACCATAATGAGATAAATAGTTTTTTAAAAATGTGATTAAAATAGATGTTTCATGAATAGTGTCTGACTGTGCAAAACTTGACACTGCAATACTGTTGTGGGTGGTTTCTAGGGCATTGTTATATTGTTGCTAGAGTGTTCTAGGTGGGTACTAATGTGTTGCCATGCGGTTTTCAGGGGTGTTCTGGATGGTTGCTGGGATGTTGTTAGAAGGTCACTAGATTGTTCTGGATGATTTCTAGGGTGTTGCAATGCAGTTGCTAGGATTTTCTGAGTTGTGGTCGTTGATATGGGGTTGCTAGGGTGTTGCTATCAGTTACTGTGTTTTGGGGTGTGGGAGTTGATATGGGGTTGCTATGCAGTTGCTAGGATGTTCTACTTGTTGGGTGTTGATATGGGTGTTGCTATGCAGTTGCTAGGGTGTTCTGAGGTGTGGGTATTGATATGGGGTTGCTATGGTGTTGCTATGCAGTTGTTACTGTGTTCTGGGGTGTGGGTGTTGATATGGGGTTGATAGGGTGTTGCTATGCAGTTATTACTGTGTTTTGGGGTATTGGTGTTGATATGGGGTTGCTAGGGTGTTGCTATGCAGTTATTACTGTGTTCTGGGTTGTGGGTGTTGATATGGGGTTGCTAGGGGGTTGCTATGCAGTTGCTAGGATGTTCTACATGCTTGGTGTTGATATGGGTGTTGCTATGCAGTTGCTAGGGTGTTGATATGGGGTTGCTAGGGTGTTGCTATGCAGTTACTGTGTTTTGGGGTGTGTGTGTTGATATGGGGTTGCTAGGGTGTTGTTGTGCAGTTGTTACTGTGTTCTGGGGTGTGGGTGTTGAGATGGGGTTGCTAGGTGTGCTATGGCATTTGTTACGTTCTGGGGTGTGTGTGTGTGTTGATATGGGGTTGCTAGGGTGTTGTTGTGTTGTTACTGTGCTCTGGGTGGTTGTGTGTGTGTGTTGCTTTGGGGTTGCTGTGTTGTCTTTGGTGGTTGCTGAGGACATTGCAATTAGGTTTCCAGGGTGTTCTGGGTGGTTTCTAGGACGTTGCTATGGGGTTGTTACAGTGTTGTGTGTGTGGTCACAAGGACGTTGCTGAGATTTACTTGGGTGTTTTGGGTGGTTGCTAAATGTTTGCTTAGGTGTTCTGAGTGATTTCTAGGATGTAGCCATGCGGTTGCTAGAGTGTTCTGGGTCATTGCTTACTGGCCCAATTCAAAAGAGCAGCTAGATATGGCTCATGTCCCCAGTTAAAAAAAAGCAGTATAAGCATAGAAAAGTAACTCTAACCCCTTAGAAAAGTAATGGCAAAATGATGCTCATTTAACTGCATGACGTGAGGAATCACTGACTCATTTCTGTGGTGCAAGCAGTGCAGAATTAAGACAACTTTGAGGCAAACCCTACTCATCATCTTGTCACTGTACCGTCTCTCATACGTGTCTAAACAGGTGATAATCCAGACATCTGGATAGTTTTGCAGGCTGACTCAGAACTGCTGTACCCATGCATCACGGCACTCTTCTGTAGTCGGGTCATTCTCTCCCAATTAGAGCTTTGTGTCTGGCCCCTCACTGCGGAGAAGATCCCTGCCGAGCACTTGCTGTTATGACAACTGACTCAGTGGCGTCTAATTAGCCCCGTCTCTTTCTCTCGCTCTCTTTCCGCATCCCTCCATTTCCCTCTTTTCTGCTTCCCTCGCGCATATTCTCTTTCGGGGAGCAGAGAGGTCAGCAGACAGACCAAAGCGCCGGTGAGAGACAGCTGATGTTTGTGAGACGAGCGAGAGAGAAGGAGCAAATAAAGTCTGAAGTTAAAAAAAATATAAGTTGGTGAATTTTGAGCAGATGGAATAAGAAATGCAGCAGGTTTGGACAGGAAGGAGGGGCTGTCTGAAAGTAAACAACCTTCACGACCCACTTACATCTCAAGACATGGACCTGCTTCTCCTCGGAACGAAAAAACGGAAAGACGGAGAGAAATCAGGAGGGATTCTGCGGAGCTGCCTGCCATCAGAGAACATCCGCTGGCTTGGAGTCGACATGCCTCAACAGCGCATTTGCATTCTCCATGTGATCAAAGCAGAACGCCACACGGGTTTGCGGAGCTAGTGTCAGACCTTTCCTCTACCCCTCCTCTCTTTCCGTTTCCACCCTCTTCCCCTTTTCCAGAAGTGTTGACATAATTGCCAAGACATGCAGCTTCACCTTTCAAGGGTGGAAAGACACAGTACACGTGCTAAACATTAGCAGGTCAAGTGTTTATAGCGAAGGAGAGATGAAGATTGTTGGTGCTGGAGTAATTACATCAATTACATCATTGGCCAACTGTACATCCACTTCGTTGGATGGGAAAATGGTCTGATTCTTATTGTCAATTCCCAGAGTGCAATGCTGAACTTGGGGCACCCAGACTTGAGTTGCTTAGAAACAAAAACTTTTTTAAAAACTGTTCCCCAACATTATATATATTTAAAAAAAGAGTGTAATTGTCTTCCTTATGCAGGAAGTTATGCTGAGGTTTTACAACTGCAAATTAGCAGAAATATTTGTAGATTTTGTGATTTTTCTCTGTCCAAAAGTAATTTCACACACAAACTCCTGCGTGGGTATGACATTGTGCATACAGTACAGTACAGTGCAATTGTTTCCTGGCCAGCTCATGCATATATAGCTCCCCTTTAAAGTGTATGTGTAACTTTAGACCGGCTCTTCTGTGAATATTTGACCCCACAGACGATCACACTCGTGTCCGACTGCAACTGCTGGAGGGAGACCCTCACTCTGACTACATAAATGCCAACTATATAGACGTGAGTATGACACATTATACATACACATCTTTCTTTTTTTTAAGAAATTCAAATATGTTCATTTAAATATTTATATTCATGAATATACTTTGTTAATATGATATTTATTAACTCATTAATGTTTTATTCAAATGTATTATAAAAATTATAATTAATTACTTTTATTCGGCAAGGACGCATTGAATTAATAAAAAGTGAGAGTAAAGAAATTTGAAAAGTTATAAAAAATTAAATCCCGTTCTTTTAAAGATTCTATTCAGCAAATAATAATAAGAAGAATAAATATACGTTCCCACAAAAATATTAAGCAGCATAACTGTTTTAAACATGGATATTAATAAGAAATCTGATTCATCATATTCAAATGATTTCTGAAGGATCATGTGACACTAAAGGCTAGAGTAATGATACTGAAAATTCAGCTTTGCATTGCATTGCATTTTAAAATATATTCAAACAGTTTTTTTATTGTAAAAATATTTCACTATTTTACTCTATTTATTACATTTCTAATCAAATAAATGCAGCCTTAGTGGGCATAAGTGACTTTTTTTAAAAGACTAACCCTACAGTTTAGAATGGCAGTGTATATTTTCCTTACTTCATATTAACTAAAACATCAAACAAGCTTCGCATGCTGATAATGAAATAATGATCTGAAAGTTTGAACATAGTATTTATGACAGTAACACTTTAGAATAGAGAGTTTTCCCTGAACAAACTCCTAATTTGCTGCTTATTAATAGTAAGTTAGGTAGTTGTTATGTTTAGGTATGGGGTGGGATTAAGGGATCTAAAATATGGTCATGCAGAATAAGGCAGTAATATGTGCTTTATAAGTACTAATATACAGCCAATATGCTAGTAATATCCATGCTAATAAGCAACTAGTTAATGGTAAGAACTGGTCCTTAAAATAAAGTGTTACCTTCATGACCTTTAAAGTCTGTTTATTGGGAAACCACCTTAAAATGTCAGAACAACTTCACTCTTTGCTGTCAAAGAAGGGCTTAATTGATTAATGCAACATTTATGTGCTATGCTCCTAAGAGCTTCGCTTAAAACGAATGAAGGATACAGGGGATTTCTGCGCTGAGTTTCTGCAAATTATTCTAGCAAATGCTCCATGTCCTCAGCGAGCGACAGCTCAAATGAAAGTGCTTCCTTGGCTGCTCCAAATCCACTAACTTGATCTAAACACCATAATGACACAGTCGATATGATTGTGATCATTACAAAATGGGAAGTAAACACGTGTGGATATGCTTCAGCGCGAGGCTTTTCTCCCCGCAGCAGCTATAATCAGGCCACCAAATCTCATTCCGGATAATAAAACAATTACGGACTCCGTCGTACCACAGACCCGGTCGTAAACCGCAGCGGTGCTTTAAAGCCTGACATGTGCAAGGCTACATTGGTCACCAATTTGTTTCACAGTGGTTAAAATGCTAATGAACCCAAGGCGTCAGAAAGGTGAAATTACAATGTCTCATTGAGTGCTGAATCGGATTCAAACAAAGTTTACTTTAAGCGAGTTCATTGTTGCATGCGGTTTGTGCAGGTATAAAAATGAGTTTCATTTGAATAATTTTCATCTTCCTTTTTCATTCTGTTTCACAGGGCTACCACAGACCAAGGCACTACATAGCCACACAAGGTAATTAACAAAACACATAACAAATGCACAGCATCGGAAAAACCAAAAGAAGTATTCTGACATGAACACAATCTACACATCTGTCGCTATATCCACAATATAAAGTATGATTAAGTAGACTATATGTTGGCTTTTGAATGCTAACTAAAAGTAGCGACAGTAGTAGTGCACATAGCTTTTCTAGTTTCCAGCATGCATCTGTGAGATATGCTGAGTCGCATTGTTTGTGCATTGTTCATTTTGCACTTCATATGCTTCTGATTTATAAATGAGGTTGTTTTTAGCATTATTGGTTTTATTAGTGTAAAATGTTTGTAAATTAAGTTGAATGTCACCCTATTTGAGATCCTGTTTGTTTTTATGCAAAGTAAGCACTGCTAAATATCAGCATAGCTCTGCTAGAAATGGTATAATTTGTTTTTAGTATTTCATATTTAAAAAGATATCGCCCCCTTAATCTCAATGTATTTAGCTGTTGTTGTTGTAGTTAACTAGTTTATGTTTAGCTTTACTATAGTTTGTGTATCTGCACAGGAGGGAAAAAAGGTATTTTTTTAGGATTGAACGATTTGAGGAAAAATGTGGGTGTTCAAACATGAATTTGCTCTTTACAAGAACCAACTCACACCATAAAGTGAACAGTTTAAAGGAATAATTCAACAAAGAACATTTGCTGAAAATGTACTCACCCTCAGGCCATCCAAGGTGTAGATGAGTTTATTTCTTCATCAGAACAGTATAACCCACAATTACTTGGGGATCATTGTGAAGTTTTTATCAGCTGTTTGGACTCTCATTCTGGTGGCACCCATTCACTGCAGAGGATCCATTGGTGAGCTAAATCTTTCCAAATCTGTTCTGATGAAGAAACTCATCTACATCTTGAACAAGCCAACTTTTCTTTCCACTTGCATTTTCATTGGCCACTTAAAAAAAAAAATATATATATATATATATTATAGTAATATATTGCAATAACTAGTATGGCAAAACAAAACATAATGATAAAAATATACTGTAAAATTACAATACAATACTAAGTACTTTAGATTAGTTAACCTGCATTGGTCAGCCATCTTCAAAAGAAAGAACAACCCATGATATACTAGTGTGGACATTCATGCTCTGCCTCAGGGACTGTCTGTGAATCCATAAGCAAACATTGCATCTTATTTCTAGTTGTTTTGTGAGTGTTGCGTGATCTTCTAAATTTGTACCTCCTCCTCTCCTGTAGGGCCCATGCAGGAAACTGTGAGGGATTTCTGGAGGATGATTTGGCAAGAGAATTCTGCCAGTATCGTCATGGTAACCAACCTGGTGGAAGTGGGCAGGGTAGGGTTCTTGTAATTATCTCTTTCCTTAATAAATATCACAGGCTCCTCCAATTGCTACACATTTAACTATGGTCTCCCGGTTAAATGGAGTGTATATATAAATCTGTGAGGTGAGTGTTGGAAGTAACATCTAACAAGAAATCCATGCAAATGTGCAATTTGTTTCCGTATCTCAAAGAATAGAAAATAGCAAGCACAGTCAAAGTTGTTGGTTCCATTACCTAATCTTAGATGCACTGTAAACTCTTAAAACATACAGGTTCCTTGTTGGCATCTATGGTTCCATGAAGAACCTTTATCATCCATAGAGCCATTCCATCGGACAAAAGTTTCTTTATAGTGGAAAAAAGGTTCTTTAGATTATTAAAATGTTCTTCACACCAAGAAGAAAAAAATTGTTCTTTTAAGAACGTTTTGCTGAAAAAAAAAGTTCTTCTATGGCATATCTGTGAAAAAAAAAACTTTTTGAAACTTTATTTTTAAGAGTCTAAACCACTTTGGTGAATTTCACAAAATATGTCAAGAACTCGTGAGCTTGACACATCAAATAAATGCAAATGAAAACAAAAAATATTACAACAGGAAGTTGCTTTATATACAAGGGAAACTTTAAGCGAGTGAGTCAAGCATTTTGGAGGACATCCTAAAATCGAGCACAATGATGTGCACAAGTCCTTCACACTATCCCCAACGAGAGCAGTTTGATGTCACGTTGAATATAATTGAGAGGTGTTCAATGATTGGCTCCAGTGAACTCGGCCCACAGGGGTTGTTCATTCAGAGATAACATCCTGTCTGACAGGTGGCCAATTACACCTCTCTGTGTTTTCCAAATGCCATCAGGGACTTGTTTAATAATACAGTTTCTGCAAATGCCAATTTGACTTAGACCTTGCTGTAAAATAGAGTAATACCCAGACAAATTAAGATGCAGGTGTTGTGTAATAATGTGTATGTGTGGGTTCCTATGTGTCCATTAAGGTGAAATGTGTCCGGTATTGGCCTGATGAGACCGAGCTGTATGGAGACATCAAAGTGACGCTGATTGAAACGGAGCCTCTTGCAGAATATGTGATCAGGACTTTTACTGTTCAGAAGGTAAAAACCCATCTGCACTCATATGAAATGTCTCCGTTTGTTCTTTTTCATTGCTCGGGTGTTCTCAGTTTCCTTGTATCAGTTTACATGCAAGTGCTTCTAAAATGGAATTTTCTAAAATTCCATGTAATATGCCTGCATGTAATGTAAGGGAAAATGTACATCCAGCTGGTTGGGGTCTTGTATGACCCTGAAGGGGGTTATTCTGTGATAACAACCGGCTGGATGTACATTACCCCGCATATTACACAGCTACTTGCCACATAATTAAATAATTAGACACAAAATATTGATTTGAGTTGAAATATTTGAACGCAAATCTTCCGTGAAGACAGCAGTTGTGAGCAAGCGGCAAGTTCAAACTAGACGGACATTTAAGGGATACGGTGCAGTCAAACCACTTATTACATGACATTTCACCACATAAATAATGAAAGCGATAAAAGATATTTAAGATGAAAATGTTTTAAAATCTTAACAGTTTGTTAGTTATATCTTATAATCCATTACAGTGTGCAAAACAATCGTCGCAAAATGGAAGCAGCTACGTTTGTATGAAACGAGAGAGCGATACCAGGATGACATAATTAAATAATTGTACACATAATATTGGAGGTTGAGGGGTTGTAATATTTTTCTTAGCTACAACCAAAACGCAAAGCGTCCACACAAGAAAACTGTTCTTATTAGCACGTGTATTCGCCGACTGCTGTTACCCGGATGAGCCTGTGTTATCAGCTTTTACCGGTTGTTATCAAGAAATAACATACCTCAGAATGACGCGACTGACCAATCAGAATCAAGTATTCCACAGAGCCATGTAATAATGAATGTTTAATAAACAATTTAAGAGTATTTATAGAAAATAAAAAAGAATGTTAAAAATAAAAACAAATAATAATAAAATCATTTTAATAATTAGAAAAAAATATACATACGTGTACACGCATATATAATACATATATAAGTAATTTTTTTAAAGTATATTTTAAATGATTTTTTACAACTGGTTCTCAAGTACATAAAAAAAATAAACTTTTTAGCACTCTCTGCATGCATCTCTTTGTTCAGTCTCATGTTCATCCATACCATATGAACCATTAGCTTGTGTTTAAGCCCATAATGCATCTCTCACTCAATCACTTGTATTGTTCTTATCATTCAGGAACAGCTTGACGTCAGATCATGCATAAATTAAAAAAACATAACCACAATGTTCTAACAAACAAACTTTATGAGATCTTAACATAAGCCAACAGACAATATTTTGCAACGAACGCAAATGGCAAAAAAAAAGCTCTTAGGAGCGGGTAGAGTTTTGTTGTTGAGTGTTGTAATCCAAACGGAACAGATGTAGGGAAGCTTTGATAGTGGGAGAAATTAGTGTTTGGGAGTCGTTTTTGAGGGGGAGAATGCAGTATGGAACAGCATGTCATCAGCAACTTTCTTAAATCACTCAATCCATCTGTCTCACGAGGCTGCTGCCTTTCAAACGCTTCCTCAACTTTGAAAGAGAGTTGTTAGGGTACATCCTCCTCTCGCCGCATAGTTGTGCTTCATAATGAGTGGGAGCAGAAAATGACTAGAGATGTTTTCTGGTTTCTCTTAGACAGCAATGAGATCAAATGGATATCAAACAGGGACTTTTGCTTAAGTCTCCTGATTCTCAGATGTTTAAATCTAATGAAAACATGTCTGGGCCACATTTCATCTCAAAAACAAACAAAAAAAACTAAATTTTTAAAAGTTAATATAAATTGTATTTTTAGATTGTATATTTATATATTAGTGTATTATGTGTATATTATATTTCATAAATTATATTTAGCATTAGGAAAGAACCTAATTTTAGGACCATTAGGGTGTTTGTTTGATTTTGCATTGTGTCACAATTAAGGACCCCCCCCCCCCCCCCCCCTCCCGATTTTCTGTAACTTAAATTTTTTATTTTTTTTTTATTTACTTATTTATTTATTTGCATGTTCCTCTTGGAGAGATCTGTGACACAAATCCCAAATACTGTAGTATTCTAGATTTCAAGAGTGTCGTGGTCAAATGTTATGAAAGGTGTTATTAATATTCAGCTTTAGATGGATTAGTTAAAGGGGTCATGATGCTTTTTTAAAGATCATTATTTGGTGTAACAGAATATGTTGACATGCTTTAATGTTCAAAAAACACATTATTTTTCAAATACTGTACATTATTGTAGGTTCTCTATGCCCCGCCTCTCTCAAAAGCGCAGTCTGCTCTGATTGGCCAGGTGGCCCAGTGCATTGTGATTGGCCGAACACCACAAGCACGCGTTGGAAATGTAATGCCCCTTACCATAATCGCGAGTGTCAGCTTTTAAAGTAAATATCATGACAGTTAATAATGTTGTTAGTTTTACTATCAGTTCAAGCCCGAAAGGGGATCAGAGTCTCGTGACAGACACAGTGATTATGCAGTACACAAGCCGCGGTTAAGACAGCTGACGTGCTATAGTTTCTGACAGACAGTTCACTCTCCTGTTATGTGACCCTGCTCCCCTCACACACACACACACTAACGACGCTTTACTCTGCGCTGTGCGAAACTCCGCATTTGAACAGTCAGTAGTAAATACTTAAACTAATAACAAAACATCCTTACAGTCGCTGATTCAGAAGCGCCAGATTGTCATAGCAAAGTTGAAATTTACCCTTTTTTTATTTTTTAGAAATAGACTTTGTGCACAGCCAGCCTCGTACTCTCCTAGGTTCAAAAAACTGTCGTCCATAAATTGCGTTGGCAACAAATTTGACTCTGGTTGGCTGTTCTGTTGTAAATGATCTTAAAGATTTCTAAATGCATCTATTTTCGGAAGGCCCAATAAAGTGCTTTTGCTTTCGCACTGAAACACACAGTGTCTCCCTGGCATGGCTGCATCAACACTGCTGTTCCTGAAACCACGCCTTCTTTCTTCTTTCTTTCGTGCACATTTGGGCGGTGTTATGCAAATCTTACCACATAGTGACGTTGACATGTGGGGGTGTGTTAGAACGAGGCTTTTTAGGAAGGCGTGGCTGACTCTTAACTTTTATAAAGAATATCTCTTTGGATTTGAGACTTTAGTCTTTGCAACTTTACAGATCTTCTTTATGAACCAAGAGCTTGTAAAACTCCAAAGAGAAAGGAAAACTTGAAATCGCGTCATATGACCCCTTTAACTCTTCCTTAAGACCATTTTTGAGTGTTCTTATGTATCTAGGTATGGATTGCATTCATGGATTTCAATTGTTGGACATCAGAGAGACTTCTGTTTTTTTGTTTTTTTTCCCGTTACCTCTCGTCATCTATAGCAGCTCAGTTACACACACACTCTCCAGACACACACACAAGCTGCATTAAACGCCTACACAGGTCCTCGTGTGGTGGTATCAACACCTCCAGGCACGGATTATGCCGCTCTCAGTCCCAAATTATAATTAAAAGCTTATCAGAGCATTAAGTGTTAGTAAGTAAATAAATGTTTCTATAGTAACACAACACAGTGTGTGAAACGCCACAGCGCTCACACAGATCGAACCACATGTGTAGTTGTGCAGTGGTTCGGACACTGACCATGAGGCCCTGACTGACATTTCATCATATTTTCTGCACAAATTTTAGGGAAGATCACAAAGTTCTAAAAGTTATTTTGTTTTGCTGTCCATAATGTTGTGGCCATGGTATCATGGTATTTAAACTGTATACACTCACAAAAAAAAAAAAAATAATAATAATAAAAACTACATGGTGTTGATTGTTATTGACATGCATTTATTGGGTCTTGTAATCCTAGCCATCTTCTACCTTGATCACCTGCCTCTTACCCTCAGATGATGACACCTGTTGATATTAAGCTCACCACATGCTCCTGTTTGCAGAAGGGTCACCATGAGATTCGAGAAATCCGGCAGTTCCATTTCACCAGCTGGCCTGATCATGGTGTTCCCTGCTACGCCACAGGCCTGCTGGGCTTCATCCGCCAGGTCAAGTTCCTCAATGCTCCAGATGCAGGACCCATCGTGGTACACTGCAGGTACGCTCTTATCTAAACCTCTCTTGCATTTACTACCTTATGTCCCTTTCTCACTCTTCTGACATACAATTATTGTAAGTCAAAGGTTCTGGTTTGAAGTTGGACTCATGGTGTGATTATGAATCTACGGTGAGAGGTCTGTTGATTATTTAGAATTTTAGAATAAATGCTAGGTAGTTACTAGGGTTTTTTGAGAGGTTGCTTACTGGCTAAAGTCAAAAGAGCCCATCCACTAGTGTTATTGCTAACTAAAACTATTAAAAATAAATGTTCATTAATTGAAAGAGCTGAAATAAAAATAAAATGAAAATATGACATATTACAACTTTAAAAACTGTTGTCTTGGCAACTAACTGAAATAAATAAGATGAAATGCTACAGTTACTACAACTAAAACTGAAACGAATTAAAAATTGAATATTATTTAGAAAATTATAAAAATGAGAAAATTCTGAAAAATTTAAATGAAAACTGAAAATATAAAAAAAATCTAATTCAAAATATGAATTGGTTTTACAATTAATACTAAAAACTGCCACCCACAAGTGTTTAGAATGTTCTGGTCTCTGTATGTGATCTTGTAGATGATATTTATATGCTGATGTTAAATTCCACCCTATAAACATTGCCCTTCAGAAGGTCTTTCACCATCATTTACTGATAAATGAGAGCATGTCACATGAGTTTAGTAAGAGAGTAGAGTGAATTGAAACCGCTGTGAAATTAGGTGAATGCATTGATTGCGTTAAATGTATTTAAGCATATTTATGTTATCTCAAACGTTTGGCATTCCAGATGAGCACTTGCTGGCAGCATAACTAACTTCTCATGTAACAAGTAAAAGAACCCAGGGAGGTAGAAGAGAAGATGATTTTCACACTCACATTCTCACACTAACGTAGGATGCTTCGGCACATAGATAGACATTCACCCATGAATCTGTCCACAACATGCCCACGTCGTGCTCACAGATGGACGCACAGATAGACAGACTCACTCTCACAATTGTGGGGAGTAATTGGGGGCAGTGTGGGAAGAAGGTTTGAGAATGAAAGGTGACAGCAGGAGACTGTGAAGTGGCAGTGTAAATTTGCAGTCGGCCATGCAATCCCAGAGACGAAGCAGATGTGACAAAGAAACTTTCAGAGCGGATTAGCCCAAGTGTCAAGTGCTCGTGGTGCAGAGATTAAGATTTTGATTCAAGCAATAGTTTTTCAGAACATTCCAAATGTTCCTTCTTACTTCCATGAAACACAAAATGAGTTTTAGCAGAATGTCCTTGCAGCTCGCAGGGTTAAAGTCAGTAATAGGATATGTGAGCACCAATAATGTTGGTCACTGTCATCAAACCTGACACAACACAAACTGACATACCATATTAAACTGTAATGTACAAAAGTAAAAATAATAATAATAATAATAATTTGAGATCTATAGTGGAGGGGAAGATTACCAGTAAATAACATTACATTTTGGACTGTTTCCAACGCAAAATTATCATATGACATCTGAGGACTTGGTAATATGGTTCATTTAAGAAGCTCTGTTGTCATTTTTGAGGTTTCTTAGTGTGTGATTTTTGCCAATTTGATTAAAAACAGTGTTGCATATGTTAATCCTGTAAAGCCTGACATATTAAATGATAGTCAGAACATTTTTTTTTAATGAAACAGTGTTTTGAAACAAGACAAAATCTAAAACAATGTAAAACAGTGAGATCTTTATATCAGTATAGCAGACTACTTACATAAAATGCATAGAAATATCTAGTTTTATGATCGAAGCTCTGTAGTTTATATTATAGGGGAAAAACATATAATGCAATGCAATACTGTACGTTAATGATTGTTGCTTCAGTCCAGTACATGGTTCATCTTGAAATATTACTAACAAAATAAAATGTATTCTTATGTTTACTTTATAAAAATCTGTGTATTTATTTCACAAGATTTCAAGGCAAAGGAAGAACCACAACCTGAAGAGAGACATATTCACTATTATACTAAAAGGCATTTTACTTGGCGACAGAAGGCATGTAGTAGAATGTGTACAACTGTTTCCTTTTTCTTTTTTTTTTTAGAAAAGTTTTGATCATGTAGATCATTTAGAAGCCTTAGAAATTTGAGTATCAGTTACGATGAATATCAATTATGATACAGTATGCTTATAACTTATGGTAATTTGGGGATGAAGATAATAGTGAATCAATGACTGAGCATGTGAGGTGTAAAGGACATCCTCTCTGTCTCTCCCTCTCCGTCCCTTGCTTTCTTTTTGTCAGTTGTTTACCGCTCGCACCATTAATCACCGTCGGCCAATCTGTGACACCGTGGAGTTGCTCTGTATTTGTGTGTCTGTGAGTGTGTCATTTTAGAGTGACTGATGGCACATCTTCTGTCCAAATGCTCTCTCACACACACAAGCATCTTGGTCTGCCAGAACCTAACATTTGGATCTTAGCAGAAATCTCAGTCTTGTGAATGTGTTGTGTAATATAGATAGATAGATATATAGATAGATACAGTCAGATAGATAGATAGATAGATAGATAGATAGATAGATAGATAGATCGTGCGTTCAAAAGCCTCACATAAACCTGTTCTTGTGTAATTTCGGCAGTGCTGGTGCTGGAAGAACAGGCTGCTTCATTGCAGTGGACATTATGTTGGACATGGCAGAGAGTGAGGGTGTGGTGGACATCTTCAACTGCATCAGAGAGCTGCGCTCACAGAGAGTCAACATGGTCCAGACGGAGGTGAGCAGAATGCACCTTACTGCCTGTTCAGCTTCATTCAGGCAGCCAGATTATGCACAGCCTATATACTTACTCATTTACTCATTCATCCATATATTAAATGATTCACTCACACACGCAGTCTTTTACTAACCCATTCACTAGTTTACTTACTTCTCAATCACGCCCTCAGAACCGCACTCATACTCACATAGCCTTCTACTAAGCTCTCCAGTCTGTGAAGATGATATTGAAGCCATCTGTTTTCAGTTTAAAACTTAGATAACCTTTCTCTTCCCTACATTAATCTCCACACTGTAACATCAGAACAGCCAGAACAAGAAATTGCCTTGGCTTTGACAGGCAGATCCCCTACCCAGAATTTACTGGATGTTGGCATTCAAAGTCATGCCCCCTAGTGGTGGATGAAAATTCGTTCTTTTTTTGAAAATCATTCAAGCATTTGATGTGAAAACCCATTGTGCTGAATTATTTAGTTCAATGATGAATGATTTTATTATTTATAATAATAAATTATTGTTGTTTAAATATTAATACATAATTATTAGAATTATTATTATTTATGCTCACTAAATAACACACTATATCAAGTCAACATGCCATTTTATTCGATCCATTCTAATATTACATGTTTTTTGCGATGAGGACAGCATGCTTTTAAAAGACTAACACTAAACACAGTGGTGGTGATAATGGTTTCTGGGAGGCAATTTGTGTCAGCCTGCAGCTCCATTCAAAGCTAATCCTCCGAAGACACAACACACAGCAATTAATCTTTTAAAAGGCTTTTTCCTCGTCTTTTGTCCTCAGCCCTACGCAGAAGTGCTCACCAGGTTATGGAGTAATAGGTACGAGAGGTCAGCTCAGCTTGACTTTAGCTTAGCGTGGATCAAAGGCCTGCATTAACATTCAAACCTTTAAGCCAGAGGCATTGTTGAGTTAAAATATGGATAATTCCATCTCATATTCAGGGCCGGGGTTTAAGAAGGAGTTTAATATTAGCTGCAGGATGGGGATGGTGCTTTGAGTGCCCCCTTGATCTTATTTTTAAGCCCGCAGTTGGAACGGTTTTGGGGGACGTTGCTGTCACCGCAGGATTTCGGCATCAGAAGCTGCAACGCTGTAATCCATGTAAAACATCCCTTAGGCTGGAGTCATTTCGCCATCAGCAAATTGTGCTTCATGCATCAATGTTCATGCACCGCTCTCATACTGACATTTGTGGGGAGTATCGACTCCATACTTCCCTGATGATTTGCTATGATGCTGTGCGGCGATCACTCTCAACTTGAGCTCAGGCTTTTTATACGTATGTGTTTGGATGTTCATGAATTATGTAGATTGGCTGGTTTGAAGATGTAAAAGTTTAAGTCAAGCCCTTAATTATTTTTAGAGCTGTGATTATTGTTTTTATTATTAAAAAAGGCACTAAAATGCCAAAGGGAGGTTTCCTCAAGTGGCCTACAAGCTACCAGCTGTCTGAATAATTTTGAATCAGCAAGGTAATTAAAAGTGACTTCAATAGGGTTGAATTGTAAATCTGATATTACATTACGTTTAAATATTAAACTGGTTAAAAGAAATTAAATTATGTTTTTTTAGAACACACACACACATACAGGTATAAAGACTACCGTTCAGATGTTTTTTTTTTGTGTTTTTGAAAGAAGTGTCTCATGTTAAGACATCCACAGTATTGGACATAGAGAGTGTTGATCTCTATGTCTCTCTCTCTGCAGGAGCAGTATGTGTTTGTGCATGACGCCATACTGGAAGCATGTTTGTGTGGGAACACAGCTATCCCAGTGTGTGAATTCAGAGCCATCTACTACAACATCAGCAGACTGGACCCTCAGACCAACTCCAGCCAGATCAAAGATGAGTTTCAGGTGAGCAGTCTACACAAATGGATTGTTTTTTTCTTATGTAGATTGCTTCTAAAATGTGACCATACCATCAGTACAACAGTTAACGCTTTGCACAGCAAAACAATAAGTGAATTAATATGTCCAGAGGGAAATTGCTCTTTCATAGCCCAGGAGACACAAAAAGGGAAGACCTAAAACATTATTGTGGATATCATACCTCAGATCATTTAGTCTTTGAAGAACTTATAGAGAAATGTTTGAGTTCATAGTGAGATTTGATTTCAGACTTTGAGCACAATCTGTGACACTATAGAAATCTGATTTCTCAGTAGATCAACCTCCATTTGCTCATCATTCAATCTCATTACAGTCTAGGAGGAGCAAATGAGATACTAAAGAGAATCTTAAAAACAGTAGGAACATACATTTTTTTAAGCTTCATGCTTCGTGTTCCTGCAGCTACACGAGTAGCCCACGTGGAAGCCTAATTTACTGAATCCTCCAAAGTTTTTGCTTTCGATTGGTAGTCCTCTATTATGGCTGAAGGCCTCACAGCTATATTTCTAACAACTTTATCAAGCTCTCTGGTGTGATTTCATCTTGATTACTCCGAAATCCGAAGCGCTTTTGAATAAGTCAATCGGCAAAGTGCTGCGGCGTCCTTAATGCATTTAGATGAGACAGGTGAGTAAAGACACCGTGACTCAAACGTCAAGGGAGAAAGCATTTCTTTACAAGCCATCGGCGAACTGCTAGAGCCTCATAAAGCCCAGAGCTGAGCTATTTCTTTTCATGGTGCCTTTCTGTTTTGTATTCCCTGTGAAATGAGCGAGCCACTACCGTCTGAGGGGGAAGCAAAGCTTCAGATCTGTGAGGTGTCTCATAAAATATGATGAATATGTTTCTATCTTCCTTTCCTCCCAGATCTTTCGTTTTCTATCTAGCGCTGCATCTTTCTCTGTTGTAAGCTATTTTTCACTGTGTCTCTCTCTCCCTCAACGTCTCTGTTCTTCAGTCTGTCTTATACATAAGTAATGACTGACCTTCAGTTTGCTAAAATATTTGCATTGCTTGTGGTTGGACCAGCAGTGCGAGCGGAATTGGTTTTTATAAAGGCACCATTTTTCCCCAAGTAAGACCAAGAGCAGCCTAATCTTCTTCTGTGTTTTAAAGGCGTATGTTACAGTCCTTCGTGTCTTCTTCTTCAGACTCTGAATATAGTGACACCGCGTGTCCGTCCGGAGGACTGCAGCGTAGGTCTGCTCCCGCGTAACCACGATAAGAACCGCAGCATGGACGTCCTCGCGGTGGACCGCTGCCTGCCTTTCCTCATTTCTGTTGATGGCGAGTCTAGCAATTACATCAATGCAGCACTGATGGATGTAAGTTTTATCGCTTTTGTTAGAGGTCACCTGGCCTACTTTGTTTAATGTAAAATCTAGTATAGTTACATTGTTGTCAATCTTGCGTTGAATTTTAAAGGGGTCATATTATATATTTTTCCACTGATAATACACCCAAACATAATTTGTAATTGCATAATTTAGTCATTTTACTCAGAATTTAGATTCATTCATCATTCATTTGACATCCTCTTTCCAACACTTAGGATTAAACGGGCCATTTTTTTAAACTATAAGAGGAGTGTTCACAATGACCACAAATAAATTGCTGGCGCTTGCCATTTTGCTGTACTTTTGTTTGCAGGTCTTTGCTGTCTGTACTCTGTGGAGAAACTGCTTTTAAAATGTAGCTTGAAGCTACAGGCTACTTGTAATTTAAAGTAATTAAATTAGAATCAATCTACTCTTTTGAAAAGGAAGTCAGCTATAAGCTGCTAACAAGTAGCTAGCTACATTAAAGTTACTTAAAAGACACATAAAGGGTTTTGAGTGAATAAACTCAAATAGAATGATCATTTCAAACTGTGACATCAAAATGTACACTATATACAACTAAAAAACTAAACATTTTGCAATAAGAGACTTAAAATGCCATGTAGGGACTTTCAATAGAATCATTTTCAGTGTGTTCATTTACAAGGATGTTTAAACAAACTGGAATAAATGAATGACTGGAATAAATGAATGATAAATTAATAAATGAATTTAAATAAATTGGATTTTCCAATGTTACGTATCATTCACTCGCATGAATCAGACTTCAATCAGATCAGTGCAACATACATCTTGAGACAGATGACTGAGATTGATATTAAAAGCATAGATGTGGAGTTTTTTGTGCAAATTTTTGTTTGCATAGCTTCATGAATTTTATCTAGTCACAGATATGAATATTGAAAAACAAGTTGTTTTTTGCAGCTCAGTGTTGATAAATGGTTTATTCGGACTAAGGAGCAATTTTTTGAGTTCTAAAACTTGCAGTATGGTTTATAGTAAATAACTCAAACATGATATATTACAGCACTTCCCATAGTGCACTCTGATAAATCCCAGGTAAGCGGAGCAGAACGGCCAGGAGATCACACAGTAACAATCTCATATAAACAAGCCAATTTAACAGAGTACATGATTAGATCACATCTCCGTAATCTCCACACATAGATCATAATCACACTCGTACCGTAAACCAGCATCTTCACGCAGCATCCAAAAAGGATAATCAAGACAGAAGACACACACCTCAGATAAAGAACAACAAGATGAAAAAAAGAAGATAAGCAGCCAAATGAAATGAACGGCTGACCCGTGCTAGCAGAGCGTGTGTGTTTGTCTCAAACGAAGCCTCTGCAGTCCTTGTCAATGGATCCCTTGGCAAGGTTATCACTCCGTCTCTGTGTTCCTGTCCCTCTGCAGGTCTCCGTTTAGTTTCGGTCATTACACATGTGAGGCACGTTGGGATGTGTTGGGTTCAGGCACATCTTCAGTGCTGGAAGGAAGAGTTAACGTGTTCTCTTATTGATTGTCTTAGAGCCACAAACAGCCGGCGGCGTTCATCGTAACGCAGCACCCTCTGCCCAACACCGTGGCCGACTTCTGGAGGCTAGTGTTCGACTACAACTGCTCCACTATTGTGATGCTGAATGAAATGGATGCTGCACAGGTATGTGAAGTACTTGACCCTCACCTCCATTTGTTATCTGTTGCAATTGGATGTTGGAAGATGGGATTTATTATATAAAGTGTACGCTACCGTTCAAAAGTTTGGGCTCTTTTTTTTTTTTACAGAAATTAATGCATTTATTCAGCAAGCACACAATAAATTGATCAAAAGTTTGTAGCATTATGATCAAAAAAAGCTGTTCTTTGAACTTCTCTTCATTGAAAAGAATTCTAAAAAAAAAAAAAAAAAGGATTCTACAAAAATATTAAGCAGCACAACCATTTTCAACATTGGTAATAAGAAGAAATGTTTTTTGAGCAGCAAATCAGCATATTAGAATGATTTCTAAAGGATCATGTGACACTGAAGACTGGAGTAATGATGCTGAAAATTCAGCTTTGCCAATAATATTAAATTGCCTTTTAAAATATATTCAAATATACAGTAAAACAGCCACATTAATTGTAATAATATTTCACAATATTGCTGTTTTTACTATATTTTTGATTAAATAAATGTAACCTTGTGAGGCAAAAAGAGGTACAAACCCCAAACTTTTGAATGGTAGTGTATATATGAAATATAACTAAGATCATTTTTTTTTTAAATGATGCAGCTTTTTTTTAT
Organism: Sinocyclocheilus anophthalmus; assembly: GCA_018155175.1. NCBI lineage: Eukaryota > Metazoa > Chordata > Actinopteri > Cypriniformes > Cyprinidae > Sinocyclocheilus > Sinocyclocheilus anophthalmus. Next base: position 84,458 of record JADLZN010006430.1, on the reverse strand, counting down.
AACATAACCCTTTTTCCAGAAATGTCAGAAAAGTTATAAATTATATGTTTCAGTTGTTTAGTTTCAATAAATGGCCTTTTTTCACTTGGGTGGAAGATTGGAGTTCTGAAAGTTACAGTATATTTTTATATTCTTTTATCTGAGAAGATCAAGGGAAATTTGATTCGTCATAATGTGGCTCATTTAAGTTTGAGTAAGTAAGAGATCATTGGAACAGATTTCTTTGGCACACTACAATTTGAGTTCAGATTAGTGGACTTTAGAATTATTGAGTTATTTCCATTTTCTCTTGCACTCTTTAGATTTCAAAGTACATTATTGAGTCACGTTGTCTGGATGTGAACTTCTGTTCAGTGTACTGATTTGCTGTAATTCTCTCCCTCTCTGCAGCTCTGCATGCAGTACTGGCCAGAAAAAGGCTCCTGCTGCTACGGCCCCATTCAGGCTGAATTCATCTCCGCTGACATTGACGAGGACATTATCAATCGCATTTTTAGAATCTGTAACATGGCACGGGTAAGTGGGGTCAGTGGACAGGGAAAGGGAATAGTGTTTAGTGGCTCTTTACGAGTGACTGAGGCAGAAATGTGTTCATTGATTTTCCTCTCACACTATGTCATTTGATCCTTTGTTGATCCACAGACTCCAACCAGGTCTGCGCTTTTTTGTCCCCAGACCAGGGTGCACATTTTATATATACACTCCTGTTCAAAGGTTTTTATTGTATTGTTCAAAGTTGTTGTTTTTTTATGTTTTTGAATCAAGTTCCTTATGCTCACGGAGGCTGCATTTATTTCGATCAAAAATACAGTAAACCGCAATATTGTGAAGTATTATTACAAGTTAATAACTATTTTCTATTTTAATATGTTTTAATATGTAATTTATTTCTGTAATGACAAAACTGAATTTTCAGCAGATATTACTCCAGTCTTCAGTCAAATGATCCTTCAGAAATCATGATTTGATGCTCAAGAAGCATTTTTTTATCAACATTGAAAACAGTTGATCTGCTTCATATTTTTGCAGAAACTGTGATACATATGAACCCAGTCCATAAATAGTTTTTACAAGCAACATTTCAAAGATAAGTTTAAAAGTTAGTGTGTATTTTTACTTGCTGCTAAATATATGATTGTGAACAGGTCATGTTCACCGGAGGAGAATCCATAACAACAGCTGCTCAAATTATTCTCGTCAAATGAGTGCTGTCAAAAAAAACTGTAGTTCAAAACTTTAATCTTTAGTGTTTCTTTGCCATTAGCTTCACCTTATTGAAGTGCATAAAGTATTGATGGTTTTCAAACAGGTGCCCTGATGATGAACCTCAACAGATTAGCCAAATTGAACCCCCTGAAACTCCTCATGTACTTTGTGCTCGGTGTCAATCCATCCTTACTGTGACTCGCTAAAATAAAACTGCTTTTTAGAAGCAAAAATCCTCCAAGAAGAGATAAAAATTCACTTAAGTCACTTTGATTTGACTCCTAATGTGACAGTAAATCAACAGCAGCTGAGATTATGACCCTGAGTTAGTGAAGTGAGAAATTATGTTAAGCTTAAAAGAGACCACAACTCTATAGTCCTTCTCAATCCACATGATTTCAACACTCAGCACATCGCATGCATCTTTGAACGTGATTCGTTCTGCCAGACACATATGCATGAGCACAATAATCACATAAATATTTGACCACCATCCCGCTACAGCTGATATAAGCCATGGATGGGTTTTGTGCCGTTTTTCTTTCTTTCCAATGGGATATCTGGCTTTTGTTCGTGCACATAGCGGTTTATAAGTTTGACGGTTGTTTCAAGAGTCAAACGGCAGAAGGATCATCCAGCACATCCTGCTTCCTTCTCTTCCCCCTCTTTCTCTGGATACCGCCGGTGACAGGCGAGGTTTACCAGTAGCTAATCAGTGCAGGCGCAGCATACGCACAAAATAAAAAAGTGCCACAGCATCACAAATTTACCATGAAATGGCTCCATCGATGGCAAATTGTGTGTAATATGACTCTCACTTAGCTGATCCGGTCTTAGTCTCCAGCTGACATCTCTGTTTGCTTTCGCTTCTGTCTGAGTATGTTGTTGCTGCATGCGTCACTGCACGAATTCGTGATGGTACTGTGAATGATGTATTATATAGTATTATATTTGTAGACCAAAATGTACAATCATTTTCCAAAACCAACTTCAGTTTCAGTCATAGTTGTATCCAGTACACTAAAAATGGGTTGGTAGAAACCATTTATCAGAAATGGTAAATTTTACATCAATTACCCAACTGCAAACACAGATAATTAATAATAATATTATGAAGAAAGGATCTGGTTATTCTTGCGGAACATTACTCCAATTAATCCTTTTTTTTAGTGCTGTCAAACGATGTAATCTTAATAACAACCGAAGTTTTTTCTGTACACAATATAGTGTATATCTGTACCTTTATTTAATTATGTATAGATAACTACAAACCAGGCATTATATATATTTATGAAACAGATGTTATATATTAAATATATTTAGATAATATAAAATATAAATCTATACATGTAAATATTTTCAAAATACACACTTATGATGGTGTATTTATATATACATAATAAATATACACAGTACACAAACATATGTAAACAAAAACTTTTATTTTATTAATCGTTTGACAGCACTAATTTTTATTAACAATTTTAATAAAATGAATGTGAATAGCAGCTCAGATCATTTGATCTTGGAAGAATTCGATGAGAAATTTTTGAGTTCATATTGAGATCTCTGACATTTGATTGCAGACTTATTTTGTCACTTTGTGAAACATGAGTTAACATGAATGTTTTCTGGATAAATGTTCTCAAAACATCTCCTGTTCTGCTTCCAGCCTCAAGACGGCTACCGTCTGGTCCAACATTTCCAGTATATTGGTTGGCCAGCGTACAGAGACACTCCGCTGTCCAAACGCTCCATTCTGCAGCTGGTCAGACGACTGGCCAAGTGGCAGGAGCAGTATGACGGAGGAGACGGACGCACGGTGGTCCACTGTCTGTGAGTGTGACCTCCACAACACCAGCTCCATCACAACACAAAGCTGTTATACATAAAACCATAAACATGTTCATGTATGAACGAGTGAGTCTTGTTTGGAGAAACCCTGTGATGAGCAGATATGACTGGACAATATTAATAGAAACATAGCAAAACACATAGCAGGATAATATTGCGGTGTGTGCACTGTGCGGTATAAACCTGGGCCCGTATTCACAAAACATTTTATCTTACCACTAAGAGTTCTCCTAAATAGCAGTAAAAGTTTTTAGCTAAGAGTTTTCTATTAAAACCAATTCACAAAGCTGCTGAGACAAACATTTACTAAGGAATAGACAGAAGTCTTAAGATACGGGCAGGTTGACCTTGTGGGATTGGATTGGCTGATGCAGCATACGTTATGCACCCAGTGATTGGTCTGCTATGTTGCCTATTTAAATAAAGGTTTAAACTATAAATGTAATTGACATTCAAATAAAGAGTAAACTGCGAGCAAAAGGCAAGTGTCATAATAAACAAGTAGGCATATATTCAGCTAGATTGTCAGCTCTATAGGTATGTTCGCGTAAACAATTTAGTCAATAGCATTGGCTGCCCTGACTAAAGCTTTTTCTGGTCGACTAGTAGTCATTCATTTAAAGCATTAGTCGACTAATCGAATGTTTATTAATAAACAATTTAAATCATAATAATGAGCTCGGACGTGCTAATAAGCGCTCAAGCGCACGCACGAAGGCTTGCCACCAGCGCACCGGAGATTACTAATTTGAATCGGTAGGGGAAAACCAGCATCGGACCTACAGTAACGTTTAATTAATTTATGTTACACTCGTGCTTTCCATGTTTCGGTTAAGAGGAAGGGTCAGCGACACGGACGCGTCATCTAGCAGTATGGCTGTATGCATGTTTCATACGGATACATTAAGTGAGAATTATTTGTTATCTATTTGAATTTTTGTTTCATTAAAAGTTGCACTCTCTGTAGAATATATTCAGTCCTGCTAAATAGGCGAGCATACAGAAGTTAGAAGGACGCTATCAAGTTCACGGAGAAGAGACGGCAAGAAAGCGACCGGTTGATTTCATATTTTACAAAGTGCAACGTCGTTGTTAGTCTAGTCCACACGAAAAACATAGAGTCTTTAAAATGACAAAGAGTTATGTTCGTATCATGTATGACCAAAAATTTACGGATGTATTTTAAGACAAATGACTGCACCGGTGCCTCCATCTGTCATGCAGTAGCCCAAGCTCGCTTACCGTTCAGCTTCCACACTCCGCACAAACACTATGACAAACACATTAGTATGCAGCGGCCCATGTAAAGGCACACTATACATGTTTTCAGCTGATACTATTTGTGCGATGATGTTAGGACTAGGAGAGAATATGGATGTCTGCCGATGATATAGTCAATAGGATCCAGCGATTACCGACTTCGTCCGTCACGGAGTGGTGATCTCGCACTTAAGGATTTTTTTTTTTTCTTGCGACTACAATTTTGGTAATATGAAGAAACAGCCGGTTATTAGCAGAGTAGAATAATTCAGGTGATAGGTAAGACATGAGCAAAATAAAGACACACCAAATATGGTTTTATCTAACATTATAGGATAGAATCAAAAAATTTGGAGTTGGGAGAACCTCCAAAACCAAAGCCGAACCTTTTTAAAAGCTCTTATCACCAAATGTGTCTAAATTGTTTAGATCGAGGTTAGATTGCGGCAACCCGCATTTTAGATAGTCAGATTTGGTATTAGTATGGACGTAGGAGTCCTCTTCACTACTCCTCACGTTTCACCGATCGAGGAGCAATTGTAGCGCTTAAAACGCTTTGTGAATACTCTTCGAACAAAAAATTTAGGAGTCCTAAATTGAGGGAGGCACGCCCCTTATTTTAAGAATTTTCTCCTAAATCGGTGAGTATGAGTATGTTCGCCTTACGATGTTGTGATCTGGGCCTGACCTCTAATGATTTTGCGAATCTTATGATGCACTGTCGGTCCGTCATGGCCAAATGTTTTGGCCGTGAACACATTTTGTGTTTTGCACCGTTGCAGCTTAAGGTCTGTGGTGTTTCATTTCCATTGTGTCTAGATTATGTGTAGCTTGATAGGGGGACTGCCATTTTTTTAATACTTGCTACCAACTTCATTGGCAACAAAAATGACTTTTACACCACCAAACAAATTGCACTGTTTTTTGTCCCTGGGGACACAAACTGACAGCTACATTCATGACTATTTCTTATGGCAGCAACATGGGAACGTTGAAGAGTCCTGTAATCACTCCATAGCCATTCACTGTGAGAGCAGACTGCTTGCTATAAAAGGAGGGAAGAAGCGCATCCAATCATTGTGCTCTTGTTAGCAATAGTTACCTCCAAAGAAACACATGCAGCCATCATCGCTTTGCATCAAAATGACCTCACATGCAAGGAAATTTCCATTTGAAAGAACCATTTCATGAAAGAACCATTTACCGGATCGTCAAGAACTTCAAGGAGAGAGGTTTGACTGCAGTTGAAGAAAGTTTCAGGATGTCCGCAGGGTTGTAACGTTTATTATTATTTATTAGCTCTATAAAGGGGAATATTTATGATTAATTATAACTGGTTATGATTTATAATAAATATTTAGATTATATCTTAGAATTAACTGCAGCAGAATCAATATTACAATTATTTGAACTGTCCGTCCACCGAGCATACAATATAATAATTTATCAATTCAAGAAATGTTTATTTTTCTGGCCACGGAAGAATAAACTGTCCTTCTTTGTACAGTGCTAGCAGTAACTCTTAGCAAAATGTAGCGAGGGTTCAAACATTCATTGACTTGGAAATGTGAACAGTAAACAGAGACAATTCGTTGAGAATATAAGGGATTTAATAAATGAAAACTATACCTAACATATAACTAACTAAAACATATAAACACAGAATGAAACAAAGTAAGGAAAAAAAGGGAGAGAAAAGAAAAGAATGGCAGTATTTCACATCAATTAAACAACCTAATGAGAATCATCAAAGAATCAAAAAATCACCTTAAAGGGGCTCAAGCTTAAACACGCATCTAAATAATTTTAAGCGGTTACTTGCATTGGTTTTGATTGCTGAAGAAGAGTCCGTATGCGGTAGATAACGGAGGTCTTTTGATTAGTTTGTGAGGAGTCAGCTGGAAGTTTTTTACTTCTGGTTCTTCTGAAGAAGTCCGCAGTGACTAACGTTATTTGAAAGTAAAAACTGCCGGAAAATAAATCTCAAGAGGAAGGTCTTGAGAGTCCTTAAAGGTGTTGTCTCAAACGAAGAAGACGTTTTCTGAGCAAAGTTTATTCCGGGCTAATCTCTTTTGAGAATTCCTATTCTGTGTGTACTGGCCAATAAGAGTCATGAATTTTGAGCGGGAGAAAATTTATTTGTCTCTGTTTATGGCCCATTTGCAAGTTTATTGCTGGTCTGGAAGATCGGTTCAGTTTTACCCAAAATATGCTACGAGTTCTGCTGCTGCGTTTCACAAGCCACATACTGTACGGTCATGTCCGAGAGGAATGGAAAACAGGTTAACATGATACACTAGTTATGAAGGGAAACCCAATGGAATAGATTAAACCAAAGATACACACATACACCTGAATATAAGTTTTTTATGGCTTTAACTAATACAAATAACTAGTGGTAACTCAGATAATCTAATAGGGAAATGTACAAACACCACATGCATATACCAGATACATTTATAACTGATTAATTATAGTCTAAAATAAAGAAATGTCTTATGTGTGTGTGTGTGTGTAGTTTGTGTGTAGGTGTGCGCTCAGTTTGCTTGGCGGCCGCCTAGAGGAATTACACTCTTTAAAACGGGTTTGAAGTCAGATTGAGAGGATGATTAGTGGGGGCTGGTTCGAATCTTCTGTCGGGGAGAACCAGTTCTGGCAATTTACACCCCCTATACAGTACCAGCTCTGACCAGAACTTTAATTTATATGCAAATGTCAAAAGGCTAAAAGGGTCTTTTAAGCAATAAACAGTCCAAACGCTCAGGATGACCTACGCAGACGCTAAAAGTCCGCAAGAGTCAGTTATGGAACGTGTCACCAGCAGTGGAGACCTGCTCAAGAATGGCAGCAGGCTGGTGAGAGCATCTGCACACCAGTGAGGCCAAGACTTTGCGACAACGGCCGGTGTCAAGAAGGCAGCAAAGAGCACCCATTTCTCCAAGAAAAACTAGGACAGACTGAATTCTGGCAGGAAAGTACAAGATTGGACAGCAGAAGACTGGTGACAAAGTTTCTCTGATGAAAATTCCTTTGACTGTTTGGGCATCTGGAAAATCGATGTCAGGAGAGACCAGGTGACGCTAAATGAGTCCGTGGTGGCCCAGTGAAACATCCTAAACATCCATGGTGGGGTTGCTTTTCCACCAAAAGGGAGTGGGCTCACTCACGTTCTCCAAAAAGCATTGGCGATTGATAAAGAAGGTATCAAAAAGTCCTGCAAGAGAACTTCCACCGATATGAGCAATTTGGTGGGTGATCCGTGCATTCCGCAGGATGGACACCATGTCACAAAGCAAGGTGGATAAAGAAGTGACTCGCAGATCATTACATTTGAAATTTGGATCCATGGCCAGGCAACTCACTGGATCTCAATCCCATAGAGAACCTTTGGTCAGTCCTCAAAAGGTGAGTGGACAAGGAGAAGCCCACAAAGTGTGATCAACTCAGAACTAATAAGGCAAGAATGGATCACCACCAGTCAGGATTTGGCCCAGAAGCTAAAATCCAGCATGCCAGAGCGAATTGCAGAAATTATGAAGAACAAGCGTCAACACTGTAAATATTGACTCATTATAATTTTTTTTGCCAATAAAAGCTATGATTGCTGATCACTGTTTTAAACTTACCATAGAAACATTGGGGGAAATGATCACAAAACTCGAAGCGTAAACTTTGCAAAAAACCAACTTATGTCACTTCCAAAAATTTTGGCCATGACCTATACCTTTAAAGGATAGTTCACCCAAAAATGAAAATAGCGGAAAAGGTACTCACCCACAGGCCATCAAAGATGTAGATGAGTTAGTTTCTTCATCAGAACAGAAGTGTACCCCCATTACTTGCTCATCAATGGATCCTCTGCATTGAATGGGTGCTGTCAGAATGAGAGTTCGAACAGCTGAGAAAAACATCACAATAATCCACAAGTAATCCACACCCACTCTAATTGATCAATTAACGTCTTGTGAAGCCAACAGCGCACGTTATAGAACAATCCATATTAAGAGTTTTTATTCAAACGAAGTCCTCTATCGGTAATCAGCATCGTCAGTAACAAAAGGCATCTTGGCTGAATCAGAGAGAAATATGCCAGAGCACAAGCCATGGAAGTGTGGAAAACAGTCCAAAACCGTTTTAAACAAATATGTCAGGTTTTGGTGACACTGGGGAGCAAATAAGTTTTGATGCATATCTTTAATGCAGATATTTGCGTACAGATTTGAACCCAGAAGACACTGTCTATTGTAGCTATTAAGAGTTTAAATAAGCAAATTTTGATAATTCAAGATGTGTATTTCACAGCTTTTCTTCCAAGTCTGTGTGCACTGTGAACCAGTTGATACAGAATCGTAGCTTAAAACTGCAGCTTTTAAAGTACTAAAGGATAAAACCGTACAGCCTTTGAGCCAAGGACAATCTTATCAGCGTCATAAATTAAAGCCAGAGAGATTCAAAAGATCTGACAATTCATACTTTCCCTACCCTGCAAAAAGTCAGCGTGAATGCGAGCAGTTTCCAGGCGAAAAGACCATAAGTCACAGTAATGCTGACAATCTGCAAACCGCATGAATCACTTTGAAGAGATCTCGCGTGATGTGTCAGGTCATTGTACTGATACTAATCAGGGGTAAAAATGACCCGTGATCAGTGGCCGTTACTTGCTATTGTCGGGGGGGTTGGGGTGGGGGGGGGTGTGTCGGGGTTTGTGGGGGGGTATTTGTTTGTATTTCTGCAATAACCTCTGTTCAAGCAAACATCCAGATTCAAATACAAGCCTCAGTTCATTTTGCTTTTGTAATCACAGTTCTGATGAAGACTATATTTCTAAACCGTACATAATGTGGCATCAGTGTTTGTGTTTTTCAAGGAAATGAAACTATACATGGCTGCACATTAAACTGAGGTATTAGAAGCTATTTTAACATCACAATAAGATGCCACACTTCAGCAGTAAGGTTGGAGCCATGAGGCCTACGATCTTCAGAAATGTAGCACAAGTCAAGCTGGGATATTAACTCTGCATATCTGTGGCATTATGGGATGTGTGATTTGTTTCTCAAGCCTTCCTGTTGTTGATCTCTTCAGGACTGGTGGAGGACGCAGCGGGACGTTTTGTGCCATCTGTAGCATCTGTGAGATGATCCAGCAGCAGAACATCGTGGACGTGTTCCACACGGTAAAGACGCTGAGGAACAACAAAGCCAACATGGTGGAGACAATGGTGAGCTATACACAGATCTATCACTATATCTGTTTGTTAGTATGTTTTCAGTTGTTCAGTTTCAGTGTACTTATCTGTTTATTGGCATGTTCACATAAATTAGTGTGTTTTTATTTAGATTGTGTTTAGTGTCAATTTACACTACCGTTCAAAAGTCTGGGGTCAGTAAGATTCAGCAAGGATGCATTAAATTGATCAAAAGTTACAAAGAGATTTATAATGTTATAAATATTTCTATTTCAAATAATTGTTCATTTGAACTTTTTATTCATCACAAAAATCTTTAAAAAAATATTATAATGTAAAATATGTATATTAAACAGCAATAAATGTTTTTCGAGCAGTAAATCAGGCATATTAGGAATCTGATTCTGAAAGATAGTTGTGCACGGAAGACTGGAAGAATGACTGCGGAAGATGCAGCTTTTACCATCACAGGCGCGAAAAATTACATTTAACATATATTGCAATATAAAAAAGTTATTAAAAGTAAATTAGTTTTTAATCAAACTAAATGCAGCTGGTGAGCAAAATAGGACTTCTTTCATAAAGGAAAATAAATAAAAACATCCTCCAACTCAAACTTTGAAATAGCAGTTGGCAAGATTATTTTTTGTTAATTGGTTAAATGGATGTGTATTAATATATTGCTTGATACTTTAATATATATAAAAAAATGTAAGATGTGATCTTGATATATGATATAGATTTACGAGTATTTTGTAGTAACTGGACTTAAGTAAAATTGTAAATGTAAGTGTAGTACAAGCCTGTGATATTTCTATTCCGCTATTATGTTCAAAGGAATAAAATTAGGAAGTAAAGGTCCTTTTTAATAAACATTACCCCATGGGTGTTCTTACGTAGAGCTATAACTGAGTGCATAGTTTGACTGTATTCATTTGCAGATTGTATCATTTCTTTCGCTACACTAGTTCCAAGTAAAGTGGGAAACATTTATTTTTTGTTTGGGGGTGGGGGGGGGGGTTCTGGTTTACCACCATATGATTCCATCCTCATCTTTCTCAGTTCTTCAGATGAAGGCTGTTGAGTGGTTTCATATTCAGATAGTCGCTATCTTCAGGTAGTTTGTTGATGGTTCCAAGTAACAGTTCCTTGAGCCTTCCCAGCATCTCTCTGAGACAGAAAAAGAGTTTAATTATTCGGTCACTTCAAACCCTTGAGACAGACAGCTGCGTTTTCTGCAATTCTGAGAAAACGTCTTGCGTCTAATAGGATGCTGCTGCAGGTGCAAGTAGACATTTATCCTGCCCCTTATCCCCTGACTGCACTCCAAGCATCTCGCTCAGCTGGAGAGAACTGAAAAATCCACAGCTGGCCGTCTGATACAATCCTGGACCAAAATAGGACTAACGTCAGGTTACCCATGGCCATTAGCCTGGAAAAGAAATGTATCTATTAATAACTTCATGAAAATTTCTTTAGTGATTTTTTTTTAAATTTGTATTTGATTTTTTATCAGCTAGAAATTCCTATTTGTGACTGCAGTCTCTTGAATGAATGAATTTATTTATTTTCATTCATTTTACTTATCTTATTAGATTCGTAATTATTATTGATTTATTTTTAATGATTATAGCTAATTCATTTCCTCTAAGGCTGTCTGTTCTAGGTTGGTTGGGAAGAGACTGATTGCATTGATTTTTATAAAATAATTATTTTTTAAAAAAAGTCATCAACTCGACATTGCTATTTATGCTTGTGATCTCTATTATGAGCATGCCGTTATAATAAACAATGTTAACAAACTTTATAAAAGTGGCATTATAAAATTATTTTAATTACCATATACACCCAGGCCAGGTATAGGGACCCTCTGACATCTAGATGACTGATGAGTCTGTTTCTCTATCATAAGCAGATGTTTTTCTTCTAGTAAAAGTGACTGTATGATGATGGGATTGGATTATTAACACAGGGGTTATAGGGAAAGTCCCCCTTGAGCGGCGTCTGCTAATGCATTTTTGCTACTGCATCTGTTTTTGTTTAGGAGCAGTACAAATTCTGTTACGAGGTGGCTCTGGAGAGCTTGAATGCCTTCTGAACGTACGAAAGGTGAAGAAGGGGAAAAAACATGCAAAGCAATCTTCTCTTCTTCCTCAGAATGACATCTCATCGTTCAGTCTTTCCTCTGTGCTTCTGTGATGAGAACAGGAAACTGAAGTTCAACCCTTCGCTGTAAAATACTGTATAAATAAAACAAAACGTTATTTGCCATTTCTGTCAATGTCCAGCATCAGAGCGTGTATCCTGGACCGTGAAGTGATCTTGTACAGTCCTATTCCTTTTTAGCTATACGCCTTGAATGTTCCCCTTCAATGTAAAGAACGGCGGTGAAAAAAAAAGCTTCTTTTTACATGCCAGCTGGGAATAACCAAATAGACTTTCCCTGAGCTCTGTACAGATTTAAAGAAAATCGAAAAAATCAAAACAAAGCTTGAGCGAATTTGCAGAGAAACGTGAGGACGGATATTTTTGTTATTCTGATGATTTTTGTGGTTCCTCCCTTTGATGCGTTTTCACTCTGCCTGCTTTCTCTCACACGTACGCCGCTCGCCTGCAGACCAGCGTAAAGATTCTTCAAAGGTTGGAAGTTTTGGGTAATATTTGTTCTATTGCCGTTTCTGTCTTTTCTTTTCGTGTGTGTTCTTTCTAAAAATAGACGTTGCCATTTTGGTTTTGGTTTCTTGATGTTGGCAGTGAATGTTAAAGATTAAATATGCATCTGAAGTATTTTCTGTTTGTCATTTGCACTTTATATGTTACCTCCCAGGGTGAATCTCACAAATAACTACTGTATAATGAGAAATTATATTTAGCATCAAGATAATGGAGGCTATTCTAAGTCATTCAATAGTCTATTGTAAGTTTAAAAAAAAAAACTTTTTTTTGTATATTTTCAAGATTCTGAAAATATACAAAAAAAAAAGCTTCATTTGCTTAATAAAAAATAAATAAATGCATATTTATATAGATTTCTTTTTGAGATTCAGCCCCAAAGTATTTGTATGTATGTGTAAATCTTGTTGCATCATTTGATTTGAAGTGCCAATTTCTCATTAAATAGAAGGACTGCCACCAAAACCACAGACCAGATGCATATCATGAACAATGTGTAGCTGCATTTTGACCATTAAACAGCCGACAACTCTTTTCTAAACCAGGATTTGGTTGAGAAGCTTTTCAAACTCTTCAAGCTTTCTGAAACCAGGCGTCTACGTTTTTCAGTGTGGTAAAAGCTAGTGAATTTAATTGTAAATCCAAAAGTTTTGCACGAAAACTGTGATATGACTGTGATATTCGTTTCTGAGCTTCTGAACCGTATTTTTAAGAAGAATATATGAATGTTTCACTGAAAACCAGCCATCACACAAGGTTACGGCACTTACGCTTCTTTTTTTTTTCTTTGGGACGGTCTTTTTGAATTTTCATGAATTCACTGCCTGCTTTGTTTTACTTCACTATGTGTATTTTTACTTATTTCCAATGATTATTTATCATTTATTTGTTTAGCAAAGTGGTATATAGAGCTGGTGACTTCATGACCATGGTGGTTCTGTTGCTTGGAATTGTGATAACATTAATTAAAGGGACCAAAATGTTGAACAGCAACTTTTCTGAAGCGCTGAAGTTCTGTTTCTCGTCTCACTTACTTACGATCCGTCTCTAGTAATGACAGCTGAACATCTGCACCACTTTAATCTCCTACAGACGCTGAGGAAACTAAACCGTTATGGGGTCATTCTGATGAAACGGTGCCATTTGTGCATGAACATTTCAGGATTTTCTTTCATTTAATCATTTCATTGGAAATTTGGTACTGCACCACACCACAAAATTCCCTTTAAGGCAAGTCATCTCACTCGGCGTCACTAATGAAATCTGAAAACATGTCTCATAAGTTTTGTTTCTTATGCTCAAATAGCATTAAAAAAGCAGATTTTTCAGACTAGACCGGCCAATACACTACACGACTTTTAAAATCGGAAAAGATTTTAAAAAAATTGGGCATCATACATAATGATTGTTTCTATAGCAACCAGAGCTTCTAACGGAGGCTGCAGTGAAGCGATGACTTTATCAATTAGTGATTTGCTCTTTTATTTAGAAGGCACTGTAGAGCCATATTTCGCATTAGACTTTCTCCCATAAGTAATATGAGTGCACCGTCTTTGTAGATCTAAAGCAGGGGTGTCAGACTCAATTCCTGGAGGGAGTTTTGTTCCAACCCTGCTCCAACACACGTACCATGTAGTTTTCAAATAAGCCTGAAGGACTTGATTAGTTGGATCAGGTGTGTTTTATTTGGCTTGAAACTAAGCAGGGCTCCGGCCCTCCTGGAATTGAGTTTTACACCCCTGATCTAAAGTCTTTGACCACACATGAGATGCTGTTTCTCATAATGCAAGGCACTCGACCTTCCATTTCCAATGCTTTGCATGAACCAGGTGCAATATCTAACAGAATTTTTAACAGCTCTTTATTTAATTTGATTCCCAGCTAATAACAATTCTCATTCCCATTAAATTAAGAAAACATTATTTCTCATGTTCTCAGAAACGTTCAAAACGTCCAGTTGTTTTTTTTTTTTTTATGTATTGTTTATACAAACGTTAAAGCTGCAGTATGTAAGTTTTGTCGCCATCTCTATTTGAAAACCTGCAATTGCAGCTATTAGCGGAATTATCTTCATTGCGTGCGTTGTGCGCCGGCTCGGCTCCAGCGTGGATGAATCTAATGTTTTGAGGAGTACGTGTGTGTGGCAGTTAGTCACCGCACCGGTGTGAATCCTATTTCTTAATCACAGATTCTAGACTACGTCTTGGAATATTTGACCCAAATAAGAATTTTCACCATATATTGTCATCTGAATAAGTAAGTAACAAGTCTGCCACATTTGTTCTGACCAACTAAGGAAAAAAACATTACAATAAATCGCACTACCAATGGTGATTAAATCTAAAGAGCGGTTAGCTCATATCACATCAAACCGTGCAATTTATTATTATACTTCATTCTCAAATTGTTCAGTTAGCAACATCATCATTACGTGGTGTGTAGTAGCATGTAAATTTCAATTTCTGTACATTCCAATCTCTAATTGTCATACCATTCGAATTTCATATTAAGAAATTATTTTAACCCAAAAAGCTAGTTATGCTCCCTTCGAACTGGTTTTCTTTTAAATACAAATCTTTGTAATCCCAGGCTATCTTTAATCAGAAGCACATTTAAAACTGCAATATACTTCTATGGTTCTGGACTTAACTCAGTTCCCGAGAAAGGACCTAGGTGTATGTGCGTTTGGCGAAACATCTATTCTCCTCAAAGAAACCTTAAAGGGTTCATATGATGTGATTTAAATTTTTCCTTTCTCTTTGTTTTTTTACAAGCTCTTGGTGCATAAAGAAATCTGTAAAGTTGCAAAGACTAAAATCAAATCCAAAGAGATATTCTTTATAAAATTCGATTCCCAACCACGCCTACCTAAACGCTGGTTCTAACACGCCCCCACATGTCTATTTCACGATGTGGGAAGATTTGCATAACAGCCGCTCAAATGTTCACGTAAAGAAAGAAGGCATAGCTTTTATTCTTGCTGTAGTTTTGTTGTTTCCGCCACCGCCATGTCGTGAAGGCGCGGTGTGTTTCATTGTGAAAGCGAAACTACTTTTGTTTGGTCTTCCAAAAGAGGACACGACTAAAATCAGTGGTTCAGTTGTATTTACAACACGTACCAACACAGTTTCCCCCCATATTTCAATGTGTCATGCCGGTATTGAGACTGTTCCTCACCGGGAGAGTATACTACAATGCCGCTTTTTTCTGACTCCCAGACTGTAATAAGTTTTTTACATTTAAGGATTTGCCACTAACCGATTCAAAACGGCGATTTGACATTGGTCGAGTAGCGTTTGTAGTTTGTCATTTCTCCGATCACAAATGCAGACATGGTTTTATGTTTATGTGGTGCGATGCGATGCAACGCGTAAAAAAACAGGAAAAGTCATTATAATCTGTAATAATGTCCCCACTGGACGCAACAAATGCCTAGTTTATAATGGGTTTTTTATTTGGTTTTGTCTCGTCGCTCCGGCCGGACAGGGCATCACAGTATGTGAGGGGCGCAACATTTCCGTCACACGTTTGAGGTATTCGGCCAATCACAACACACTGGATAGCTGGCCAATCACAGGAGACCTTGCTTTTTCAGACCGATGAGCTTTGTAAAAATCGACGTGTTTCAGAAAGGCGGGGCATAAAGGAGAAACAATGTACAGTATGTGGTAAAATAATGTGTTTTTTGAACCTTAAAAACATTTCATTACCCCAAATACACAAAATAATGTTCTTTTTAGCAACATCATATGACCCCTTAACGCCGACATTGCATCGCAATGGCCAATGGTGCTCGAGCGTGCGAAAAGGGGGCGGGAAAGTGCCCTATATAAGCGGAGCCGAGCGGCACAGTGTTGCCAACTTAGCGGATTTAGTGACTTTTCAGTCCCCTTTAGCAACATTTCTCCAAAAAAAACGTAACAAATCTAGCGAATTCTTGGACAAACCTTATTCACTTTTTGAGACTCGCCGGTACTGCTGCACGAGCACGAGGCCTTGCTATCCCAGCAGGCGCACACCTCTCTCTCTCTGCGTCTGTTCTGTTCAGCAGGCGGATGAGAGGAGCAGCGCTTTCAGTTAAAATAGATATTCAGTTGCTTCTAACTATAATTTTACATGCAAATATAGCCGAAATCACAGCAAAGCCATTGTCTTTATCTTATGTGTATTTTTTTTATTATTATTTATGTAGCGGTTTTTACAATACTGACTGACAGCTTTACAGTGTTAAACAGGAAAATAGTTAGTCAATAATGCAAGAAGACAATAACAAAGAGTCATTTTTCCAGCTAAAGTCATTTAATTGATGATTCAGTGATGTCATCATCCAGTTCTCTGCAATCAGTCAAGCGTCCCCAACTAAGCAAGCCAAAGGCGACAGTGGCAAGGAACCAAAACTCCATCGGTGACAGAAATGGAGAAAAAACCTTGGGAGAAACCAGGCTCAGTCTCCCTTTCAAACGAAACCAGCATGGTGTGGTTTAATTCCAGGCTGCAACACAGGTCAGATTGTGCAGAGGACTCATCTGGTTCTCGTGGTCTTGTCGATGGTCATCTATTTGATGAGGTCTTCGCAGGGGATCTGTCTCTTCACTGGGGCGCATCTCGTTGACATCTCAGACAGCAACATAGTGTTGGCCCAGATCTGGCCCGCATCTATTCCAAACAGGTTTTGATGGATGGGGATTGCAATCAAGACAAAGACGATTGCGGTGCAAACAAACCATGTATGTGTGCTCTTAACACACAGATTGTACATTGTATTTATGCACAGACATATTTCAGTAAATTCACGTTGTTTCCACACACATTCAAGATAATGTTCCGATTTGTCATGTTTATGTTGCTGTGTTTATACGGAATGGATCCGTGTACTGTAGGTTATACAGTCGCTCCAAGCATTGTTTAGGATTTTGTGGCATCTCCATGTGGTCCTGTTCGGTATCGCAACTCGACTTGTCTACTGTACCCATATTATACCCTATGCATTTTGAAAAGTTTTTTCATGTATTTATTTTATTTTTAAAATATGTGCTTTGGTGTGAATAAATGTATCAGTCATGCGCGGCTCGTCTTTGGCAGTAATTATACCTATATCGTACGATATTTGTAACCGTTGTTACCTGTGACACTTGAATTAAATAAAGAAAAATAATAAATAAATAAAAATGTTTTAGGGTGCTTTCACACTAGCACGTTTGGTGCGCACCCGGGTCTGAGTTCGGTACGTCAGAGTTCGGTACGTTTTGGTTGATGTGAAGCGGTCTCCTGAACTCGGTGCCCACAACTCTGCGAACTGTACCCAGTCGCTTAAAAAGGGGTGGCCTGGGGGAGCGGTTCAAGTGCAACTCTGCTACGGTTCGCTGCTTCTGTATCTCAATCGCCAAATCACGGAAGTGAACCGCCTATTACGGACGATTATTAATAAAAATGTGTGTTTGTGTGTGTTTCACTCACTTTCCTGTCGAGCGTGACTGACGCGCTGCAAGCAGAGAGCTGTATATATAATTTCTGTTCACCTTCAGAGTTCTTTAGGGCATTTTCTGTAGCATAGTAAGTGCCGTTAAGTACTGAAGCTTTGGAAACAAAACCAACGGTTCAAAAGCATAAATATAAAATTGAAGAGAGCAATGCTATGCATTTGCCGCCTTCTCCTGTGCCGTCGTTACTAAGCGATGGGGTAAACAGCTGCTGGCTTTATGACGCTAACGAACCGCGGTTCAGACCCAAATAATTGTGAACACAGTCCAGCGGGGGCAGGGGGAGCTATCGAACTCGGGTTCGGACCAAGCAATCGAACCAAGTTTGAAAGCACCCTTAGAGACACAATCCTATTCCAAGCATTTCTTAGTTAGTTTGAGAAATTACAAGAGGTTAAAAATGCAGCGCTACAGCCACGGGTGCTGCTGTAATGGTGGTCGCTCCATCACTAGAAGGTTGTAGTGGTCTGATGCTCCGGCCTGTCTGTCGCAGCGATCACTTCATAGCATCTGTCAGTCAATTCTGTCCGCCGTCTGGCTTTTCTCTTACATCCACAAATTATTAATCCCCCTCTCACAGCAAGGCCATTGCAAGGCAGGTCTGCACTGATGAATTATTAACACTGTTTATAAACATTATTTTTTTACACCTGTGGTATATATGAGGAACTGCTGCCAGCGGTATCAGTCAAAGTAAAGCTCACCCAAGGTTGTCAGAAGATTGGACTGCACTGCTGTATGAGCCGCTCGGGGAGGCTTGGAAAAATCAAGAAATTGATGCTTTGGTCTCATAGAAAATCACATGGAGTTGCTTTAATTATAGATTACAGGACTGACAGACGAAGAAAAATCTACCAAATTAACACAACTGAATGAACCTTTAACAAGATGATGTTAGTATGTCAGTATAGATGTAAGTACATATCTGAGTGATTAATTTAAGACTGAATGGGAAGATCAGCTTCCCTTAAAATGAAATGTATTAAAAAAATTTAATGATGCTTATCTGTGTGCACATATATATACATATTATAAGTGACGTGACCTGTACGTTCATATATACATAATTATTAACAGTGTATATACTTACAATATATAATTAGCCTACTTATATATACTTACACATATATAGTTACAAATACACAGCAAAGCTGTTTCAGCATTGACAATAAGAAATGTTTGAGCAGATTTCTGAAGGATTATGTGATATATTTAAATACAAAACAGTTGTTTTAAATTGTAATATCTCACAATTTTAAAAATTTTTATACTGTAATTTTCATGAAATAAATGCCGTCTTGCTGAGCATAAGCAACTACTTTCCAAAACATAAAAAGTTCCAATGCAAATTAAATGAATAAAAAAAATATATATATATTACTGACATGACATGATGGCATCAGAAAAGAGCCGGGCTGGTTGGCACAGACTGCAACCTTATCCAGCAAGATGAAGGGATGGCTGTGACATTAACACAAACCTGCAGGCTGAGTTAAATGGAGTAAATGCCCCGGCAATGATCGAGTTAGTATGATCAGATCAACTATGACTCATTCAGTACAGTGAACCAAATCAGAACAACAATTACTGGTTGCCACAGTTCTAGTGTGTTCTGGCTGCTTGCTTACTTTTAATATTATTGCTCATGATTTGAAGTTCATATCCGGAGAACAATGTGAAAGAGTTATGCCCCAACGTTTAATACTTTAGGGTAATAGTTTTGGACAAAGCAATATGAAAATGCATTAGGAATTACAGTTAAAGCCATGACAGAGTAAAATTCATTAGACGGCCTGTAAAACGACTTTATGAATGGCAATCTGTTCAGAGTCATTTGTAAGACACTTTGGAATCCTCCCTCTGCCAATCCCTTAATGTCAATCATTTCAAATTCAATTCCAAATCTGGGCTCACAACAAGGAAGCACGCATCCACTGGGAATTACACATTTAATTTGTCAAGGTTACCCATTTGGCACATAATGGCAACATTACGCCGAGTGGCACGAGATGGCGAGCAATTTGGGTCAAGTACAGAGATTTTTCCCCTCTCTCCGACTTTGAAAGCAGGGGAAGCGGTCAGAGAGACGGAGGTACCCCTGTCTGTCAGGCTCTGGTGTTGGCGGAGGTTCTTGGCAGAGAGTCAGGGCTGTTTGGAGACGCTCAGAGGTAGGCGGTGCACGACTGTAGGACTGAGAGGCTGAGGGCCTTACAGATGGTGGTGGATTCTGATGGCGTGGAGGTCAGCTTGCGGATTCAGAGACAGCCCTGTGCTCACAGAGCTATGAGGAGGGGAATATTTCAGAAAGTCAGATGCTATTGATTCCTGAGAGTGACGGACTGGGGCAGGGTGGGTAGGGACTCGGTAGGGGCCTTATGGGACAAAGGAGGGGAAGAGAGATATGTACAGTAGACTGAAGGTGACAGAAAAAACTATCTGAAAAAAAGAGGTTAGAAATGGCTCAAAAACAGCACAGAGCTGAACAAAACGTGTGTGTTGGGTGATCTTAGTGTTGGGGAGTAACTAAATAAAAGCAGAGTGTTGCTTTTGATCACACAGTGACTTACAGAAGCAACAAAAAAGTTTTACTGATATAGTCATAGTGAACTAGTAAAATTATTTCATCAATTATATACTACTATTCAAAAGTAAAGGTTCAAAAGTTTTATATTATTATTAATTGTTAATTTTTTTTTTTAAAGAAAATTAATACTTGAATTCAGTTAGGATGCAGTAAAAATTATCTAAAGCAACAGAAAAAAACACTTTTTTAACAAAATTCTTCTTCAAATAAATGATGTTCTTTTCAAAGAATCCTGAAAAAAAATAGCATGGTGCCCACAAACATATGAAGCAGCACAACTATTTCCAACTGATAATTATAAAACATGTTTCAGCATATTAGAATGATTTCTGAAGGATCATGTGACACTGAAGACTGGAGTGATGATGCTGAAATTTCAGCTTTGCATCACAGGAATAAATTACAGTAATAGAACATTCAAAAATATTTTAATATTACAATATTACAGTTTTCCAACCCCAAACATTTGCTCCCCCAGCACTGGATAAGATCATCAGAACAGACAATGTAGAGAAGTAAAAGTGGCTCTAAATTCAGACAATCTCTATGGCAAGTCCGATGTTCTTGTATCCAGCTCACTGCAGAACAAAGATGATGATGATGATGATGATGATGATCATATTACTGAAGCCTCTGGGCAATACCACCTTGGCTTGAACCCACATTACAACAAAAGAGACAGCTGGACCAGGTCTGATTGCCAATCACACATGTCCAGGCAATTCAAAGCCAAGCTCCAATCCCTCTTCCTCAGACAGCACAGATAACTCGCAACAGCACGGCCCAGATTCCCTCTAATAGTATCATTTCTCAGTACATTTCTGTCATTATTTGCTATTCCTCCAACAGGGCCAATCATAGGGGTTAGATGACAAAAAGCACAATGTAATTTTGCAAAATCGCCAAAGGTTCATGCTTTCCCGATATACAGTCTTTGGTCCGGTGTGTAAGGGCTGCGTTGTATAAGCATACACACAATTACATGGTGGCTGTGGCGAGCTTTTCACACCTCCAATAAAAGCCGACAAGATTATGATTATAATTATAAGAATAATAATTCATTACATTTATATAGCGTTTTTCTAGGCACTCAAAGCGCTTTACATTGTCAGGGGGTATCTCCTCATCCACCACCAGTGTGCAGCATCCACCTGGGTGATACGACGGCAGCCATAGTGCGCCAGAACGCCCTCCACACACCAGCTTATTGGTGGAGAGGAGACAGAGTGATGAAGCCAATCAGTAGATGTGGGGATTGTTAGGAGGCCATGATGATCAGAGGCCAACGGGCAAAGTTGGCCAGGATGCCGAGGTCACACCTCTACTCTTTTCGAAAGACATCCTGGGATTTTTTAATGACCACAGAGAGTCAGGACCTCGGTTTAATGTCTCATCCGAAGGACGGTGCTTGTTGACAGTATAGTGTCCCCATCACTATAATGGGGCGTTAGGACACACACAGATTGCAGGGTGAGCACCCCCTGTTGGCCTCCCTAGCACCTCTTCCAGCAGCAACCTAGTTTTCCCAGGAGGTCTCCCATCCAGGTACTGACCAGGCTCAACCCTGCTTAGCTTCAGTGGATAACCATGTCTTGGGCTACAGGGTGATATGGCTGCAATAAGGTCATAAGGTGTATAAGGTCACTCTGATAATGGTTATGCAACATGATAATTGCCTGTGCAACAAGATAGCAATTTTCGTTGAACACAATCTTCTGTGATTAATCTTAAGACGCACAAGCCGACTTGTGAAGGTCAGCATCTGATGCGAGGCGTGATGCATCTTCTATGATTAGGCAACAATTTTACTAGACGTTACCATTCCCTAAGTAATTGCCTCTCGAAGACGGACGTGCTAATTTAATTGTGTAAATACACACGGCTTGTTTTGTGGCGCTCCAAAAACCAATGATGAAATGTTTGTGTTGAAGGGTTGATGTTTGCAAAGTGACTAGATTTAATTGTATGGTGCACGAGTCCTCCTAAAGGTCTCTAAGATCCAATTACAGCTCCTCACACACACATAATTTTGCAACGACCTAAAAAGGGGATGAAACTGAATTTTGCTTTTTTTTATTAAGTGTATATTTTGTTAAACTGTTTATTTGAATGGTTTCCTCCATAGCATGTCTCTCATATCACTCCACAGTCTCTTTCCTCTTACATATTGAGGCAATTTTAAATACCGATGATATTCTTAGCATTAAACGACTTGTCACAAGCTGACTGGTTCATGTTGCATACGCAGCCAATGAGCTTGTTGCTTTACATTTAAATGGCTGATTAGCATTCGCTTGAGCACTGAAGCGCACTTTCAGAGTTCCTCTGAAACCCTCCACCTTCCCCAGCTCCACCTGTATATATCTTCTACGGGTTATTTTATATGCTATTTGTGCACCAGCAGTATGTCTCAAATTAAATCTTTTTGTGATTGGACACTTTGTGATTTGACACTGAGTGGTTTTGGACACTTCTCAGATGGTCAGCCAGTGAGACAAAGCATCTGACTGAGAGGAGAGCAAAACCACTTATGACTAGTAAACCAAAGCTATCTATCTATCTATCTATCTATCTATCTATCTAGGCATGTTAACAGTTGCTACAATTGAGATACTAGCATTGCCATTATGCTTCTATAATTTTTAGAGTGCTGAATGATACACTATATGCTATAATACAATTTTGATTAGAACACAGCATTTTAAAAAAGTAATTTAAAGCACATATGAATTTGTATTTCCGTAAGCTGTTATTTTTAAACTGGCTAGTACCATATTTACTCGCCAAAACCAATTTGGTGCCGTGGTAAGCAGTCTTCTTTATGAGTCTGAACTATATAGTTCAATATGACAAACAGTGGCAGCACATGAACCTGAGGTGAGGGCTTGTTCTCCTGAGGATAGAGACTCTACATCCTCCCCTCCTGTGTTCTTAGCACTGCAATTTCTCACACCTCTTCTCCTCATCACACATCACTGCCCTTGAAAAATGACCAGTGCGTTCATCGAGCTTTCTGCCCTGCCGGAGCAGGAATGTCGCTCTGCTCTGATGTAATTTAAATCTGCCTGTCGCTGATGCTTTTCGAGGCCGGGTTTCATCACTGTGTCATTGAGTAAGCGAGGTTGCCGCCACCCACTGTCCTTTGTGACTTCATCAAACCAGGTCAGGGAACGAGCGCCGCCCCGTCTCTAAGCACTGACACCCCGGCACTACGGGTAATAAGAAAATATTAAAGGGAATTGAATCATGGGCTTCTCCCGCTGAATTTGTTATTGGTTTCCATGTGGAGGGGTGAAATTGTGAAAGTTA
Source organism: Sinocyclocheilus anophthalmus (assembly GCA_018155175.1). Lineage (NCBI taxonomy): Eukaryota > Metazoa > Chordata > Actinopteri > Cypriniformes > Cyprinidae > Sinocyclocheilus > Sinocyclocheilus anophthalmus. The sequence continues at coordinate 60,904 of JADLZN010006430.1, read as the reverse complement.
TAAATATGAAGGGAACTGCTAGAGCAGTGGCGAAGATCGACTGCATAACCAGAGGGGTGGAAGACAAAAAGGAGAGGAAAAGCAGCTGCCGCGTGTGGCTGTCAGGGCTGGAAAGTTGCTAACTAAACGTAGTAACGTTAATAACTAAAGTACACTACCAGTTTAAAAGTTTGGGCTTGGTAAGAATACAATAAAATCAGTAATATTGTGAAATATTATTACAATTTAAAATAGCTGTTTTCTATGTGAATATATGTTAAAATGTCATTTATTGCTGTGATGCAAAGCTGAATTTTCAGCATCATTACTCCAGTCTTCAGTGTCACATGATCCTTCAGAAATTATTCTAATATATTGATTTGCAACTAAAAAAAACAATTATTATCAATGTTGAAAACAGTTGTGCTGCTTCATGAATTCATGAACTTTGATGAATGAAAAGTTCAAAAGAACAGCATTTATTTGAAATGAAAATTCTTTGTAGCCTTACAATGTAAGGTAATGTAAGTTCTCTCCACATGAATAGTCTTTTAACCCAATTACTATGTAATAATTGCCTGATTATGTTGCTTTTGGCTCTACAGATTATGTATGTAAATAATTCTGATGTAATGTTCCCTTTTTGTGTATGTGTGTGTGGTATATTTACTCTTTTCCACTTTTTTCTTAGTATGGTTATTATTAACAGTTTATTGTAACCCTGTTATTTTTTTTATTATCGCACTGTTTGTTTGGTTTTTTCTCCTTCTTTCTTTTTTTGCTCATTGAAAAGCCTCCCGTGGACTAGCGTTAAAAAAATATCATATGTTGCTAACACTTAAGCAAGTGCAATGGCTTTTTGTCCAATGTAACTATGATCATGTCAAACAAAAAGTAATAATAATAATTTATTGCATTTATTCACTTTTGATTCAATGAATGGATCCTTGCTGACTAATAGTATGACAAGCATTATAAACAATCAAGGATTAATTTTGAGGCACGGCCTTTAAAAAACAAATTTAGTTAAATTAACGGGGTCGATATGATTTTCTACAATAACATCCTATTTTTGTGTATTTGGTTTTTAATGAAATGTGTTTAGTTGCCGGTTAAGTTCAAAAACATTAGTTCCACATACTGTTTATTATTTTTTCTCCTCTATGCCCCGTTTTTCTGAAACGTGTCGATTTTTACAAGGCTCATCGGTCTGGAAAGCGAGGTGTGCTGTGATTTGGCCAGCTATCCAGCACGCGTTGTGATTGGCCGAATACCTCAAAAGTGTGACAGAAATGTTACTTCCCTACCATACTGTGATGCCCTGTCTGGCCGGAGCGACGAGACAAAAACATTAAAACCCATTTATAAATGGGGCATTTGTTGCATCCAGTGGGGACATAATTACAGATTTATAATGACTTATACTGTCTTTTTACTTGTTGCATCACGCCGCGTAAACATAAATCTATGTCTGCATTTGTGATCGGAGAATGACAAACAACAAGCCCTACTCTACACTGCTCAAAACTGGCGTTTTGAATCATCAGTGGCAAATTCTTTAAGTACAAAAAACATACATCTGTGAGTCAGAACAGCCGGCATTGCTGTCTACTCTTCCAGGATCAGGAAACAGTCCTCCATTAATTGTGCTGCACACATCTGAATATTTGGATTTGAACAGTGTTGTAAATTACAACTTAACCACTGATTTCTAGTCGTGTCCTCTTTTGGAAGGCCAAACAAAGTCGTTTCGCTTTCACAACAAAACACACAGGGGCTAGAGTGAGCGGCGGCCGACGGGCTTGCGGCAACCACATGTGACAAGCTGGACTCCGCTTCGTCCACGGTGAAGCCGATCCGGCGATCCACAGCACTAAAATTATGTATTTCCTCAGCGACCAGCACAGACCAGCTCCAGGCAGGACGAAGCGGATATTGTCCTCTTTTGGAAGGCCAAACAAAGTGGTTTCGCTTTCACAATGAAAGACACAGCACCTTCACAACATGGCAGCAGCAACAAATATACTACAGCGAGAATCAAAGTTACGCCTTCTTTCTTTGCGTGAACATTTGGGCGGCGTTATGCAAATCTTCCCACATAGTGATGTAGATATGTGGGGGCGTGTTACAACGAGCCGTTTTAGGTAGGCGTAGCTGACTCTTAAATTTTATAAAGAATATATCTTTGGATTTGAGACTTTAGTCTTTAGCAACTTTACAGATCTTCTTTATACACCAAGAGCTTGTAACATTTCAAAGAGAAAGGAAAAATTAAAATTGCATCATATGACCCCCTTTAACTATATCATGTTATGAATAAAATAAATGATCATTTACTCACCCTCACTCCGTTCCAAACCCGCAGCACTTTATTTTTTTTCTGCTGAACACAAAATGAGTGATTAAAGTTTAAAAATGACAAAGGAAAATCTTAAAAGCCCCATAAAATCAGTTCATATGACTTGCGTATTATAGCTTGTCTGAAGTCTCCCTTCCGGTCCTAGCAGACTTAGTTAAGCACATGAAATCATCTTCCTCTCTACTGGATCCCATTCCATCACAGTTTTTAAAAGATTAGTTTGACACCATGGGCACTAGTATACTTTCTATTGTGAATAGTTCCTTATCCAAGGGTTGTATTCCATCCCTGTTCAAACAAGCAGTGGTTTCTCCTTTAATTAAAAGACCTGGCCTCGAGGTTACAGAGCTGAACAATTTCCGTCCCATTTCTAAACTTCCATTTTTATCTGAAGTTTTAGAGAAGGTAGTTCTGACTCAAATTACCCATTTTTTGTGGGAGAATGATCTCCTGGACAAATTCCAATCTGGTTTCAGAGCTGATCATGGTACCGAGACCGCTCTGCTAAAAGTGTTAAATGATTTATTATTAGCAGTTGATTCTGGGAGGGCTGCAGTTTTAATTATGTTAGATCTCAGTGCTGCATTTGATACTGTAGACCATTAGATTCTTTTAAAATGGTTGGAGTGTGAGGTGGGGTTTGGGGGAACTGCCTTGAAATGGTTTCAATCATATCTTAAGGATTGAACATTTTTTGTTAATTTGGCAAATGTTTCATCCTCTGTGGTTCCCTTAAAATATGGCCTTCCTCAGGGCTCTATGTTGAGCCCTATGTTGTTTTCTTTATTTATGTGCCCGCTGAGGTCTATTTGCCGTTGCCACAACATCTTATCACATGTTTGCAGATGACACACAGATTTATCTTCCACTTAAGGTTGGAAATGAGCAGTCTTTACAGTCCCTGTTGCAATGTCTAGATGAGGTGAAAGTTTGGCTGTCAAATAATTTTTTTCAGCTAAATGAAAAAAAGTCTGAGATCATAATATTTGGTCCTTCTAAGGCTAAAGAGAAGATAGCCAACACTCTTGCCCCCTTAGAAATGACAGTGAAAGACAGTGTGAGAAACGTCTAGGTTACTTGTGTAACCCTCGTTCCCTGACTGACGAATTGGGATCTCGCCCGAGAGCCCAATCACCTTCGAGTGTTAACTAAACAAGCCAATGACAGTTGGCGTGCGATCTTTGCGTTGCGCACCCCGCCCCGCAGCGCGGGTAGAAAAGGAGAGCGCGTGCAAACGCACATCATTTTTTTTCGCTGAGGAGCCGAGACTACGTGCTCCGGCCGTACAGCGGTGGTACAGCAACTGTGGCGACGGGATGTGACGTCTCCGTTCCCTCCTTCAGGGTATGAGGGTTACACAAGTAACCTAGACGTTCCCATTCAGTCAGTCACGTTCAACGTTACGTCAGTGACTGACGAATTGGGATCCGTATGGAAAACGCCACTATTGCTGACCCCCTCCAGTGCCCTGCGGAAGCCGGCAAGTCCCCCCACACCAGCTGGGGCGGAAGATAGTACAGCGGCTAGGCAGAGGTGTCCGCCACTGATGTTCCATACAGTGGTACATTGGATATCACTGGGAAAGCGTACCCAGTTGGGACGCTACGGAAGCCAAATCCCGCACATAGGAGGTATCATGTGTAATTACACATATGGACTGGCCCAGGGCAGTACTACATATGGAAGTCTCTGCGGTAGACTCAACCCACCTGGGGTGAGATCACTACACTGCAGAGATGGCAGTGAACGACTGCCAGGGAAAGACACGGGCTTACCGTGAGGGGAGCCGTACCGTGGAAGAATACACATGTGGGATCACCCGAAGGGGGAATCACTACACACGGGCACCTAGCCCAGCACAAGGTCTGACCTTGGGCATGCACACGAGTGCTGGACCTGGCGTCTGGCATCTGGCGCTCCACCACGTCTGACCGCCGAGGGTGCTGGAGGAACTCCACCAGGGTTCGCCATGGGGAACTGAATGAGGAGCACAAGAGCGCATGTATCCGGTCCGTAGAGGGGAATGGCGAAGCAAGCGTGATTGACACCGAGCGGGTCCGGTGTTACTGCCTGCCTGAGTCGAGTACACGAGAGGACACGGGCTCTCGTGTACTCGGAGATTATAGAATCTCGCAAACGTTTTAGGCGTCGCCCAGCCGGTAGCTCTACAGATGTCTGCTATCGAGGCGCCCCGCGCCAATGCCCAAGAAGATGCCACTCCTCTCGTAGAGTGAGCTCTCACTCCGAGGGGGCATGGTAAACGTTGGGCCTGGTACGCCAAGACTATAGCCTCCACTAACCAGTGGGCAAGTCTTTGTTTGGAGACAGCCTTTCCCTTCTGCTGGCCTCCAAAGCAGACAAAGTGCTGGTCTGAGGTCCTGAAGCTCCGCGTACGGTCCACGTAAATGCGCAGAGCGCGAACGGGACAGAGCAGAGCGATGGCTGGGTCTGCCTCCTCCCGAGGCAGCGCTTGCAAGTTCACCACCTGATCCCTGAAAGGCGTGGTGGGAACTTTGGGTACATATCCAGGCCGGGGTCTCAGGACAACGTGTGAGTTACCCGTTCCGAATTCTAGGCACGAATCTTCGACCGAAAATGCCTGCAGGTTCCCTACTCTCTTGACCGAGGCCAATGCGGTGAGGAGCGCTGTCTTTAATGACAAAACCTTAAGCTCTACTGACTGCAGAGGCTCGAAGGGCTCCTCCTTCAGGGCCATGAGGACCGAGGGGAGATCCCAAGAGGGTAACAGGTGAGGGCGTGGAGGATTTAGCCTCTTTGCCCCTCTGAGAAACCTGATGATCATGTCGTGCTTCCCTAGAGACTTACCGTCTACTGCATCGTGATGGGCGGCAATGGCGGCAACATACACCTTGAGGGTGTAGGGAGACAGCCTTCGCTCCAAGCCATCCTGCAGGAAAGAAAGCACGACTGCGATCGGGCATCTACGGGGGTCTTCCAGGCGGGAAGAGCACCAACCGACGAACAGGTTCCACTTCAGCCTGTAAGCGTGTCTGGTAGACGGGGCTCTAGCTGAAGCGATGGTGTTTACTACCGCTGGAGGTAGCCCACCTAGAACCTCCGCGTCCCGTCCAGGGACCATAAGTGGAGATTCCACAAGTCTGGACGTGGGTGCCCCCTCTCTGAGAAAGGAGATCCCTCCTCAGAGGAATTTGCCAAGGAGGGGCTGTCGCGAGGAGCATCAGTTCGGGGAACCAAGTCCGACTGGGCCAGTATGGCGCCACCAAGAGGACCTGCTCCTCGTCCTCCCTGACCTTGCACAGTGTCTGCGCGAGAAGGCTCACTGGGGGAAACGCATATTTGCGTAGGCCCCGAGGCCAGCTGCACGCCAGTGCGTCCGTGCCGAGGGGACCCTCGGCCAGGGAGTAAAACCACTGGCAATGGGACGTGTCCGGGGAGGCAAACAGGTCTACCTGAGCGTCCCCAAAGCGTCTCCAAATCAGCTGGACTGTCTCGGGGTGGAGTCGCCATTCTCCCGGAAGGGCGGGCTGACGTGAGAGCTCGTCGGCTGCACGATTGAGCTCGCCTGGGATGTGAACGGCGCGAAGCGACCTCAGATGCTTCTGACTCCAGAGGAGGAGATGGCGGGCGAGTTGCGACATGCGACGGGAGCGTAGACCGCCCTGGTGGTTGATGTACGCAACGGTCGCAGTGCTGTCCGTACGGACCAGTACGTGCTTGTCGTGTAGCAGCGATTTGAAGCGGCGCAGAGCCAGCCATACTGCTTGCAACTCGAGGCAGTTGATATGCCACTGCAGTCGGGGCCCTGACCAGAGCCCCGCAGCTGCATTCCCACTGCACATGGCACCCCAGCCCCTGGCGGAGGCATCTGTTGACACAACCACATGCCTGGATACTTGCCCAAGGGATACTCCTGTCCGAAGAAAGGCAAGATCTGTCCATGGGCTGAGGGTCTGACGGCAGAACGGGGTAACAGAAACCCGGTAAGTGCCGTGTCGCCATGCCCATCTCGGGACCCGGTCGTGAAGCCAACGCTGAAGCGGTCTCATATGAAGCAACCCGAGCGGCGTGACAGCGGCTGCGGATGCCATATGCCCAGGAGCTCTGAAATTTTTTCAGTGGAACCGCCGTCTTGCACTGGAAGGACCCCAGGCAGTTCAGCATCGACTGTGCACGCTCTACTGAGAGACGTGCCGAGAGGTTGACCGAGTCCAGCTCCATGCCGAGAAAAGAGATCCTCTGCACCGGAGAGAGTTTGCTCTTTTCCCAGTTGACCCGAAGCCCCAATCGGCTGAGGTGACTGAGCACCATATCCCTGTGTTCGCACAACTGCGCTCGGGACTGGGCCAGTATGAGCCAGTCGTCGAGGTAGTTGAGAACGCGAATGCCTGCTTCCCTCAATGGAACGAGGGCTGCCTCCACGACCTTGGTGAAGACACGAGGCGACAGGGATAGCCCGAAGGGGAGGACCTTGTACTGATATGCTCGCCCTTCGGAGGCAAAGCGGAGAAACGGTCTGTGTCGAGGGAGAATCGAGACATGAAAGTACGCGTCCTTGAGGTCGACCGCTGCAAACCAATCGAAAGGACGGACGCATTGAAAGATGTGTTTCTGCGTCAACATCCTGAACGGGAGCTTGTGAAGGGCCCGGTTCAGTACGCGCAGGTCCAGGATCGGTCGTAACCCACCGCCTTTCTTGGGTACGATGAAGTATGGGCTGTAGAAGCCCGACCTCATCTCGGCTGGAGGGACCGGCTGTATCGCGTCCTTCGCTAGCAGGACCGCGATCTCTGCACGCAAGACAGGAGCATCCTTGTCCGGCACAGAGGTGAACCGAATGCCCCTGAACTTGGGAGGGCGCCGGGCGAACTGAATCGCGTAGCCGAGTTTGATGGTTCTCATGAGCCAGCGAGACGTTCTGGGGAGCGCTAACCAGGTCCCCAGCGACCGAACTAGCGGGACTATGGAGACCACCGACGTACCCGCAGTGGGGCAGCGAAGTGGAACACAGGGACCCAACCTGGGAGGCTTCCGTGCGTCCCAGGGTGGTGTCTGAGTGCGCAGCGCGCGACTTACCTGGCTCCACGGCTGGGCAGGGGGCTCGTGAGGAGGTGTAGTGTCCTTGGACTGAACCCTGCTGCCCACTAGCGAAGGGAGAAGGGGCCGGCTGAGTGGAGACTGGTCTCGTGCACCGCCGTCCTCACCCTCTTGGGACCCGGAGGCAAAGGAAACTGCTCTTTTAATGAAGTTTTGGGTACCACTGGCTGATTAGCCAGTGGCGGAACAAAAACAAAAGGGAACATAAGATTCTCCACCCGGCCCTACTCCGGGGGAAGGAGTGGTGCGGTCATCATCTCCTGAAGAGCAGGATCCAAGTGCTCCGGGTCGCCCGTCTCAGGGACGTCGCCTGCTCTGGTGCTTCACGGGCTTGGCAGGGGTGGAGGCGGGTTGCGCTGGTTTCCTGCGGCCAGCTCCACGCTGTGGCTGTTGTGAAGGCTGCTGTTTGTGGCCGCGCCGGAGCGGAGGTGGAGGCCGCAGCAGGGCGCCCTCGGCGACGAGCAGACAGAGGGGCTGCAGCCGGCGGTGGGGTGCGGACAGCAGCAGACCGCCGGGGCAGGATGTGTCGAAATGCCTCCGTCTGCTTCTGCGCAGCTGAGAACTGTTGGGCAAAGCCCTCCACCGCTTCGCCGAATAGGCCGGCCTGGGAGATCGGGGATTCCAGGAAGCGCTGCTTGTCGGTCTCCCTAATATCCGCCAAGGTCAGCCATAGGTGGCTCTCCTGGACCACCAATGTGGACATCGTCTGACTCAGGGCCCGCGCCGTGACTTTCGTCACCATAAGTGCGAGGTCCGTCGCCGTGCGCATTTCCTGCAGCACACCTGGGTCAGCACTACCCTCGTGCAACTGCTTTAACGCTTTTGCCTGGTGGACTTGCAGGAGGGCCATCCTGTCCTCTGCCTGTGCCCCGCCCAAGATGCTGGACCCCGCCCTGTCCAAGGAACCAGCACACTCGTCCGGGAACACCAGATGGTGCGACATGCTCGAGGAATGAGAGGCCCGCGGAGACGTACTCGACGGGGAAGCTCTCACCGTAACCCTCAGGTCTCCCTGACCGTGAACCGAAGTAGCCCTCCGAGAACCAGAGGAGCTAGAGCGGGGCATGGCAAGGGGGATACCCCCCCGTTTAATGAGGAGCTATCTAGACAGCAACGTCGTGATGGTCATGTTCCCGCACCGCACTGAGAACATGACTCATCCATGAGCGCTGCTTCAGCGTACTGTAAGCCCAAGCACGAGAGGCAGTGATCATGACCGTCAGCTGAAGGCAGGAAACGACCGCATCCAGAAAAGCACGAGCGGGAAGCCATCTTTAAAAAGACGCCCCCGTCGCTCGTGAAGCTCTTTTAGAATTTGCTCTTTTAGAAGGAAACAACACTCTTTTAGTGAAAGTGCTGAAGCGCTCAGGGGAGGTCGCGGCGAGACCGCAGAATGAAAGCTGCAGCCCGCCGAGGTTTCAGCAGCCTGGATGGCAACCCCCGCTGATACGCCGTCACACCAACGCCAGCTGTTTCTCGAACACTCGCGGAGATTCTTCCTGTAGAAGGCTCGGCTCCGAAGCTAAAAGCTGATGTGCGTTTGCACGCGCTCTCCTTTTATACCCGCGCTGCGGGGCGGGGTGCGCGTGGCGAAACACGCACGCCAACTGTCATTGGCTTGTTTAGTTAACACTCGAAGGTGATTGGGCTCTCGGGCGAGATCCCAATTCGTCAGTCACTGACGTAACGTTGAACGTGACTGACTGAATGGGAACCTTGGCTTTATAATTGATTCATCTCTCAGTTTTGCTAAACAGATTAATTTGGTTGTAAGAAGCAGTTTTTATCAGCTTAGAATTATTTCTAAGCTAAAACCTTTTCTGAGTTTTAAAGATTTGGAGATTGTTATTCATGCTTTTATCACTTCGCGACTGGATTACTGTAACTCACTTTATGTAGTGATCTCGATTGCAGCTTGTGCAGAATGTTGCAGCTAGGCTTCTGCCTGGCACAAAAAAAAGGGAACACATCACTCCGGTGCTATCGTCTCTCCACTGGCTACCAGTCAGGTATAGGATTGATTTTAAGATTTTATTATTGGTTTTAAAAGCTTTACACAACTTGCCCCCAAATTATATTAGCGATCTATTAGAGTCTCACACACTGGCTAGGTCACTTAGATCTGTAAATCAGTCGTTGCTAACTGTCCCTCGGTCCAAAAAGAAGTCAAAAGGTGACCACGCCATTTCAGTAGTAGGTCCACAATTATGGAACGGCCTTCCCCTGTATATTCTGCGGTCTCCGTCTATAGAGGTTTTTAGGTCCCAATTGAAGACAATTTTTTTTAGTCTGGCCTTTGAAGTAGATAAAGTTTGACTTGGGAACCTTTTATAAATGTTTGTTTAAATGTTCGATTATTTGTGTGTAAGATATGTGTGTGTATTTAATTTTATTTGTATCCTTAATTTTGTGAAGCTCTTTTGCTTTTAGTTGCATTTCACAAAATGGACTGAATGATTCATATCATTTGAATCAGCGTTTAACTCACTGACTCATTCCAGTCACAGCAGTTCTTGAGTTAACAGCTCACTGAGGCTAAGATTATTGATGGAAAATGAAAAGTTCAGTCTGTTCCTCACACACAGCAAAAGAAAAGACTTCATGTCAAAATATCTCATCTTTTGTTTCACAGAAGAAATTTTGAATTAATCTACCTTAAATAGCTTCTTTGTAGCCAGCAAAGTTTCTTTAGGAGCTTGTAGTCCATTTAACTACTTTTTGGGTAGTTTGACTGTAGTCTAAGTTCTTTAAAGTATGACTAGCCTGGGATGTTGGAGTTTGAAATATTTTCCCCAACACCGGTGGCTGCTAACATCTACCTCATTTCAACAGCTTTGAGGAGGGAACGCAGACTTTTAGAGCAGCATTATCCAGGCTGTAATTGTAACTGCTAGGTTTTAAATAATAAATTATGAATGTCAGACAGGATTTATGCGGCTAAGGCAGCTTGAAAACCATAAATTCTCCCAGGCACTACAAGACGAGTTTATCCTTGGGAGAAGAGACGTGATGGGTTCATGTATTTTCATGAGACAGGCATCATTCACTTTTTTGCAGCACGCCAATGATTATTTTACCAAGTTCCTGAACCTTTTGCTTCACAAAATATTTATTAGCTTGCAGAAGCACCAACCACTGTCCGAGCAGTAAGAGCTGAAGGAGGTGATTATGCAGCAACAAAAGACGCAATGTGATGTTTCTAATGTCTAGACCTGCGAGTGGATTGTTGCGTTGCGCTGATGTATAGACAAACACCTATGATTTGTCGCCATTGTGTTTCTTATTTATATGATAAGTTGAGTTTCATTAGTATTCTATAAAGACAGTGGCTAAAGGCTTTACTGATTTAATGGATTTACGAGAAGAAATGCCATCCATAGAAAATCGTTTTGGATGCAGTTTGCAAGATTGCACAGTTATTGAGATGTTGGGAAGTGCTGTACAATGCATTTTGAAACATGAAAACTATTCAACTCACTGGCTCCTAGGGATCGAGTTGGATAGGGAGTATTTGTGAGGTTTATGTTCCATTGCTTAAGTGAAATGGTTTAACCGTTTGCTTTTCTTCATTAACGGACTTCTAACAGTGATGGGTGTGTGATTACAGGATTATGTGACACTGTAATGTTTGAATAATTCTGAGACGCATGATACGTATCATAACAGTTTTCAAAGCATTAAAATTTATAATAAAATGACAGGTTAAAGGACCTAAAATAAATCGATCAGCAGGGAACCACTGGCCCATTGCTAACTAGCCAACCCATGACCCATTGAGCAGTTAAGATTTGGCTGGTTAATATAGGCAAGTTCGTAGTTGTATATTATAATCAATATAAATATTGTCTGAACATTTGGTTTAATTCTGCACTCAATTTTTCATCAATTGAAATGTTATTTTTGTTGACTAAAATCAAATGCCATTTTAGACTAAAATGGCTATTTGACTATTATTTGCATGCAATTATCTAAATATTGACTACATTTGTGACCCTGGACCACAAAGCCAGTCTTAAGTGTCAATTTTTCAAAATTGAGATGTATACATCATATGAAAGCTGAATAAATAAGCTTTCCATTGATGTAAGGTTCGTTAGGATAGGATAATATTTGTCCGAGATACAACTATTTGAAAATCTGGAATCTGAGGGTGCAAAAATATCTAAATATTGAGAAAATCGCCTTTAAAGTTGTCCAAATGAAGTCTTTAGCAATGCATATTACTAATCAAAAATTAAGTTTTGATATATTTACGGTAGGAAATTTACAAAATATCTTCATGGAACATTGATGATGCCAAATGATTTTTGGCATAAAAGAAAAATCTATAATTTTGACCCATGCAATGTATTTTTGGCTATTGCTACAAATATACCCCAGCGACTTAACATATAATGTACTATACTGATGGAAAATGAAAAGTTGCGATTTTCTAGGCCGATATACCTGGACTAGCCTCCTCATTACTCTATAAATCGCAACTTTTCATTTTCCGTCGGTCTTAGTACACATTAACTACAGAAGAGTCAGTTTTAAATAGGAAAACAATATCGACACTCTTTGGCATTTTGACGAGAAGCTAACTGCTAATCAGATTCATCGCTCTGCTAAGCTACAGCTACAATACTACGCCAGACCCTGAGATTGGCTGAATGGGATTTCGAAAACGTAAGCTCAACTGTTTAACTCTAGGGGAGTTGGAAAATGAGCCTATTTTCAAAAATAGTGGAGCGTTCCTTTAAGACTGGTTTTGTGGTCCAGGGTCACATTTATTCATTTATTTTTATTTATTTTTTATTACCAAAAAACAAAAGTTATGACTAAAACTGTGTAAAATTAACACAGGCCAAATTTTTTTCTTCATTGACGGCCATCTTTAATGCAGTGTTTACTAAATATATTATGTCAAAAAATACTAGAAGGTACAAAAATATTCATATGCTGTAAAAATACAGGCATGACAGGTAAAACAGGTAAAAATAGGGATGCCCACTACTGTGTGGATTTTTTTCTGAATTTCTGCTTGGTCAGGCTGCTGAAGGTTTAACTTCCTCACATCCTCTGAACTCGCTCCTGGTCCAGCCCTGCAAAGCTTGTGTACTGACAGTCTGACAGGCCTGATCAAACACGCCAGGTCCTGCTTCTCTTTGAAACAGTGTGGCTGAGCTAATACCGGGATGAGAAGTCAGATCCGACAGGACCCTTGTCAGCGGGGGGGGGGGGGGGGGAGGAGCCCATGAATATAAATGGAAATGCGATTGCGTAGCTTCACTGACAGGTCCAAGATCAGCCTGTGCCTTCTCTGATCCTCTTGAAAACGCTCACAAAGGCTGGGATCTTTAGTCGCGCACATCACCTGGGTTTAATTGCACCACTGAACCGCAAATCTATCAAATTGAATTATTACACTTAGCCATTCAGTGGCTTTTGAGGGTCTAACAAAGGCACTTTGCTTTACCTGAATTGACTGTGCTCTTCAAATATCGGGTGGGTGAATTTGAATGTAATGTGCTTTAGATAAAGAGGAAGGAGCAAATCATTTTTTTGCACTACAATCATTATATTTGCACCGTTGTTTACTTTACTGGTTTGCACTCTATTCTCCATATGCCTTGTGCTTTATATATATACATTTTACATTTGACCTTATTTGTATATTCGTATAGTTGTATTTTGTATCTATCTGTATTTATGTTATCTGTATGCACCAAGGGTCTGAGAGTAACGCAATTTCAATTCTCTGTGTGTATGTGCTGTACATGTGAAGAATTGACAATAAGCAGACTTGAATGGAGAAAAAAAAAAAAGACATAGAAAAGATGATAATTTATTTTTTGTTTTTACATTTTTACCCTGGTATAGTGTCTGACATGAATTCTGTTTGTTCCTAGAATTTTGTAAAGCCTAGTTATGTTTTTTTTCCCCACTTCCTTATAATATTAGATATATATTATATATATATAAATATATCTTTCAACAAGTGACTACTGAAACTGACTACTAAAAGGCATTTGACTGGAATACAGACCAGTCAGCAAACAGCAAAAACATACCTTTCAACAGAATGATTATAAGTGTTGCATCAGACTTTTGATAAGTCACTTACTGACCTTGTCTGGTAAAGTTACATCCAGTCTTCACCTTCAATGGTCTGAACCCGACAACTCTTGTCATGATATGTCAAGAGACCATTGCTAAAAAAAATAAAATACATGCGTCCTGAATCAAACAGTTTGAAGCAAGTTTCTTCATTTAACCAAGTATGCAAGTCTACAACATACATACTGTGAATACTATATATAAAATAAATATATATATATCCTATCTATATAATAATATATATATCTTATTATATATTATATACACCCACACACACACACACACACACAACACATATTCTGCCTTTTACCCTTACTGCACACATTTACCTCATACCCAGTTTTTTTTCCCTTTTTTAAAGTAAAAAGTCCAAAATTAGTGTCCACAAACTCAAAATTCTGCTATGAATGCAGATAGAGCTTCACTTATGTTAAACTCAAAACATCTATCACTACCTCAGCAGTCTTATTTTAGTCAGGGTTTGAGAATGTAGCAGCGTCTCTCCAGAATGTGCCAGAAATGTCACCACTCCAAAGCAAGACAACAGGCTTTCCCTGGATTAAGAACTTCTCTTTTGTTGTCTTCTGTCTCTCTCTTTTGCCACAAGCTGGCTGCATCTACAGCAAACTGGTGCCGAAATGTGGTTCTAGAGGTTCTGCTCAAAGAGGTCGACTTATTTCTATAAAAATAATAAAACAAGGGATACTAGCAAACATAAATGCATTCAAATAAATGCAGCAGGGGGTGCGTGCATCTCTTATTATTTACAGAAAAAAATGTGTCAGTGTATCTCTCTCTTGCTTTCTTTCATTCACAGCAAACAACTTTGTATTTGACATTTTCTGTTTACATGGTTTTTTTTTCTCAGTTCTTTATTATTGTTTATTTATTTATTGCTGTTGCTGCCAGAGTTAATAAATGCTAAATGTTTTCCTGTCTGTTCAAGTTACAAAATCCACAATCTCGTTGAATTAATTTAATTGTTTTCTTTGCAAATATTTGCATACGCAATTGTGATTAGATGCATTAATCAGCATATCATGTAATCAATTCGATTCAAATCAGCCTGAATTCAAAATACAGTGCTTACGCGCCTCTACTTTCTACTGTCTTTTCCAGAAATATAACCTTTTTTAAGCCATTTCACGTTCCCAACTGAATAGACCATCAGGGCTCATCTGTACATTTTTGTTCTTGCTGGTTCTGCGTCTCAGAACAGAGAAAGACTCTCAATTACCTCCTGAAAACCAAATGTCTTCCAGTGCATTTTCCCACCTATTTCAGCAGCAGACTTGACATAGTGTCAAAAGGACAAAGTGATATGAGGAATTCACCTTCTTTCCATAACTGCACAAAAATAATAATAATAAAGTGCTGCATGTCAGTTGAAACACCTTTCCCATTGAGGACTGGTTATGACTTTTTTTCTGAATAAAATTAGTCCAAGCAGGAGGCCAAGGTTTGAATGGTTAGAATGGTCGAGCTAGTAAATGTCTTAACTACATCATTATGCTTGCAAAATATATGTTTCTCCATTGAAAGCCAATTAAAAAGCTGTGCATTTGGATTAAATACATTCTTTGCAATACATACAAATTAAATAAACAAATATGCAAACATTCAGCGATTTTCCATGTCCGCTGCAAAGAGTTTTCACATGCTGTACTGTGATCAGTTACATGACATTTATCAAATATGAGCCATTGAAATGAATGGCAATGCTAATAGATAGCTTTCTCAAGGTGATACAGACTTTCAACTGATTCTTTGAGTTGCTGCATTTAATAAATATGCTGCAAGTCACTTCAATAAAAGCATCTCCTAAGTCGCTATTTACCATGCTTATTTGCATGCTTATGTTACACTGTCAAATGCATATTAGATTAGAACAATTCCTGTCACAGTCATTGATGCTCACTTTCAATAAACACCCCTACTAAAGACACAGAACACAGTTAGCAGTAAATGCTTGTATATTGCACTCCAGGCTAAAACATTAGCTAACATTGCCTTGGCACTTGGAAGTGAAATTCAGAACCCATGCAAAACATCACCCAGTGGACATTAACTTAAGTAATGCAACGTTAGCTGTGAAAAATGTCAGAGTTGCTCTTAAAGTAGACAATCTTCACAGAAAAAAACTAAAACAAAACTAATGTAGGGCTAGGCTAATGAAGCACAAATAGCATGGCTGTTGCCGCATGCAGCAAGGTGCTTTCTCATGGAGGAAATTGAAAATTGATTTTGTGCAGAATGACTGCAAATGAACTGCGAGGGGATAGGAGAGTACAATTTCCTCTCTCTGCAATAAAGCCGTGCTCGCTTGGGCTTTATTTCATTTTTAAACCACAAATCGTGTTAAAGCCTTTTTAATACTGTGCTATCAGCATTTGTATTTACAAACAAAAAGGAATTTGTGGTATCCAATTCATGCTAAATTTCTCCTTTTATTTAGGTTTTTTTCCCCACTACAGCCTCACCTGAGCCAAGCATCTTATTGCCTCCAAATGATCAGAAGCCTCTAGAAAAGCAATTCATCTGAAAATAACGTACTGTATTTAGAAGCGCACTCAATCTGTTGAAAGGGAGGATGTATTTCTCTGCCTCCAAAAATATCACGTTTTTTGGATTTGGTACCATGGTAATACTATGCACTTATGATATCAACACTGTACTATGGTAACATTACAGTACTAAGTTACTGTACATGCTTGAGATACTACCTTGTCCACAAATACCATAGTATTAATATACTGATATTCAAACGTGAATGTTGTCTGATGTTCATACCATGGTATTTTTAAACTATTTTACAATAGCATTTAAAAAATTAAATAAAAAAATAAAATAGCATTGAAAAGCTGAGACTGACTGTTGCACACCGCAAACAGAATGGCAAAAATAAGGCTTGGTTTCAAAAACATAATATATATATATATATATATAAAAAAAAAAAAAAAAAAATATATATATATATATACTGTATATATAAGTACATGATAATACTGTAATAAGATTATAATACTGTATATATATAATAGATATAAGGTATATATATATATATATATATATTTATGAATGGATAATATATATATCTAATGTATATAAAAAAATTTAAAACAGAATTATATATATATATTATATATATTGTATATCATGTGTACTTCAGTAGGGCAGAAGACGGTTATAAAAAAAAAGTGACTGCATTTGTAATGAACCGTACAGTGTGATAAAACTGTTATAGCTACTAAATACCAGCACTCTGTGTAGCATATTTAATTCCATTGTGAGTCGTTTTATTTTCCAGTTCTCAATCTGGTTGACACCATTTGTGCTCGGGTATGAAATAAGAGCCTATTTTCCTAAAGCAATTTTTAAAACATCTAATTTAGGAAAGCATCATTTATCAGTTGGCCGCAGCGCATTCACTAACTAACCTCTCGACCGTAAAAATGAGTTGAGAATTAAAATTCTTTACTCAAAGAGAGCCAAGTGATCAGTTGTGCATGGTTGAAATGTAATTTTGGTGCAGTAATTAGTTGAATTAGACATATGAAGTTTGAGTCTGAAAATGTTGTGACCCTGAATTAAACTGTAATATTCTAGGTCTCCATTACAGTGAAAAATAAGTAGCAAGAGCACGCTACTGAATTCTAGAAGTTTGATGTGAATTGCCTACTTTCCATTAGCAAATCAGCATTAGAAAACCTGTATGCTCCAAAACATTTGGCAGTGGTAAAACACTGACTTAAATGTGGATTTGTGACAAAACTCTGACAGTTACTTTGTCAGAATACACAGCTATGGTCATGAAAAGGGAAAGATGCTTTTGCCCACATAATGGTGTAGTTTAGGTTTTATCATATTCTGGTTCCAAAATAACAAAGAGCTTCTTTCAAAGACTCTGTGGATGTTTTTATGTAACAGTATGCTAATCAGCCATTTTAAAACATTGCAGCCATGTACGGCACAGATGTAAGCCAAGAATATTGAACTGTCATGCAAAGTCTTACTATTACAAAAGCAGAAAATGTAATAACATCAGGGACTGCTGCTGGAAATTCCACAGAAACATTTCTTAACTCACAAACACAAGCTGCAGCATTTACACGGGCTTTAAATTCACGCCGGATTTGTGAAGGAAAACAATGAACGGGAAAACATGAGCAAGCCATGAGCGCGGCAAATAAGGAACACATTTGCCAAACCTGCTGCTTAACAGCACAAAAGCACCCACAGGATGAGGGATGAATAAAACCACTTTATTATGAGACTTTGGGATGTTTATATGGCCTTTATAGTTTGTTAACTGTAACTTGATTTTATTTGAGTTTACTTGAATAAATAAAGAGCTTATCTATTGCTCACTTTGGGAATGAGAATGAAAAAAAAAAATGGCATCCGCCTCACACTGTAACTCATGTTTGTGCTGTTGATTTCAAAATGATGTCATTTCCTGTAGGGTGATGTCATTATTTTATTTACAAACCCAATTCCAAAAAAGTTGGGACACTGTACAAATTGTAAGTAAAAAAGGAATGGAATAATTTACAAATCTCATAAACTTATATTTTATTCACAATAGAATATAGATAACATATCAAATGTTGAAAGTGAGACATTTTGAAATGTCATGCCAAATATTGGCTCATTTTGGATTTCATGAGAGCTACACATTCCAAAAAAGTTGGGACAGGTAGCAATAAGAGGCCGGAAAAGTTAAATGTACATATAAGGAACAGCTGGAGGACCAATTTGCAACTTATTAGGTCAATTGGCAACATGATTGGGTATAAAAAGAGCCTCTCAGAGTGGCAGTGTCTCTCAGAAGTCAAGATGGGCAGAGGATCACCAATTCCCCCAATGCTGCGGCGAAAAATAGTGGAGCAATATCAGAAAGGAGTTTCTCAGAGAAAAATTGCAAAGAGTTTGAAGTTATCATCATCTACAGTGCATAATATCATCCAAAGATTCAGAGAATCTGGAACAATCTCTGTGCGTAAGGGTCAAGGCCGGAAAACCATACTGGATGCCCGTGATCTTCGGGCCCTTAGACGGCACTGCATCACATACAGGAATGCTACTGTAATGGAAATCACAACATGGGCTCAGGAATACTTCCAGAATACTTCCAGAAAACATTGCCGGTGAACACAATCCACCGTGCCATTCGCCGTTGCCAGCTAAAACTCTATAGGTCAAAAAAGAAGCCATATCTAAACATGATCCAGAAGCGCAGGCGTTTTCTCTGGGCCAAGGCTCATTTAAAATGGACTGTGGCAAAGTGGAAAACTGTTCTGTGGTCAGACGAATCAAAATTTGAAGTTCTTTTTGGAAAACTGGGATGCCATGTCATCCGGACTAAAGAGGACAAGGACAACCCAAGTTGTTATCAGCGCTCAGTTCAGAAGCATGCATCTCTGATGGTATGGGGTTGCATGAGTGCTGAAATGGCCAGCCTGCAGTCCAGATCTTTCACCCATAGAAAACATTTGGCGCATCATAAAGAGGAAGATGCGACAAAGAAGACCTAAGACAGTTGAGCAACTAGAAGCCTGTATTAGACAAGAATGGGACAATATTCTTATTCCTAAACTTGAGCAACTTGTCTTCTCAGTCCCCAGACGTTTTGCAGACTGTTATAAAAAGAAGAGGGCATGCCACACCGTGGTAAACATGGCCTTGTCCCAACTTTTTTGAGAGGTGTTGATGCTATGAAATTTTAAATCAACTTATTTTTCCCTTAAACTTATACATTTTCTCAGTTTAAACATTTTGATATGTCATCTATGTTGTATTCTGAATAAAATATTGAAGTTTGAAACTTCCACATCATTGCATTCTGTTTTTTATTCACAATTTGTACAGTGTCAACTTTTTTGGAATTGGGTTTGTTATTTATTTTTATTTAAAGGGATATGACATAAAACTAACGAATCAAGTTTGACTTCACAAAGTAAATACAGTGGATAAAACAAAACTGTCCATTCATTTCAGCCTGCCACAAGCAACACGTAGTTATTATTTTTAAGGAGGAGGGGGGTATTCTTTGTGGACTTGTGTGTGATGGTGGTATGAGCAATAATAATAGCTATATAAATGTATTTAGATTTTGTATTATTTTCTAATTATATTAAATTTCGATAGGCTTTGGGTGATCCCAATATAAATACAGTTGGGTACGGAAAGTATTCAGACCCCTAAATTTTTCACTCTTTGTTATATTTCACCCATTTGCTAAAATCATTTAAGTAAAAAAAAAAATCCTCATTAATGTACACACAGCACCCATATTGACAGAAAAACACAGAAATGTTGACATTTTTGCAGATTTATTAAAAAAAGAAAAACTGAAATATCAAATATCACTTAAGTATTCAGACCCTTTGCTGTGACACTAATATATTTAACTCAGGTGCTGTCCATTTATTCTGATCATCCTTGATATGATTCTACACCTTCATTTGAGTCCAGCTATGTTTGACTATACTGATTGGACTTGATTAGGAAAAACACACATCTGTCTATATAAGACCTTACAGCTCAAAGTGCATGTCAGAGCAAATGAGAATCATGAGGTCAAAGAACTGCCTGAAGAGCTCAGAGACAAAATTGTGGCAAGGCACAGATCTGGCCAAGGTTACAAAAAAATTTCTGCTGCGCTTAAGGTTCCCAAGAGCACAGTGGCCACCATTCCTTAAATGGAAGACGTTTGGAACCACCAGAACCCTTCCTAGAGCTGGCCAAACTGAGCTATCGGAGGAGAAGAGCCCTGGTGAGAGAGGTAAAGAAGAACCCAAGATCACTGTGGCTGAGCTCCAGAGAAGCAGATCGGGAGATGGGAGAAAGTTGTAGAAAATCAACAATCACTGCAGCCCTCCACCAGTCGGGGCTTTATGTCAGAGTGGCCCAACGGAAGCCTCTCCTCAGTGCAAGACACATGAAAAGCCCGCCATGGAGGACTCCAGGATGGTGAGAAATAAGATGCTCTGGTCTGATGAGACCAAGATAGAGACTTTTTGGCCTTAATTCTAAAGCGGTTGTGTGGGAGAAAGGAAAACCAGGCACTGACTCATCACTCTGTCCAATTACAGTCCACAGTTGAAGCATGGAGGTTCTTTGGCAGCATTCATGGTGTGGGGTTGTTTTCAGATGCCAGGGGAACCCAGGAGACTCGGTGGCAAATCGATATGCGGAACGATGAACAGAATGCGGCCAATTACAGGGATATCCTGGATGAAAACCTTATCCAGAGTGCTCAGGACCTCAGACTGAACCGAAGGTTTACCTTCCAACAAGACAAATACCCTAAGCACACAGCTAAAATAACGAAGGAGTGGCTTCACAACAACTCTGTGACTGTTCTTGAATTGCCCAGCCAGAGCCCTGACTTAAACCAATTGAGCATTTCTGGAGAGACCTAAAAATGGCTGTCGACAAACGTTTACCATCCAACCTGACAGAACTGGAGAGGATCTGCAATGAAGAATGGCAGAGGATCCCCAAATCCAGGTGTGAAAAACTTGTTGCATCTTTCCCAAAAAGACTCATGGCTGTATTAGATCAAAAGGGTGCTTCTACTAAATACTGAGCAAAGGGTCTGAATACTTAGGACCATGTGATATTTCAGTTTTTATAAATCTGCAAAAATGTCAAAAATTCTGTGTTATTCTGTCAATATTGGGGCTGTGTGTATATTAATGAGGAAAAAAATTTTACTTAAATTATTTTAGCAAATGGCTGTAATATAACAAAGAGTGAAAAATTTAAGGGGGTCTGAATACTTTCCGTACCCACTGTATATACAGCCAATACAGTTTTTACAGGTTTTGTCCATGCAAGCAATTAACCATGTGGAAGCTACTAACATCACAACCATTGAATACAGTACTTAAACTTTAGTTGCTCTAACCCTAACCCTAACATCCCATAGTAACCAAACTTAACTTATCGAAATGCAATACTAACTAAGAGAAGAGAACCGATATGGTGAGGACCGTACAGAGAGAGGCTTTTTTTAGCCTGATCCTCTACTTTATGTTCAGCAGAGCATCTCTGAAGGTGATTTATTTGGGTGTTAATCTGGTTTGGCAGTGCTTGTGTGTGTATGTGTGTGTGCTATATTTACAGGCTGGAGATGTGTCCCTACTACCTGTTTCACAGCTGCACACCAGAGATAGGAGCTTCAATCCAGAAGCCCCCCACAAACACAAACACACACGTGAGTAACACTCACTGGCTGACAGACAGCTTTACACAAAGACACACATGTATTAGAGAGCCCTCCATCACGAGCAACACAGGACAGATAGTGTTGTTTACGAAACAGAAGTGGCTTTAGGTGAAGGGTAATTTCCTGTCTTCTTTGATTGGTCATGTAAGAGAGCAAAAAATAAAACAAGACAACTTGTGGGTTTGTGCTCGAAGCACACTATGAAAAATTCAGACAAAATATGAATGGATGCATGCATGTGTATGTGTGATGATTTCCCAAAAACAACTACAACATATTGTGAATATGTCAATGATTATGAAAGAGAAACATCTGCTTAACTCTGTCCCTGCCATTAACAGAATTTTTTGTTATTTATGAAACAACGCTTCGCCACCATTGACGAAATTTTCCGGCTTCCCATGTTTTCACTGTTATATGGTAGGGGGCGCTATTACACATCTTCTAAAAGAGTACTGAATCTCCAGATCAAAGCATGGTAAAGAAGTAGCAGAAACAAACGATCGCATATGTAAGCAGATGCATATGTAAAATAATGTGATCATCAAACATTTAACAGCAAACAGCATATAAATCAAAACTGCCAAACATTACCAAATGAAATGTAGACTTGTGAGGTGGTATAAGACTGTGAAGCTTTGGGGGTGTTGATGGAAGCAATCTACTCCATCTATGTTTTGATGATCATTCTGAATCCGATCTGGACGTAGTCTTTGACAAAAACGCACTTTTCTCAGCTTTTTGTTCAACATTTTTTGAATATGATCAAAAATGCTGGCGGTGACGGGCAACTTTTTTTAAAATGCTGGCAGGGAAAGAGTTAAACAAAAGTCTCCTTTGGCTCACTTCAGTTTCATTAATGTCAAGGAGAAACTGTTGAGAAATTCCAAGTGTGATTTTTCACATACACAATCACCTCACACTTACAGTGACCTTCACATATCAGACTGAATCATGAATCATTCCATTGCTTTTTTCCTCTTCCTTTCTGCCATTCCAAATCCTCTTGATGAGTTATTCCTCTCGTTAGCATACTGTGTTTAATAAGGCATGAAAATGCAGATTTGAGGGGGCTGGCATTCAAATTTGAGAAACAACAGGCATACTATGAGTTTGAGTGTGTAGAATTGTTTTTACAGAGGCGGTACTCTGTCAGATATAAAGCATCAAACCACGTCTGCGAAATCATCCACAAATCAGCCAACAGGTGACAGCTGCCGGCTACATTTAATTCTATCAGACATCCAGAGTGAGAGGAAAATGTAATTAGCACATCTTTCCTGCTCTCCCTGTGTCTCTCTCTATATCTTTCTGCTTTAGTTATGATCATTTGTTAAGGCGAGCATTACTATTAAAAATCTGTTAAAAAATGGAAGGAGGCACACCAGAGATCCCAGAGAAATGATACAGAACACCCTAGCAACTACGTAGCAACAGACTAAAATAAACTCAGCATCTGCCCAGAACAACAACACATAGCAATATCCAAGCATTCATCCAGAATAAGCAAGCAACTACCTAGCAACACCCTAGCCCTCTTTATCAGTCACATGACACAATGTCTTGATAGTAATAATTACTATGTAAAACCACATAGTAATAATCTTGCAACCATTCAAAACACTTTAGCAACCACATAGCAACATACTAATATCCACTCAGATAAGATCAGCAAAGCATAGCGATGTTCTAGATTAGTGTTCACCCAGAACATGCTAACAACTACTTAGAAACAACCATAACAACCACTCAGAACACCCTATAAAACTGCATAGCAATACACTAATATCCACTCATTATCAGCCACATAAAATGTCCAAGCATCAAACCAGAATACCCTAGCAACAACCTAGCATTGCTCTAAAAAACCACATAGTAACGCCCTAGCAACCATTTAGAACACTCTAGCAACATACTAATATCCATTCAAACCAGATTAGCAATGCATGGCGTGTTTTAGATTAATGTTCACCCAGAACATGCTAACAAATACTAAGAAACACCCTAGAAACTGCATAACAACACCACTGATATCCACTCAGAAAACATCAGCAACTGCATAGCAATGTCCTAGCATCTACGCAGAATGCCATAGAAACCACCTAGCAACAAATACTCTAGTAACCACTTTTTCTTCAGATAATGTCACAAATCTTGTTTAGCGTTTGTTTTCCTTCTCCTGTTGACCAGCCCTCTAAATATTCCTTTTACAGCTGTTTTTCCATTTTTCAGCACCTCCGCCAGCCGTCGCTCATGGATCGTCCTGGGGCTCTATCAGTGTCAGGCAGTAGGAGCAGCAGTGGCGTATAGTTAGATCGAGTGTTTGCTGGTGAGTCTGAGTCTGACCACCTGAGAAGAAGTGACTGATAAAGGAGGGAATGGAGGACGAGTGGAGCTAGACAGGCCAGAGCTGCTGATAAAGTCAGAGTCAGGAGACATCAGGCCAAACACTTTTCAGAGATTTTTTGCTTGCCTATATATTCTAGTTCATATTAAAGCTGTTTGTTTAGATGTGGTCTAAGAACCTCTTTCAGTATGAACCTGCGGAGTTTACTGAAAAAAAAAACTGCAACAATAAATACCAAAGCGGTGACTCATTTTGGAGGCAGCGTCCTCTGGAGGTCACATTTGTAGGCTGCATACGTCAACAAGGATGTTCGGCTTAAGAAAATTAGCCTTAATAAAATTAACCATTATTCCTTGTGGTGTAAAATACTTTTTTTTCTTTTTCTGTTTTACTTTGCAATTTAATAGTTACTTTTTCGAATTGCCTCTGAATTGAGACGCAGCTCAAGTGTGCCTCGCAAATCCTGCATGTATTTTGAACATAAAAATTTCATGTTCAATAATTCATGATTTGCTCAATGAACAACTTTGTGGTGAAGTGCATGACATTTCTCACCCTGAATAACTCATAAATAATTACTTCATTGACTGAACAATGTGCAAGTATTCTTTAAAAAATGTTCACTGAAATAACACAATGTCTTTACGAGCTTCAAGATTGGTGGAATAAGGATGCTGCATGAAATCTTGCAATGGATAAGGTCCTGACAGATTTCATTTATCACATCAAAGAAACTTTGAATTATATATTCGGCATCACACTGCTCATTTAAAAAGCCCACAGAAATGGCCTCGACTGATTTCTAAGACAAGCAGCACTATTATTATTGCTCATACTTCGTGTTAGAGATTTGAATAAACTACAAACTCAAATATGACTTCAGCAGTTAACTTAATTCAGCACCATATGAATGGATTTTGACCTGGGCCAGTAAGTAATCACCAAAAACACACTAGCATATGCAAAGAAAGCGAATTGCCGCTAATTCGAAAGTGGAAGTAAAATGCGCACGGGCATTTACAAGCTATTTAAAAGCAAAGGAAAGCGAGGAAAAGATTGAAACTGCACCAAACTACCCCCCCCCCCCCCCCCCCCCTCTGCATAGCAAGCAACACCCTGGTAACCCTAGTAACTACAGTCAGCAACACCCTGGAAACCACACAGAACACGTTTAAAAAAATACTCAGCAATTCAGAACACCTCAGCACTACATAGCAACACCCTGGCGACCTCACAGAACACCTTAGTAGTGTCTGTATAGCAACCTGCTAAAAATATTAGCAATTGCAAAGCAACATGTTAAAAACAAATCACAACACCTCAGTGTCTCCATAGAAATACCTTGGTGACCACACAGAACACCCTTGGCAACCAATTACAACACCCAAGTAATCCAATTTGGTGATTTTTTGTACAGAAAAGTATCACTCACATAGAATATAGAAAATGTAAAAATCTAGTTTAGAGTTTCCAAATTTGTCTGGATCGTAAACATGTCTTCAGCAAGGGACAAAGAAAGATTTGAGCGTGACTGCTGAGCACCTGTTGTATTTGAAACGCTTCTGTTACACAGATCATCTTCTGTCCTCCTTTCTGATGCAGATGTGGCAATTGGAGGATTTGATTCCGACCGCAGCTCATGGCAAAATGCCAAGATAAGAGGGAGAAAAGGATGAGATGAGAGGGGGAAGTAGCGGGAGGCAGAAGGTTTTATGTTGTGCTGTTTGTCTCCAGCAGAGGACGAGTGCTGAGAGAAGCAGAAAAGACAGTCCTGAAAAAAGAGCATTGTGAAGGAGCAAAAGAAAATGAGGATGAAACAAAAAGTTTTGTCATCTTCTGTCACTCCTACAGGTAACTCATGTGGCTCTAAAATGCCAAACTGTGGTTCAACTTTGCAATAAACAAAAAACTACATAATGCCCTTCTGTAATTGTGTGTAAAAAAAACCTCTCAATAAGATTTGAATCACAATCAGCTCATGCCGCGAAAGAGTCATCCATAAACCGCTTCACAAATGTCTTTTCTCAGCTACTCGTTCTGTGTTGTAGGTTACATCGATGGCCCTGTAGGTGGTGAAAAGTGGCTGTCTTTATGACTGAATCTTTCACTCAACCGATTCATTCAAAACACTGATTCGTTTAGGAAACAAAACAAATGTTTTTATAAAAGTGTTTTATAAGTGAGTCATTGAATCGTTCATTCAACTGATTCGTTCAAACACAGATTTAGTCAAGAATAAAACAAGTGACTGTCTTTATAAATTAAATAATTTTTAATCTACCCATTTGTTCAAAAACACTGAATCATGTTGTGAAACTGCATGTTGTTTGGTGTTGCACAAACAATTCTGTAATAATGTCAAATGTAAATGTTATGTGTAAATATGTTATATGTTTGGAGCATCATGAGAGTGAGTTTAAATTTTTTGAGTGCACTATTTCTTTAACTTTTCCTCTTATTTCTTTTACTTTTTAACTCTCTCTGTTTATGCAGTATTTATCAGCCGAAATCTCCAAGCATATTCAAAATGCAATCTCATATAAGGTGATCTGTTTTGTTTCTGTCGTATAGTAATTGGCAAATCCAACACTCTTTGAAAACAGCATCTTATTCTAATTTGTTACAAAACTTGCATCAAGTCTATGGCTGAAAGGGGTAATCCATCAAAAGACAGGTAGCGTCAATGCACACTTCACCAGTAACAAATGTTAGAAAATGTGCAGTCAATCAAAGACAACAGTGTCTCTCCAGCTCCATACTGATAAATCCAGTTTATTTTGAGGTGTAAATAAGTAGCATGTGTTTGGGAGCTCTTGTAGAGAGTGAGTTTGTTGGTAATGTTTGAGGTCACAGTACTGTTCATGACACAAAACTATGAGTTAGGCTACATTATAATACTACTATACTACTCATACTATTTGTACACAACATATAGCTGTTCTGTATCCAATGTATGGAATATACATATCACATACAGTAGGCCCATTGCATTTGCCACAGTACAATGCCCTCTGATTTCCAGTGCGATAAATCAAACAGAAGGCAATGTCAACCGTCATTTAAATTTTTTCCTCAATTAGACTGCCAAAAATGGCAAAAGAATGTGGATTAAAAATTCAGAATAATGTTTTTTTTTTTGCTCCCAGGATGACTCAACATGAAATACTGAATTAAACATGCTATAATGTCATCAAGTGACAACAGTTTATTATCCCTCTGACTTGAAATGTTTATTGTTTAAGAGTGGGCTGTATGCTTTATGCATTGTGCTTTATACAATGATATAAATCTAACAGAAGGATATAATTCCAAAAATGTCTGTTGGTATGTATGTACCACAAAGTCTACAAAGAATGGGACTGTATTAAAATTTAAAAAAATGTGTATCTTTGTCCCAAAAAATATCCAAGGACCATACTGAACTATTCAGCTTTTCAGGTAAGACTTTAGCTCTCTATTGATAAAGACTCAAAAAGAACTATCAGAGCAAATAAAAAAGAAAAAATATTGCAAGAGACAGTGAAACACACTGTTCTCTGTGTGTGTGTGTGTGTGTGTGTGTCATTCTGGTGAGAGTGTGTCAGTCCCATGGGAGGGCTCTGTTTGACAGACGGTAGGATGGAACAAAACGGACAAGGACATACAGAGGAGAGACAGACAGCTTTACTACTCTTTGAAAATCGCTCATCTGCCATCTCAAGGGTGTGTGAGTGTGTGTAAGTGCACGAGAGCTTCCCATCCATAACATCCTAATTTTCCAGCCACCTCTAACTGACACTGCCAGATTTACGATCGCGGCCCTGACAGTAACAAACACGCGATGGTGTATTGATATGAGTGTGAATGTGTGTCTGAGACATAACCTACGGCATTTAATCCGTGTTGTTATGCATGTTTTTGCAGCTCAGAGTTCATTTGTGTTGACAGAATACAATAAATGAAAAGTTTGGGATGCAGCTTGCATGAAATTCTCTGTAACTGCACAAAATACGATTAATAGAACGCAGATGAAAATTAACAACCTCTATGCTTTATTTTCCTACGTTTTTCTCAGCTTCTCATGGTTGAATCCACCTTCCAATGAACTAAAATTGCACTTGCATGACTTTTAAATCTGTCTTAACACTATCATCTATTAAAAGCAACCATTGTGTGTTTAAAAAACATGAAAGATCAGGACTCCGCAGTCCTATTCCCTGTGCCATGCCATCCCTATTGTGAGATAAAGAAGGCTTAAAAACAATAGGGCTTTGCTTTCTGGGTCAGTGGGTCTGAGTGCCAAAAAATAGACAGCGAGGCTGTGAATAAGAGCAGAACACAGGCCAAGGGACCCTAATGCACTTGTCGAACACACTTAAAAGATTAACTATCCTTTTAAGTACTTAAAAATCCCTTTGTGATGCTGAAAAGAGACTAAAAACCTCTTTAGCACATCGTTTGACAATATCCGGATACTGCCTTCGAGAAGAAGATTAGGCACTATAATGCCAGACAACAGTAAATAACATCAGGGATTGTGGCCTTTTTTAGAACAAAGACACTTTGTGCGTGTGATTTGTCTTAAATATGAAATGCAGTTTAAGGGATGATCACTTTTTATGAGGAAATGAGTATTAACAATAAGCTGTTTGAAGTGTGTTACGTAAAGAATGACACATTTACCCATGAGTCCTGTTTAAACTTTTGTCATTTGCAGCAGACATTCTGCATATTTGTCTGTAAAGCTGTCATTTAAAAAAGTCAAATCTGAGATAAAATACAAAAGGAAAGTTGCAGGAAAGTCATTGAATTAGAAAAATATCAAAAATATTAAAAAAAGGGGCATTTCTGTTAAAGAATGATAACACAAGCTTACTTTTTGTACACTTAAATGATAAAACAATACATATAATGTTCAAAATGACTGTATTTCATATTTGGTCACTTTACATTTGTCAATCTTTGGTGGAACATGAAAAATGAAGTTTGTTTTGTGAAAGTTCTTGCATCATTTGTTTGCAGATGCCACTTGAATATTTATCTAATAAATTCATACATTGTAAATATATCCTATGGAAGCCCACTTCTCTTCTGCCACTGAATAAAGATAATTGCGACTTTTTATCTCACAGTTCTGACTTTTTTTCACGCAATTCGCAATTCTGACTTCTTTTCTTAGAATTGTGAGATATTAAGTTGCAGTTGCGAGTTATAAAGTCCCATTCTGAGGGCAAAAAAGGCTTATTTAAAAAGGCTGATTTTCTTACAATTACATGTTAATATCTCACAATTCAGACTTTATAACTCGCAAATGCATGTTATAAAGTCAGAATTGCAAGATATAAGCATGCAATTCTGAGAAAAGTCAGAATCAAAACACAGAAAGTAAATTTTTTTATTCAGTGGAGGAAACGGGCTTCCGTAGTATCCGAACTATGGAGTCATATACTTTTGAAAGCTGGTTTAAGATATAATAAACCCAGAAATACATTCAGGTGGGTGTATAGGTCTAGACACGGAGCACTAACTTAAATATAAAGCAATTTCCAATGTGAACCGAAGTGAACCGCAGGCCTTTAAATGCGTATTATGTATCAGTTTCAGACCTAATGAATGATTCAGGCTGAATGGACGTATTTGACTCATTCAGGTTGCTGTGATAATTACTGTCTGCTCATTAACGGACAGTCTAGGAAAACCTCTTCATCTGGCCGGCTGTCAAGGGGAAAGGCAATGACTTTTCCAGCACGATGAGCTAAGCTCTATCAGGCAGACCAAGCAAGTAAGGACATAACTGATGAGTGGTCGTTAACATGTCGCACTCAATTAGGAGTATCGGCTTGGAGTCTATATTGAGAAACCAGAGCTCATATTGGGACACAATCCAGTATGTACTGTATCACAGACGTCTAGTGAGTGAGAGAAAGACTGAATATGTTTCAAGTAATGACATTTCTGAAAAATATTTCAAATGAAGGAAATTTTTCTCTAACCCTCAAAACTTCGAACTAAAAAGTCTGAAGGCGTACATGTTGATGAGCTGCAAATCGATCAATCACTCCTGAAATTCTTGTTCATAAAATCACAATTTTGCTACTTAGTCTCTTTAGAGAAAGATTGTGTGAAAAGTAATTTTAGAATGTTGGATGTGATTCTCCAATGAATCCATCATTAGTGAAACACTTTTGAAAGACTCATGTAGTTTTTAGTATTCTTACAAAAATAGAACATTCATTTTACTGCAAGAGTAAACATTATTATTTAAAAACAACTTCTGTGTTCCACAAAGAGAAAGCTTTGGACAATTTTGATTTTGGAATGAACTTTTGCAAAGTAGGAAAGATCACATCTACTTACAAAACATTACTGGACTCTGTAGGCAATCAATAGAAGCATCAATGGTTGTCAGTTTGAGACCAACCTATGCATCAATGTCTAGAAGATTCCCTCTGTTTATGCATGTTTACAACGTATAAAAAATACAATTCAACAGAGAGCTTTTATTTTCTCCACTCAGTATGTGTCAGTCAAACTCGCTCCGTATTCAAGTGTGTGAAAGTGAAAGGTTTGTAGAGTTCGGCAAAGTGCAAATGGAGCAATCAAAAGAAAAATGCAACAAATACAGCTATGTGATGGAGAGCTGTCCACTTGAACAGATTGATAATACGCCCAAGCCTTGTGGGAAATAAATAAAACAAAAAAGGAGAGTTTGAGAAGAGATTTTCACAATAAATATTCAGGTATACACTCATCAAATGTCTTCAAATACCACTCTGAACATCTAATCTACACATATAACCTCTGTAAATATACCCTGTGACTTCGAAACCCAATTATTTAAGTACGAGGTTAATGGAGTCTTTCATGCATTTCTTGGCTGAAGAGGATGAGTCTGCTGTAGGGCTGGGCGATATGATGATATTATCGTATATCGACGATGTCTCGTAAGTATCGTGATGTCGATGTAAACAGTCAGGTAACAGACGATTATCGACATTATTGGGAAAAAATGGCAAATGATAAACCTAGTAAGTTGCAAAAAATATTTTACATAGCCCCATAGTCACCATACAGGTTTTTTGCATGCAAGAATGAAATAATTTAGTAGGAGGGTTGGGAATCTAAAAGCTATTCCAATTTCGGAAATCAGATCAGATGCCGAAGGTCAGGAATCAAATTACTTGTTATAAAATTACATTTCGATTCTGCATCTCGATTTCTGTATGCGCATTTATTGTGATTTCAAAAGATTCAATTGCAAGAAGACACAATAGAACTCACCTCTGCACTCGCGCTGTGTTTTCTGTGCGGCGCACAAAGCGCATGCACAAAAGCCGCCTCTTACATATGTGAAAACTGGACTGAGCTCTCTTTCTCGTGTTCTTACACATTCGAATGGACAAATACACACAGAATTATATCAAAATATCCCATAAATACAATCGGTTATGTCTTAAGTGAACGTAAAGAGTTGAGAAAGAAAACAAGGGTGTATTGGATCCATGCACTGACAGCAACCGCTGCCGCCAGTCATTATAATGTTAATCAAAGAACAAAAGAAAAGAAAATCCCCTCACTGATCTTGACTGAATCACTCTTGTAACCTCAGTCTATATTTTATTAGCCTGTTGTTCGGCGCTGACTACTGTAATGGCAACATGCGTTCCAATATAATTTATCCTTATTTAGGGTATATGCCTTTTCTATTTTGATCTGCAGTTTAATAAACGTTAAACAGAAAAAAGATAAAAAGTAGCACTGCATGTGTTTCTGAATATTTATTTAAACAGACTGTATAATGATGAAAAACCACAAACATGACAGTTATAATTAAAATACGCAAATTCCTTCAGTGCACATTTCAGTGCAATATTTTTTACAGATTTTTTAAAACCGTGTATACTATATAATTATGTTTAATTAAGCTGAGATATAGCACTATAAATTCTTAATTCATTTGGGGGGGGCAACAAAACGTCTCGTGTTACTTATGTAACCATGGTTCCCTGAGTAGGGACGAGACACTGCGTCCTCTAGGGTCGCTATGGGGAACGCCTCGTCGTGAACCGTGTCTGAAGCATAAATTGAAAAAACACCAACAACACGTTGGCCGGCGACAGCCCATGACGTCACTACCGGTGCGACTACATTATAAATCGGTGCCGGGAGCTACACATCCTTCACTTCTTCGTCTGAAGCTTGCGTCCGCCGCATGGCAAGAAACCTAGAGGACGCAGTGTCTTGTTCCCATGTACCATGGTTACATAAGTAACCTGAGACGTTCCCTTTCATGGGAACTTCGAACTGTGTCCTCTAGGGGTCGCTATGGGGAACGGTATACCCACGCCACCATGCTGAGGGGAGTGCAAGCCAGAACCATGGCGAGCACTACGAACCAACTCTACCTAGTTGCTATGGGAGTTGCCCCTGGAACGTTTAGACGGCTGTCAGTGACGTTATTCCCTACGGCCAAAGGCCGAGGCTACATACCCCAAAATACTTACCTGTTAGGGCCAGAACTCCTGGGCCCGGGGTAGAGCTCAATGCTTGGAATCAGAAACAGATTCCTTTAAGGGAATACGACCAAGAGCCTAGAATTATACTAGTTTTGGCCTGTCACACAGGGGCTACCGCACGGTTGTCTTTGCATGTGGTGAAGGAACTGTCTCAACAGACCCTTAGCAACACCCTGTTAAGTAGGTATCTAGGGGATACATAGGAGGAGTGGTGCCCAGGGCGGAATCGGGGTTTTAAACCACTCAAAAAGAGCACTAAGTCTTGCGCGTAGCTCTTACCATACAGGATTTCAGAAAGTGCGAAAAGTCTAGCGTGCACACTTACCACTTTTGTGGATTTTAGAAAGTGGGCAAAGCCTAACGTGCGCACTTACCACTATGGTGGATTTTAGAAAGTGCGCAAAGTGCTCAGTGTACACACTTGCCACTACCGTTCCTAGGTGTTCTCGTGGCACCCTGAAAGAGCAGTCCATAGATAGAAATAGCGTATCCCCAGACGCTATATCTACGGCTATAATGCTGGAGTGGCTAGCAGTAAATCTGTAGCTGAGGGAGCAACATCCAGCTCTCAATGGAGAGGGAGCTCAACCTTCAGCATGTTCCAATGGTGGAACATCTAGCAGTTATTCAGCTGAGGGAGCACCACACTCAGTTCTCAATCCGAGACGGGGCTCGACCTACAGCATGTTCCAATGGTGGAACTGCTAGCAGTTATTTACTTAGCTGTGGGAGCAGCACACCTAGTTCTCAGTCGAGAAGGGTGCTCGGCCTACAGCATGTTCCAATGCCGGAACTCTAGCAGTAGTTTACCTTGGCTGAGGGGCACAAACCCAGCTCTCAACGAGCGGGGGCTCGACCTGCAGCATGATTGAAAAATCAGAGTGGTAAGCATACTGCCGTCTAGCCAGACTCTCATTCCAGGTAACCCTTTGATAAAGGGGAGCACTGCTCATTACTACCACGAGGATAGCCCATGGAGCGAGGAATCTATCTCCTCAGAGAGGATTAACGCTCGAAGAAACATCATACTCACAATAACCCTCATTGGTGAGGGGGGTGATGCCTCAAGGGGATATCCTGGTGATCGGGAAAAACCCCGCAGGGCGACCCGTATACGGTAGACCAGTCATGGTAGCATGAAAGCGTAAACCCCAGCCCGGACGTCCAGGAATTTTTTGCAGTGACACCGGGGGCCTGATAATCACAAAACTCCCGCAGAAGCCTGTGTTATGGCCGCATGATCCAGGAAGTATGAAACCGAAACCTTACTTACCTTCTGGACATATCTCGCCGAGTGAAATAAACACTGCAAGTCGAGCACCCGTTTTCTGAACCCAGCACGGGAAACACTGCAAAGAAGCTAGCAGAAGGGTACACACAACCACCAGTTTTCATTAGCACATACATATATTTATATTTACATATATTTAGACATGGATCGTACTTACCCACCATGGCTCCCGCGTTGGAGCTCTGTCCGGAAGAGCCTCTAGACCGGACCTTCAGTAAGGTGGTTACTATGATTAACCATAGAACCACCCAAAACATCATAGTTCCAGAAGGAGACTGTTATGCAGGAGATATGGTGGTTACAGGGGAATTAGGAAGGGGAAGAAAAGGGTAGATGATACACCCCCTGAGGTAAAGAGTGGATACCTAAGTATTACTCTGATCCGGACGAAAGCGCTGACGCCTTGTCTTGATCACATCCCTCAGGTCCTGCCTACCTCCCTTCGTCCCACGATACTTCCTACCCCTACCCGCAGGTGGGGGAGGAGCGCGAGCCGCGACATTAGCCTTCTGAGCCAGTCTCTGATCCCCAAACTGAGACGGGCTAGGGCCCCTGGGTTGTTCGGGCTCAGACCTTGACCTTCGTGGAATGAAGGTTTTGAATGCCGCTGAGCGCGCCTTCGCCTCCCTGAACTTATCGTACGACCGTCTCAACGGATGTATCAAAAAGTTCAGAGGGCGAAACCGGGGCATCGGGAAGAAAACCCCTTTCTTTCTTCCCGATGTCTGCCAGGTTTACCCACAGCTGCCTCTCCGTTACCACCATCGCCGCCATAGATCTGCCCATGGCGGAGGCAGCCTGCTTAGTAGCACGAAGTGCAAGATCCGTGGTGCGGCGTAACTCAGCCCTCTCATCAGAAGAAAGGCCCTCGCCTTTATCCAGGTCTTTTAGCAGATCAGCCTGGTATGCCTGGAGTACCGCCATCGTGTGCAGCGAAGCAACCGTCTGACCTGCTGCTGCGTATGCCTTGCAATTCATTTTAGATGTAGCTTGAAGAGGCATGTATGGCAAGGAGGGAGTTTTGAGAGATGAAGTCTCCCCCAGAGAGAGATAGCTGGCCAGCGTCTCTCAATAGGGGCATCTTCTCATAACCGCTTTCCCGCATCGCCTCGATGTTGGCATAACTTGTATGTTGGAATCGATGGATGCGTGAGGAAAATGGCCTTTTCCATTCCTTCTCGATCTCAGTATGGCGATCAGGAAGGAAAGGAAGACTCACCTGAGCTTGAGGGTTATGGCCAGAAAAATAACGTTCGTCGAGATACGCCCCTCGCGCGCACTGTCCTTAGTCCTCTGCCATGGCAAGTCCAAGTCTTGCCGTGGCGGCGATCCGACCCTCTAAGAGTTCATCATACGCAGGGCAGTAGGATTGGGAAGGCTCAGCCTCAGCTTCTTCACTCTCCACATCCATTTCCTGCTGTTGTTGGGCTGGGCCCAACTGATCACTGGCCCCTGGATCAGATGATGTTTAAGAGAGAACATCATCCTCCAGTGGCCTTCTCTCGCCCCCCGCCGATGAACGCGAGAAGGAAAGCCCCTCTCTAAACTCATCGGCCATGTCCACCTGAGATCCCCACGAGCTCAATCTCCTCCGTGCCTCAGCAGAGGCGGGTCCTGAACCGCGGGAAGCAGATGGCTGCCCATCTTTACTTGAAAAGAGAGACAAACGAGAACGGAGTTTTTTCATTGGAAAAATCTCGCAGTGCACGCAGATTGCCCCCTCGGAGGCATCGCGTGCGTGCTTTTCGCCCAAACAAACAACACATAGATCGTGTGTGTCATCTGGTGTCAAATAGCGCTGACACGGATGCGCACACCTTCTAAATGCTCTACTAGTGCTCGCCATAATAAAAAGATAGCTCTTACTTTTTCCTTGAAAATTCACGCTTCAAACAGAACAGTCCATGAAGACGAAAAAGAGAATGATGTGTAGCTCCCGGCACAGATTTATACTGTAGTCGCACCGGTAGGGTGACGTCATTGCTGTCGCCGTACAACGATTTGGGTTGTTTTTTTTTCATTGTATGCTTCAGACACGGGTCACGACGAGGCGTCCCCAATAGCGACCCCTAGAGGACGCAGTTTCGAAGTTCCCATGAAAGGGAACTTTATAGTTTTGTTGCAAATGGACGAAGACGTTAGTAGGCTTCTCAGCTCACCCCTCAACATGCACGCATTCGGAGATTCGGCAGCCAAACACTGAATATTATTTTGTGGGCGTTGTATTTTGATTAATAAAATAAAAATTATAAAAATTACAATATAAAAATGAAATTTAAATTACCCTGCTTCTAATTAAATAAAGCAGTTATTTTTATTTTGTTAAAAACGGGCCGAAAGAGACCTCTGAACTAGTAGGCTACCAGAAAGGGGGAAAAAAAAACCTTAACGTTTTTGCTCTGAATTCATTTTTAATCCCTGCATGATTTAGTCATACATGATAAATATCAAATACATTATAGCTTGACTACAAGTTTAAAACAACGCTGCAATTGCTATAATTAAGGAAATTAAACTTACCATCATGAAATATCTACACAGTCGATAACGCCAAAAAGAAAGAGAAACATCTGAAAATAGGCATATTTTATTCAAGAACATTATTATATGACATCACCTAGCATTATCATTCTTTCAACTACCATCACCGCAGAAGAATGTCCAACTTCACCATGATGAACTTAAATTGGTTGCTATTATTTTTCCTCAACAGTTTCCTCAAAACACAAATTTGTTAAGAACAGAGTGGAAATTATTAGCAACACCAAGATAACAGCAAAGCTAATGTTTTCTGTTAGAAATATCGCGATATCCGATATTATCGTCTACCAAAGCCCCACCTCCACCACGCCCCGCCCCCGCCGAGACAACATTGCCGGCATGCACCATAAACACACACCATGTTCAGTTTGGTCTTAATTATTGCCACAAAGTTTGGTTTTACTTTTCTTAGTGTGTGCTTAAACTAAAGGCGATTATTGATAAGATATTTTTGATAAATCACCCAGCCCTAGTCTTCTGGGTGTAGCTCAGAGTCACCGTGATTCATTGCTCACATGAACATTCGGTTACTCATTCTCATGGTTTCCGTCCAGATCAGACTGTTCATTTCCTTTCTGGCCTGCAGAGTCAAATATCTTTACAGGCTTTTTATAAAAATGTTCTTTTATCTAACCTATAATAAAGTAGCCTTAATAACTTCCTGGGGTTTAATATAATAAATAGGATTATTTAATACATTGGACAGTAAATATCTCTTCAGCATCATCTATTAGATATACTGAAGTGTTACCAGTGGTAGAATTATGGCTAATTTGTGCTCAAATTAACTGTTTAGTTGGTGTCAATGGCTCAGTCCCTTTATGGCTTTTAATTATTGCTCTACCAACGAAAAACTAAAGCAAATATATCTTTCAATACGAGCTGCTAGTTTAGGTCTAATTGCTTATGTGACATAATTAAAGTACTTCATTAACAGTACTCCTCAACCTCAAAGTTAGGTTCAGATGCCAGATCCAATCATACAATATAATTACCATGTGTAAAACATCAACCGAATGTCCACTGTCTTCATTCCCTGACATTGTTCCAAATATTTTCCGAAGACAATGCATATGAACCACTAAAGGAAAGTTCAGATTTAGGGTCTGTGAACTGAATAATACATGCAGACTTGCTAGCCAAACACCCTTCATCATGTAGGGCCATAATTACATGCTTGGATTCTGTAATAGAGCTGATTGAAGCTATCTGCAAAACAGCATTAAGCTTATATTTATGTCAGTTTGATGTCTACAGTCTACAGTGGTTCTCAGCTGGTTTTACTTCATAACTCAGATTTTACATTGGACATCAAGTATCAACTTAATACAGGACTACACTTTGTATATATATATATTTAAAAATGCAATATATTAAATACTACATTTAATAATAGATTGCAATTTATATATAATAATTTTATAAATGGTTCATTTAGTATAATTAGTTATTAATTTATAAAATTATTATAATTAGGATGATTATTGTTATACAAAAAACATTTTTGACCATTTTTTGTTCTACCAGTTAAGAAGAGAGATAACCATAGCAACGCTATGCAACGCTTTAACTCATCATGGATTGCAACGCTTTTAGAGTAATTTATTTGTTTTGTAGAGTAATGTATTATCATCTGGAAATCATTAATAAACTGCTGTCTGCAGCTTGTAGCGTATGGGTTACTTTGAAACCGCATGGCTGGAGGGAAAAAGTTTGATGGAGAGAGACAATATCAACGTTTGTGAGTCAACATACCTCTGTTTCTGTTTTTTTTAGCTCTTGTACCTCATACCAGTTGAGAAGAGTGACAACTGTATTTAGCTGCAGTGTGTTTATGGCCTACAGGTCCTAAAGCAGTATATGATTGAACTGCTATTGCCAGCTTGTTCTTGTCAAAGAATAATTGGGTTCTTTTTTGAATTCTGGAAGAGCACCAGGTACACAAAGACTTGGTGCCACAGATGTGAATGGGAGTGAGATGGAAGCTTGTAAAACCATTGTTCAAGTCCATTTTCCCCTCTTCATCAGGCTCGGCTGAGCAATACATCAGCCAATCATCTCGCATCTTCCAACAGTTATTCTTCTCGTGGGCAACGCAAACCCAATCAATCAGCCGACTCCACCTGTAATCCTGTAAATTCCTCACCATCCGTCAACGTCGCCGCTCGTCTGTCTCAACCCGGGCTAGTCGAGATTTATTACCGTCTCCGAGACTATTAGCTGGAACAAAAAGAAAAAGAATGAGGACAAGAGCAGCGTGAAAGAACGTGGTAGAAAGAGGAAGAGTCAAAGACGACAGAATTAAAAGTGGAATAATATCCTG
The DNA here is from genome assembly GCA_018155175.1 of Sinocyclocheilus anophthalmus. Taxonomy (NCBI): domain Eukaryota; kingdom Metazoa; phylum Chordata; class Actinopteri; order Cypriniformes; family Cyprinidae; genus Sinocyclocheilus; species Sinocyclocheilus anophthalmus. Next base: position 22,161 of record JADLZN010006430.1, on the reverse strand, counting down.
GAGGGAAGGAAAAATGGAACTGATAGAGAGTTGAGTAACATCTGGGAAAAGCAAATGAGAGAGGGGGGAGTAACAATGACACATCGCAGCTCCGGAGGCTCTTCCCATGTGGCAAATCAAACAGTAACAAAGGCCTATTAGTATAATTCAGCTGGCAGCTCTTTATGGCGCACTGGAAGGACAGGACTTGTTAAAGATGATTTAGAGCTCATGGCTTTTCACTAATAATGGCCATTTAGAGCCGTCCACACTCGAATATTCACTGTATAATTTTGCTGGTAATATACATCAAAATGAAGAACTGAATATCCTGATTTTGATGTGTTACTGTCAATAGACTCCTTGACTCCTTGTCATGGAACTTTAAATAAGCATGAATTAGTAGTGTCTCAAATAAACCAATTGAACTAACCAACTGAGTCAGTTCAAACTGCTCTTTTCCAATGTATCCAATTCAAAAAGTAGTTTGTGACATCCCTCAAAAATGTAGTCCCCATGTGGCATTATTTAAAATGCATTTTTTTTTAATCAATATGTATTATTATACCATAGACTGTAAAAAAGATGGACGTCGCATCTGCACTTCCGTCCACTATAGAAAAGTGAAGCCAAATTATCCCAGACATGGCTGCTGTCATCTTCCGCTGATGACCCAAGCCCGAGTTCACAGTGGTGATCATGAGCTGGAGCCGCGGTTTCAAAGTCCTGCCCAAACTCCCGCGCACCCAATCGCAAGCTCACCATCATGACACCACATATGTTATTTGATGCTATATTTTTATAGCATCAAATAACTAAAAGAAAACATATCAGAAAAATGAACACTTGAACATACATCAACGTGATAAGAAGTACCTAAATGACGGAAACCATTTTTGGGTAAAATGTATTTGAAGTGTAATTTGATTATTTAGTTCACGTCCCATACATTTACATGGAGAGGGCGGGGTTTATGACCTATACTGGAGCCAGCCACCAGATGGCAGTCAAAATGTTTTGGCTTCACTTTTCAGGAAGTGTGCGGCACTCTTGTGTTATAAACTCCAAAAACATGTTTTGGTTTAAAAATAAAAAACAGTTTGCAATTAATCTTTTTTCAGTCATGACAACTTCTAATGAAATTATGTTCAACTAACAAACTATATTCAGTTAGACGAACTTAATAATTTGTAATAAAAACATTTTTAAGTTGTGCCAACGATTTCAACATAATTCACTCATAAATCAAGTGATGTCCCTGGAACCAATTAATCTATTTGAGTTTTAATTACCAGCTATCGGCACGTTTGCTAAAGGTAAATTGTTTAGCATGTAAATTAGAATTACTTGGCATTGTCATTAGTGCAGTTATTGATCATAGAGCAACATAAACTTCAACATAAAATAATACTTAATTTCAACATTTATTCTCCTAATTCAGTCCTATACAAAGCACGTTGAGAACTAGAAATCCACTGCCCAATTTAATCAAGTTACTACAACAAAAATAAGGGTGCTCCGATTAGGATTTTTGAGGCCGATCACAGAAAGCAGTATCTGCCGATACCGATCACCGATACCGATCTTTTTAAAGCCTTCTTTTTATCATTTGTAACTATTTATAGTGATACTTCAATCAGTATTTTTAGACATTTATTCAGGGCCTGAATTTCATTTTTGAAAATGAATTCTTCTCTTAGGTGACTCTTGTGAGAGGATTTTTTTTTTTCATTTGAGGGGTGGAGGGGGACATTTTTTAGACATCTTTCAAAAATCTATATTTATCTCACCTAAATGTTTGATTATGCACTGTATTTTTGTTTTTACAATCGTGTTATTGTTGCACAATTGCTTGCACTGCGCAAGCCTGATTTTGTGAGCTGTATGTGAGGTTCACACATACTCCGTTTGCAGTGCGTATGCAGTCTATGTTTGGTACAGAAGCAGCACGGACTATGCTTTCACACAGGAGTCCGCTACTGATCCGTGTTGTTTACCACAAACACAACATTTATCTTTTATTTTGATTTCAAATCCAAACATTGTTACTTAAAAGGCTTTTTCAATATTGAGATTCTTTTTTTACACAGTACAGTAATACAATCTTTCGTCAATTATTCAGTGCTTTTTACTTTTGCATTTACGTCTAGATTTATATATTAAGTTGCTAAAGCCAAACTTGAAACACTTTTCTTAACGTTATCACAAACATTCTAAATTAAGAACTTACCATTGCACAGAAACAGTCAGCTCTACTGCCGTTTCTTTAAAACGTTTAAATCTGTATACAAGCAATCTTGCGTTTCATAAAGAATCTTTAAAATCTTGCCTTGTTTTTCTAAAGTGCTCTTTTCCTTCAACCTAGCCAAACAAGCCACAGCCTATGGTTGACTGTGAAACACAGTAACTTTATTATTGACTTATATTTATTTTACCCGCGCCGGACAGAGACTAGATGGTGACGCTGCATGTCATGCCAAACCTCTTATCAGCTTGAGATCGGTTTTATGAGATCGGCCTTTTTAGAGACGATTATCGGCCGATTGTGATCGGTAGCCGATTAATCTGAGCACCCCTAAACAAAAACATAAATTAATGCAGAAATGTCCATTTAAATTATACACAATGATTTACACCAACTGTTTGGTTACCCACATTCTCCAAAATATCTTTTGTATGTGTGTGTGTTCAGCAGAAGAAAGACCATTATGGTTTTGAACAATAGAAGGGTGAACATTTTTTGGTGATGACCCTTTAGTTGATGTAATGAACAACATTGTGGCCAACAGACTCATCAAAATAAGTTTGCAACTTGTCAGGTTTAACTAAATCAATAAAGTCTTATTTTTATCTTGCAACCATGCATTTAATTAGGTTAAGATAATACGTCCCTGAATTGTGTAAAAGTAAAATAGTTAAAAAAATTAAATATAATTTTACCTTATGTTCATTTAGTGTATAACTATGTGGAATATTTGCATGTATGCATTTAGCAGATGCTTTAATCCAAAGTGACTTACAAATAGCGTAACAAAGTAGTCAGTCACAGAGCCAACAATATTCAAAGCCAGGTTTATTAGAAAGCAAAACTAAGGAAATGTTATTTTTATACTTCAAAATAATGATTGCTTGAATAAGACAGTTTGCTAAAAATCTTGTTAACCTTTAAGCAAATCATACTGATCTGAAATTAGCGGCATGCAAATATTAGAAATGCGTTCCAACTGTTGAGCAATGAGAAGAAAACCGTCTCTCTACTTCTCTCAAACTGACATGTGAATCTCAGTTTTTAAGTGAGACAAATGTCACATTGGTCAGATGAATGTGCACAGTGGCCTCACAATGGGCATGCCATGGATGAAATTAAGTGACACTGACAGAGAGAGAAGAGCGGACATGAGAAATCATGAAGGGGAGGTGAGAGAGAAACATTTCTGTTAGGAAAAGCATGAGAAAGTGCAGGAAGAAATCTAAGTATCAAAATATCAGAAATTGCAATATGAACTAAAACATTTAATTTGAGACTAAATTGATGCAATAAAAAAAAGAGCTTCTGACAATTTTGAGCAATGGCTGCGTTAATGCTAGGGACAACTAATGTCTTACTTGTTCATTAAATTTACATGCTAAATAAGCTATATTTAGCATGCGCAATGCTAAGTGTTGACTTTAACTGAAATAGATAAGATTGCCTGATTCCAGGGCCACCACAACTCGTTTCTTACTTAAAAATGTGTGTTTATGCTAAAAATAAAGTTCCTCTAACTAAATGTACTTTGTTGATTGAACAATTGCATTAGTTGTCACAACTCAAAAAGATCGATGCAAACAGTTGCATTATTTTTATTTATTTATTTTTGAGAAAACACATTATTTTCTAGAGTGTATGTGAATATAATTAATAATTTTAGCCATAACAATGTGCAATTACAAGCAGCTCCACTAAACATTCACATGAAGCACATGTTCATCGGATCACTCAGATATTATATAATTAAACAGAAACATAAGCGCTATGTGTGCCTGAGAAAAAAGGAATGAGAAGCAGCACATATCAGGGAGGAAATGGCCCTATCTATTTTCTTCAGCCGTTCATATCTTTGAGCTGAGCGATAGAGCTCATTTAGTAAATGACTGTTCACCTCAGACTCAGTCTCTTGGTAAATGTCAAATGTGCTGATACGTGATATAGACATTTCAGTTTAATCAAACAAAAGCTGAAACGTCAGTCAATAATTAGCAATAATGAAAGTGCCAAAGACATGTCAGTGAAGTAGCGAATGAAGCATTTAGCTTAATATTTCATTTGTGCGTTTATATGTTTTTCTATGGTCAGTTGGTTTATTAGTGGTGCTTGCAAAGGCAACCATCTATTTGTGCTACAGACATGAATGATAACACATATTGAGTGGTTTATTGAGGGGGAGGTGTGTCTTATTACTTTTCTAAGCAATCAGACTTATGATTTTCGCTTGGCAGATAATAAAACGAGTGAGAAAAATCCTACAGGCTTACAGAGAAGGAAGCACCGGAACCATATCTAGAGACCGGAGTAACATTGAGTAGACTTGAGGATGGAAACGTTTAACTTGGACCAGCTAAAAATCTGGTTAAGAAATGTACTGAAAACACAAGTGTTTAAATTTCAGTGCTAAAATCAACATTAGTGATGTCACAGAAGCAGGGTTATTATAGTAACCTAAAACTAAAATCATAATTTTTTTTTTATATAAAATAGACAAGCATATCTTATTTTAATTAAGTTAACTTGATGTACTAAAATACCAAAAAAAAGAAATAAAATTAAAAACATACAGACAAATACAATATAAAACATAGACAACACAAAAACTAATACAAGTGACAAAAACACAACAAAGTTACTAAAACTTTAACTAAAACTAAAGGCATATTATATGGGGCTAGGAAATAATAAATAAAAAATATTTTAACAATTAGTTAATACAATATTCAAAATAAAATACATATATATTGTTTTACAGCCTTTTTCCCCAGGTGACCCAACAGTCATTGTAGTATAATTATGTTAGCAAAAATAGAAAATTTTATTATGTTAATACAGTATATATATAACATTTGAATCGATATATATTTTCTTATCTATATATATATATCATATAATATATATAAATTTTCTTATTTTTTAAAAAGCATTTAATAAAAAAATATTTTATTACTATAATTTAAAATTACATTTGTTTGTTTGTTTGTTTGTTTGTTTATCAACTAGTCCTTACAGTATGACCGAATTACATGTATACATCAAAATCAGGGGAAAAAAAAAAAGATTATTAATGAGATTTCGAATGATTTAATAACCAAGTGAAAAAAGTACTGGTGTGACAAGTATATGATAAAATAATCAGGTTTTTATGTTGTATGTGTTTATTTTATGTGGTCAACCAGCTGAAAATAAAAAGCGAAAGAAAGAACAAAACACACAGCATGCGCAAATAACAGCTGAGCTATACAGCACGGTATTATTCATTAGATCCCACACTTTTCCACAGCGCTCAGGTCTGACGCAGCTGGCTTTCCCCCCTACACATACGCACCTTCATGGCTCTGTGGGAGTCAGTCTGCCTCATGTGTGCGAGCGCGCGTGTGCAAGTGTGTTTGAAACGTGCCAGACGGAACAGGAGGTCATGTGCAGCTCCAGCAGACTGTGAGATTGAGAAAGTCTGCTGCAAGCTCTCTATAAAGAGACTCAGTCAATGCAAATGACGTTCAAGGAAGGGCGTCAAACATGCTATCATATGGAAAACAGCTTTACCGTTTAAAACTTGCTGTAACCAGTCAAGCTTTCAAACCATGGGCTGTCCTTTTTTTTTTTTTTTATCAGAGTTAAGTTTTTTCTATTTTTCCTTTTAGACATTTTCAAATTAGTGTAATTAACATACAATGATCATACATATTCTTTTTCCCAGACATATCCTGGCAGGGATTTCTAAATTTCCTAAAATGTCTGGGTTTTGACTTTATTCTCCTATTGTTCTCATATTGTTGCAGATAATGACCGAAAAGTAGCTAGAACAATAGCGTTGTACATAATCGATTAATCATGGCATGCAAAGAAGGCAGGATCTAGAGAGAACGGTCAAAGCAATGCACAATGCACATTCATTTAATGTATGAGGACTGTAGAGATCATATCAATAGGAAAATAAAGCCAAAACCCAGACATTGTAGGCAATTTATCAATCCCAGCCAGGACGTTTACAGGAAAACGAGGACGTATGGTTATCCTACACTAAACGGAAAGTTCACCCCAAACTGAAAACAGTTCCAAACCTGCAAGACTTTCTTTCTTTTGTGGAACACAAAAGAAAGTAGATATATATATATATATACTGTATGTATAAACAAACATTCTAATAAATTTCAAATTAATATTTTTAATCAATCGACAGATTTAAAGCACATTCACAACCAAAGGCACAAACGGTGAAAAAATAGTGAGTCTTGTATCACTTATATTTACTGACAGCGGAAGCCACTCACTCATTCTTTAGTGGATCTTCAGGTTTGTTGACTTACTATCCTCTGCCTTAATGACACTAGATGAATTAGAGAAAAACAAGCTTCACAGAACACAAGAGGGATGGAGAGAGCAAAGTGTGGAGAGCATAAAGAGTCTGAAGTGCAGTAGGTCTGATCGATGCTCTCACTGCATCCTGCACAAAGCCACCGCTATAAAACCTCTCTCAGAGAGCTAAAGGGGATGCTAATTGATTCTGAGATGAGAATCTGTTTGCAGATCAATCCTCGTTAATCTCTATCGAGGGAACTTCCTTCTTTCAGTCTAGCATTGGTGGTAATTGGATACAGTGTGGAGGATCCCCACAAATGTGCTTCTTTTTACTTTTGACATTTCATTGAAGTAAATATTAGTCTCTAGAATGTGCCAAAATACCACAGTATGCAATCAAAAACCAAAGATTTCAATATGAACTCAAGCATTTCTCATCAAATCTTTTCAGAATCCTACAAGAAATATCACAGGAAACTCAGTTTTGAAAGAATGCAAAGCAACTTTTGAATGGCCGTCAATGGAGAAAGATGCTTTAATGGAATACTAAGGCTTTAGTACAAGTTAAGCTCAATAAACAAGCATAATGTTGATTACTGCAACAATCAATTTGGACTTGTCCACACTTTTCTCTACAAAAATGCAAAAATCTGGGTTACGGTGAATCACTTACAATGGAAGCGATTGGGGCCAATCCGTAAAAATCCATAAATACTCACAGGTTTAACAGTATAGCTATAACACATATACAATATGTATTTTAACATGAATTTAGTGTGAAAAACTACTGTTTTAGTAGGTGTATCCACTTTTAAAACTACATTGCCATGACAACGTAATACTGTAAACCCTAAAACCAGTGTTTCTCAACCCAGGTCTTAAAGGCACCCCAAACAATACACATTTTGGATTTCTCCCATATCTGAGGGGGTTATACATAATATAGTCACTTTCACAGATCCATGTGAATGGGGATCGTTTTGACAACATTTGTCATCTGTACGCAAAAAAATGCGAAGGAAAAACGTTTCCATTTTTACATCGTTGACGTGTAACCATACCCTGAGCCGTGTCTAGTGTTGGGGTGACTCAACAAACAGGGTTGGGAAACACTGCCTAAAACAACTGTAAAAATTATTTAAACTGCTTTAAAGCTCAATACATACGTCGTAACAGATGAGCTTTTACAAAATGCTATGCTCCACAATTCTGCTTTTAAATCTTCCACAAAAAAAAAAGTTCTTGATTATTTGTGTTATAACTGGGTCTGTGTGTAAACGGCTCCAAATGATGTGTTGTATGGTTAGTGGGCTTAGATCACTTTTGGAGCCCACAGAAGAGATGATTATGAACCCCACCGACCCAGAAGCTCAAAGAGTCTCCAGGAGGACCGAGCAATTTCCTTGCTTCCATTCACGAAGAACTCGACACCGGAGGTCTGATAATTATCAACACCTCCCCATTCGTTTCAACAGGCCAGCACCTCAAATGTGTGGAAATAACGCTGGGACAGAACCCGTGAGCACGGCTTTCTACTCCACTGCATTCTCATTAAAACAATCTCCACTAACATCAGTCTCCAGGCGGCCCGAGATGTTCGCGCAGACCTTTTGTGTTAATCTTTGTCGGCCATTATTTATATATTTAATTCAGAGAGGGAAGGATGATCTATTCAGCCGTAAGTCTTGGGAGTATGAAAGAGGAAACTCATTAGTTGGTGCCTCTGGAAGAGTGTAATTGCAATTGGCAGGATAAAAAGCAAAAACAATTTAAATTGTTAATGTCCAACAATAAGCTCGAGCTCCCGATTGCAGAGGGCAAACCAGCCTTAATGAGAGAATAAGCTGAAAAAAAGAAGCAGACATCTGGGACTGATGGAGGCAGTCGTAATAGCACAGAAGAATATGGAAACTACCTCCATCCTATGAGGCCAAATGTGAACATTTGTTTAGTATATTGCTTGGCTTTACAAATCATTAGGATATCTTGTTTAAACTGTACTGATGCCTAATTACTCCATCCAACAAGTGGGTCCAAATAAAATAAAACAAAAAAATTTGCATACAAAACACCATTAATAAGTACCGTTCGAGTTTTTTTTCATTCCACTGCAGTATTTTCCCCATACTTTAAAAATAATGAAAATAATCCTGTTACGGATCACATAATATATATTTATATCTTGGCGTCCGTTAGCGCATGCATTAATTTTACAACCTTCACCATTAAAATACTTTCAACCGCAAAATTTTTCTCTAAAGAACAATTTCTATTCTAACCCGTTAACCCAATTTTGCTTCTCTGCTTGCGATCAGATCATTTTAAGCTGCTAAACTCCGGGAAAGTCTTCAGTCCAATGATCCAGTAAGCGAATGCATTCAAACAATCCGTTCAAAACAGTGCTAATTTAAAGGAAATCAGGCTGATTACATCAGAGATTGCAGTGAGAACAGAGACTCGCGTTGCGTTTTCCGTGAATTATTCATTCCAGTGTGTTTCTTTTAAACACGAGCTCTGTCATATTCTGTGATTGTCTCTGAAGAGCGCGAGCCATCACATGTCACGTGCTTGTGTGAAGTACAGACTGAACGGATTGTCAACACATCCCACAGCTGTATGGCCAGATGAGACACCGACTGGATAGCGCATTCTCCGCTATAAGTGTTGATGTAAGACTGCAATCAACTAAAGAACGCTTGCGTGGCGTACAGGGAGTCGTCCAGCAAGCACGCGTGAGTCCGGATTATAAATACTGTGTGTATAGTGCTCTTGATCCACTGATCGCACATTGTATTTATGCACAGGCACACACATTTCCGTACATTCACGTTGTTTCCACACACATTCACGATAATGTTTTGATTTGTCATGTTTATGTTGCTGTGTTTAGTTATACTGAATGGATCCGTGTACTGTAGTAGATATATGCAGTCAGCAGGCCATTGGTTTAGGTTTTTTTTTTGGCATCACCATGTGGTCCTATCGTAACCGCTTTAACTTCTCTAAAATTTAAAAAGGCGTTATTGTCCGGGTGTGGTGCATGGTGTAGCATTTTTTTCTTTCATATGGGTGTGGTCTGAGATGGCCCCTTAGTCGGGGGTGTGGCGTTCCTTTGGGTCGTTTGGAGTTTCCGTTTGGAGTTTTGGAGTTCTTGTGGAGTCCTTTTGTTGGAAAGACCAACTAACATTTTATCTTGAAAAAAGCTTGCAGAAAATACAGATTTTTGAGAATCACCCTTCAATCTTTTGGTTTACTTTGCTGGATATAGCAAATGATGACAAAATAAACATTTGAAACCAGATAAATGGCCAATGCTTAATTTCAGGAGCATGCGCTTATCGCGATTAAATCACAGAAACAGGGTGTGTTATTAAACAAAATTTTATCTATACAGCCCTAAGTTATACTATGGGCTGTTGAATTATTGAACTGATTGGGTTGATGAACGTCTAAGGTGCAGTATGTTGTAAAGAGAAACGCATGGCTAAATATTTCCAGCAGGTCTTGCCGCATTACATGTCATTACACTTCGCCAATGAATACAGTTAGTTCAAAGGTCCATACAGCCTACAACGCAAAAGACAAAACCCAATACAACCACAGACCAAGCAATAATACAGTAATAAAATATAACACCCATGTTTTTATTTTTCCATGTATTTTGCCAAAATTACGTATTATTCTTCGGAAACCCATACTCAACTTTCTCCCCGCCTCACTCACAACGCACGCACAACACATCGGACGCGCACAGACACTTGTTGTCAGCACTGCTCTGATATATATAATCATATAGGGTCAGTAAGATTTTTTTAATGCTTTTTTAATGCTTCTTGTACTCACAATTTATTTGATAAAAAATACAGGACAAAACAGGAATATTATGAAATATTAAAATTATTTTAAAATGTATATATTATATTTTTTACTATATATTTTTAAATGTCATTTATACCATAAATTGTTATAGTTATGGCAAAACTGAATTTTATATTTAAAAAAAAAAGCTAAATATGCTGCAACTATGGTTTGGACTCAAATTGAAAGAGACCTGTGGGGAGAGAAAAGGAGAAATAAACATGAGAATATTCTTTAGATTTAAAAAGTGTTGTCTGTGCTTGTTTTAATGATCTGACAAGAACATTCACATTGGAAGTCGTCAAAAATAAAGGCTGGTTGTTCTCCTTGTGAAGACTTTATTTCGGTTTTTGTTCACACCTACAAAAAGCTTTGCACCACTAAAAGACTGAACGATAAAGTCAAGGTCATCTGAAAAAACACTAAAAACACGACTTTAATCAGCATTTAAAGCAAAATATCACTGTTATCTTTGCTGGAGTTCTTCCAAAGAAGGCTTTGTGTAGTATTGCCTTTATGTAGCGCAGAGGACAGATAAAACCAAGATTAATGTTGAGGTATGATAAAGGTCACGAACACAGAAAACCTTTAGCTAAGGTTTAGCTGTCGAATACTGGCACCTCCTACTTCAACAATTGCCTGGTCAGAGGGTCTCAAATGAGAGGGGAGACAGTTATCAAATGCTACAGATAAGGTGGGCTCTCAGAAAGCTTGTACACTTCTGTTCTTTTTTTATCCTTCTCTCTCTTTTAGTTAGCATTGGCGGGTCGTAAAAGGGATTACTGTGAAGGGCTAGCTCCATGTTAGATAAAACTCTTACAAAAAGCTGATCATTAGTGGAGAATTACCAGCGACAGATAATGGAATTACATTAATGAGATTTTTGGTCTGGAGTCAAAGGGTAATAAACATATCTCTAGTCTCTGAGGAGAGATAACAAGGAGAAGTTCAGCTGCCCAGTGATGGGATGATATGGTCAGGATATAGTGGCTTCTCCTTGGAAAGAAAACTAAAATATCTGAGTCACATAAGTCAACATTTTTAAGTCAAATGTCATTCATTTTGCTTCTATATTCCTATAAAATAGGATGTTTAACAAAAAAAAGTTTATTAGGCTATGACAGATTTATCCATGGGAATGTTTACGTACTAGATCAGCAAAGTAATAGTCAATTTTGAGTTCATGTTACTTTTAAGCCTTATGCTCTTATGGCGTGTCACAACTGTCGTATAGACGTTAGGAGACATGACTGAGTCACTCACTCCATTAATCCCTCCTGAGCTGTAAAAGAGCAACTTCTAAGCACAATAACCTTTTCCTGTGGGTCATATAACATTGGACAACCAGAAATGTAGAAAATATTATTCCTCTGCGTCTAATTCATGAGGCATGCTCATAAATCATCTTGGTTCTCTGGTAAAGAGCGAGCCATAGTATCCGCTCATTGTGAACGGTATGTCCTGACTACTTTTGTCCTTGGGCCCATCTCTGCGTATTCAGAAAATTGCAATCCATTCATGACAAAATCTCCCATTATTTTGCCCTTTAACTTTATTCAAGTTAATTTAAGTTCATCTATCATTTGACCATTTCTTATCCCCTTTGTTAGGAAAAGGAAGAACATTTACAAGCACTGGCTCTGGCAGAAAACTCTACCCAGAAAGCATGGCTTTGTGCCGAAATTGCTTTTGAAATACATTACATAAAGCACGAATCTTTATTCATTTGTAATGATTCATTCTTGTATCATGCGCAGTCCTCTAAATAGATTTAGCTGTGCTTCATCCCTCACTGGATTGAGAACGGTCACTCTCACCTTTCAGGGAAGAAAAGAATAAAGACAATTAAAAGGATGAGATATCTTTAGTGTGGCAGATGAGAAAGTTCAACGTCTTATTTGAAGTACAAATCGAGCCGTAATAGCTTTGTGGATTAGTGCAACACATAATGATGAAATTGTGATGATAGAATTTACAGCTTGGCTAAATGGTAAAAGTCTAGTGAGGCGGAGGAGATTTGGGGTTTGATGCTGGGAAACCGCAGGCCATTATAAATGCCAAATGAATGGTTAAAGAGTTTCAATCAGTGACGATCAATGTTGCGAGATGTTTCGCACTTCACAGATCACACAGACTGCCACCCTCTGCAATCTGGGGGTGAATTTTACTTGAGGGGTGTTTACTGTCATTTTAATGAAAGGGTGGGTAGATGAGGGGGTGCAAGGGTGGAATTGAAAAGAATGGAAAAGTGATGCGTTCTTGAAATATGTTTTATCAACAGCAGATAGTCAAAGTGCTGAATGCAAGTAAAAACTGGCTTTTTTTGGACTACATAGAAAATATCCACATTTTTTAAAAAACTGTAAACTGAACTGCAAATTTGTGAAAGTAATTTTAGTAGTTTAAAATTTGTACATGTCGTTAAAAAGTCATTTTAAAAAAACAGTAAGCTGAAAATTACAAATTACAAAGCTTATTTGTAATAAGATACAAAACTTGGATTATGGCATATCTGACTCTTTCTGTAGCTTGTTAGGCCAGTAGATTGAAACAACATATTTAGGAGCAAGTCCTTGAATCATCGATTAAACCAATTCATTTCAAATCAATGATTTCTTCACTGAATCAATTGACTGGTTCAATAACTCACTCATTGAAACAGTCACTTGTTTAGTTTCTGAATGAATCAGTGTTTTTTAACGAATAGGTTGAATGAAACATTCAATGACTCCCTGAAGAAGGTGTGTAAGACTGTCACATGTCTGCTAAATGCCAATGCTTCAGAACAGTGTTCAAGGCTAAGAGACCCTGTCATTCATCATGTTCAAGAGAAATAGCAAGATTTTGGTGGAAAACCATTAACTCAAAACACTTTCATTTAGGAATGAAACCAACAGCTGTCTAAAAGTGAGATCTGATTCATATAGGAACGAAACAAGTGATGGTCTATTATACTAGGATATCAAGTTTTTATTAGCAGAGTTTCTATAAATCACAATCCCACTTAATTAACATATCAAATCTCCAGCCCTAAAAATGATATGTGACAGAGAAGTTTAATTGACGTACGCCACAGGAGTCGTCCGGTTACCTTCTTATTGATGTTATTATGATATCTGTACTGTGAGCAGTATGAGAATCACCAAATCTTGAAGTTTAACCCGCACTGACTAGTCATTAACAAACCAAACAAGGTTGACAGCAACATCAAAAAACAAAAAGCCTCCACAAACATGGCACAGTCTCGGTGATGCTAATTTACATCATCTAAGGCTCTGGCATTCACAAAGATCCATCGAAGAATCCATTCGTTTGCATCCAGATAAACAGACTCCTTTGTGCTCAACTCTTTCATTCTCCTTCATTTGTCTTTCCACCTGCAGTTCATGTGGTCTCCAGCTAGCATTTGGTAGATCTGGTTTCATTAGTAACCCTGGGCGAATGAAAGGCCCCTCTGACTTATTAGCTTTAATTACTCTCTCTTTCACTCTCTCCTCAATATCTCAGAACGTCCCCAGCACTCCTTTAATCTAGACAGACATGCTGGTCTTGGATGATTTCCTCTGAACAAGAAGCCGGTCTGACTAAACGAATTCAACAGTTCAAGGTTGCTATTGTTCCCTTGATGCCACAGGAAAAAAGGTGTGACAGAGAGAAAAGAAGGTTGAAAGACAGAAAAGGAAGAAGATAAAATAAGAGACAGAAAGGCACTTTCCATTAACAGGAAACAAATTGGTGTCCCATTAATTGTTTGAGCATCTCAAATCCCATGTCTTTTGTTGTGAGAATTTAAGTTCATTTTTGTACAAAATATTTTTTTAAAAAAAGATGCTGACATATCAAAAATGTTTGCATTAAAAAATTTTTATAAATGTGATACAATCGGCTAAATGTATATTAAATTCAGTGTAGTAAAAGAATATTTTTAATAGTTTTCCTCCATTAAAAAAAAGAAAGTGTCATAAAATCATTCAATTTTCTCAAGTCTGAAAAAATATCAAATATTTGTATGGGAAATATAAGTTCATCAATTCGTTTCACCATTTTGCTTTTTTATTTTGTAAATGGTGTCTATTATTTTTTAATAACTTAAATGTTTATATAATATTTATGATTTAATTATAATATCTGATATTATACATTTGAAATAATAATAGGTTTGATATAATATTTAATGAAATTGCGAACCTCATACAAAACGAATAGCAAATGAAACAGCTCATATAATATTTAATTTGACCTCTTGAGGTTGATGATCAACATTTTCGTCTCTGTGTCTCTGTTCACTGACCATTTGCTGAAAAAGAAAATTGACTTGAAGAGAATCAAGAGTGCAAACAATGACCGGCCAAGGTGACACTCAGATAGTCTGCCATAAAATCTCAAATTAATTAAATATGTACAGTTATAGCCTGAGGCATGTGCGTGAGAATGCCATTAATCTGAACTGATAAATTGCTGAATTTGTGACATTAAATAACACTTCTGTCCTGACACCCTTGAAGGCCTGGCACTGAAAATTACTGTTTGTAAAATATTTGATATGTTGATCCGAAATATTAAATAAACTTACTGTCATTTTTGTATGTTATTAAGTCATCTTGAAATACAATAATTATGGATTCAGTTTATATATGTGTGCTCACATTGGGTGGTTTCTGGTCCAAGTGAAAAAGCCCACCCTCAAATCCCAATGATATTCTGATCGCTATAGATATGTCTCTCACCCAAAGGAAATCTGAGATTTTTCAATCGTAAATCCCAAAAATGAGAAATGTAATAGCATGTTTCCTCACAAGCTGCACAACTGGAGCTATCATTCATATCTGTAGCACAAACAATGCAAGAGCGTATACGTAGGGTTAAGGGTTTGTTTTAATCACTAACCCAAAGTATGAGCAATAATAATGGTGATACTTATTACATAACACTAATAAAAAAGACTGCAGAAAGCAAAATGTAAACAAGAGACACAATTACCATATAAAGTTCTCTGAAGCAACAAAAGGGCTGATTACTGACAATCAAAGATTTTGTACTAATTTGATCTCAGCACTGCAGCTTTTCTATCAGAATCTTATGTCAGGCAGATCTCATCATGAGGGTGTGTGAATTGGCAAATAAACACACCTACGTTTCCCCCGGTCAACAAGCAATTAATATAAACATTCCAGATGTCTCTTCTGAACATCCTGTGAAATGAGCAACTATTGAATGTTCATCTATATCCTTTACGTCCTTTATGACACATTTACCATCATTAATTAGAGAGTAGCGTGTGGGCTGCACATTTACCTAAGCTTATTGACTTCCTCGAAGAAAGCAAACGGCTCTGTACGGCGACTTTCATTCTACAGTCTGCAACATAGAAGAGTTCACGAGTCACACAGTCACACAGTGAGTACAGAACATAGAAAGCAACATAATACAAGCAAATCTATAAAGCAGAGAATACTATGCAATGTTCAAAAAATAAATTTATACTTACAAATACATTTATTTTTTATATTTACTAAATATTCCTTTAAAAAAAGCGATCTTATTTAATTACGAATCAAAATAAAGCATTTGAAATGTATGCGTGGTTAAGGTTCGATTTCTAATAATCAAACCCTACAAATCAAACAGCCGTCTCTGAGCCCAGACTACACTGACAATCCTCTGATAGCTAGCTCCCTGTGTACAAACCGAAAGGTAGGCAACACTCAAACCCGCCAACATGCAACACTACAGCCATGAAACTAGCAATCAATAATTATTGGAGGAAAAATGATCAAAGAGAGTAAACAAAATAGGTCTCATAGAGATCAACACATGAATCTTTCATTTATAAAAGTCCTCAACTTGTGATTTTACACCAGAAATTTGAGTAAAGGATGTTAGCTTCATAATCCTCAGATTATTTTCTTTTCACGAGTTGCTGGATTTTCAAAATCGGCGCATGCTTTCACATAATCCCCGAGTGCTGAGAAAAATTAATATGGAGGAAAAAACCCACGAGTCTTCTCATTTTGATAATTGACATATTAAATGATGCCTAATTATTTAATCAATTACATTCAATTTATTTCATTAGATGTTTCAACAGCAGAGAGAGAGAGAACAGAGTGGAAAATTGATATATAACGAGAATCAACGTAATAACTTTTAACGGGTATTCTAATTACTTCTGCAAATTGATTGTCTCATCCTAACGGATTTGAGCAGATTCTTGTGGGCACCTCAGCACCTTCATTAGGGGTTGATCTACTGACATTTGTCTGTGTTTGGAATTACTTCATGAAGGGTCCTGTGGCGAAACGACATTTTTTCTGATGAAGTGTTGATTTCTGACAGCTAGCCTGTTTATAAGTGTCATGCTGTTAAAGAGACACTTCTCTGAAAAAGGTTGTATTTAAATTGTCTTTACTGGCAGAGATGTGACCAGCATGTGTTCTGTAGCTGCACAGAGATAACATTTTGTTTCTGCTTGAAAGAAGCTTTTAAGTGTGCATGACCCATCAATCAATTGGTGTGTTTACAATGTGCAACAAATTTGTGAAAGCCATAAAAAAATCAGATTATTATATTATATAAACTATTTTGAAGTCCACATCAAAATGAATCCTATTTACTTTTTTAAAGAACATTTTCGGTCTTGATGTGCATGAAAAGTGTATGTTATTCCAAATAAAACTCATGTATCAAAAAATAACAACTTGCCCATCCTCTGATGGCATCATAAATCCCTTGTGCTTTTCCATGCAACATCCAATTTTCAGAACCCAATCAATTCCTGATGAATAAAATCAATTGAATAATTATTTAATGTGCCCTTTCAGAAACAAGCACATTAAATAAAGCCTACTGAATGGCAGTTGTTGACATCTGTAAGAATATTAAGATGTAAATGTCATTTAGGAATATAATTCAAAAACGTGTAATTATCGCTACTGAGATTCACATTATTGTTTATACATGACCTTCCTATTGGAAATAAGCTTGTCTTTTTAGATTAAATTGAGGTCAAAAGAACATTAACTACTGACATATCACTGTGATCCTAACAGCTGCACCTGTCAGTGTTTACTTAACTCAAAAGAAAGGAGCAGCAAACATGACATCGAGTATATTTTCCGTGTGCATTACAGTATTACAGTACTGCCATGTACAATGAAAGCGGCTCCTCTGAACCCAGAGAACAATTCAAACTCATTTAAAGGGGTCATGACATTGCTAAAAAGAACATTATTTGGTGTATTTGGTGTAATGAAATGTGTTTATGTGGTTTAAGGTTAAAAAAACACATTATTTCCACATAATGTACATTATTGTTTCTCCTCTATGCCCCGCCTTCTGAACCGCGTCGATTTTACAAAGCTCATCGATCTGAAAAAGCGAGGTTTGCTCTGATTGGCCAGCTATCCAGTGCGTTGTGATTGGCCGAATACCTCAAGCATGTGACGAAATGTTATGCACCATTATAAACGAGGCATTTGTTGCATCCAGTGGGGACATAATTACTGATTATAATGACTTATACTGTCTTTTTACGCGTTGCGTTGCCATCGCGCTGCATAAACATAAAACAATGTCTGCATTTGTGATCGGAGAAATGACAAACAACAAAAGCTACTCTACACTGCCCAGAACTCGTGTTTGAATCATCAGTGGTATTTACAGTAGTACAGTCTTTACCGGCTGTGAGCTCAAGAAGCGCCGACTGTCTTTGCAAAGTTGGAATTGCCCCACTTTATAGAACAGCCTTTGTGCCACAGACGCATTGTTGGCTACTGGTTCAGGAAACAGTCCTCCGTAAAATGCGCTGCACACATCTGAATATTTGGGTTGAACTGTTCTGGAACAGTGTTGTAAATACAACTTAACACTGATTTCTAGTTGTGTCCTCTTATAGGGAAAGGCCAAACAAAAGTAGTTTTGCTTTCACAATGAAACACAGCGCCTTCACAACATGGAGGCGGCGCCAACAACAATACTACAGCGAGAATCACAGTTACTCCTTCTTTCTTTGCGTGAACATTGGGCGGCGTTATGCAAATCTTCCACATAGTGACGTAGACATGTGGGGCGTGTTAGAACGAACCGTTTTAAGGGGGCGTGGCAGAGTCTTAACTTTAATAAAGAATATCTCTTTGAAGAGACTTTAGTCTTTGCAATTTTACAGATCTTTTTTATGCACCAAGAACTTGTAACACTTCAAAGAGAAAGAAAAATTTAAATTGCATCATACGACCCCTTTAAGTATCATCCTTTGGATGAATGAAAATGGGTATGAGACAAATTTTGACATCCAGCAAGAATATAGCAATAAAATGAATGTGGATAACATTTCAGATCATCTGGCCTTGGAAGAATTTGATGAGAAATGTTTGAGATCCCTGACCTTTGAATGCAGACTTTGGTATCTTGGCCAATCTGAACTGAATTTTGAGATCTCTTCTGACTCTCTAGAGAATAAACATGAGATTACCTAGGTCTTTTTCAAGGTAAAAATACAAAAAAAGGTTTTATTTATTCATTTGGTTGGTTAGGAAATTGTAATTGTTTTGTATAGTACTGTTCTTTTGGATTCTATAACAATAATTCATAAAAATTGAAAATTATGAAAAAGTGAGACATTTCATCTTCATTTGCACTCCACTTAATCTCACTGTGGTCTACTAGAATCATTTTGTGATTTTCTTTTCCTTACAGGAAGTCACTTGGTGTTTGCACCTTCTCCAAAAAAGCAAAACAAAATACATGGACATTAAAAACATTCCTACCCAAAGCATGTAGCATAAAATATTTCTGCTAAAGGAAGTTTATATTTGTGACAAACAGGCATGAAATGAAAATAAACTGCTTTGAAGGAATTCATCTCATAGTGATATATAATAAAGCTTACATGATAATCATACATTTATTTCAATAAATTCATTTCGATCGCCATTCCACCTACACTGAAATATCCAATAACTCTTAAATCTAGTTTATCTTCATGTGCAGCCTCCGACAACGTCTCAGACTATAAAACTCTCCAACTCAAGACATGGCAAAGAAAACGAATCAGTGAAACCCGCCAATAAAAGAATGATTAGAATGATTACAAACGTACACCATCAACTTCCAACATTCCTCACGACACACATCAGCCTCCTTCATTATCACAACTTCATCGCGTTAGATTTAAGGGTGGAAACCTTGTTTGGATGATGGAGTGCTGTAATTATAGACTTCGCTGTCCTCATTGCTCACAGGTGTTGGGACCAAATTATGGAGAATGAAAATAATTAATCCCTGTGCAGGCTAAAGAGGAAAGCTGCGCTATGGGGGTTGATGGAGGTGGGGGGGACGAAACCTGATCATGAAGATGGATGGATATTTCTAAATTCATTTAAACTTGAGGGCTGCGTTTTGAGTATAAATATTGGTTTTATTGTATAGTGGATGTATACTATGTAGGGAACATGGATTTGGCATCCACGTTGCGCATGCAGACACTCTAGACTTACACAAGTTGCAGCATAATGAAAGTAGCAACAGATCTTTTCTTCAGGATTGTGACGTACATCTGAGAGAAAACGTCACCTGAGAAGGAAAGTGGTTTCAGAGGAGGAACGAGTTTTGATGTCAGATTACAAAGACAAGCATTTCTGAGGAATAACATGCAACAATGAATAGTATGTATTAGTGCCATAAAAAGGGTCTATTTACACTTGAACAAAGCATTTAAAGATTGATCAAATTACAGACATCGGTTATAAATTGGGTGCATTTAGATCAATAAGAGAATGTCAAAAAACATCACATATGAATGCATAAACATGTTTTATGGCCCAGGGAAATGTATCTGTTACGCTTCTCTGTTAAGGTTTTAAATCAGTATTTTAGAGTTGCATAGAGCTCAGTAGAGGTTAATGCCATCTTTGATGCTTAACAGGGATGAAATCTTCATTTAGTCCTTTC
Organism: Sinocyclocheilus anophthalmus; assembly: GCA_018155175.1. Lineage (NCBI taxonomy): Eukaryota > Metazoa > Chordata > Actinopteri > Cypriniformes > Cyprinidae > Sinocyclocheilus > Sinocyclocheilus anophthalmus. Next base: position 1,826 of record JADLZN010006430.1, on the reverse strand, counting down.
AGTTTTGACAGATGCGATTCAAAACCGTCACATTTTAAAAGGTCCCCTTCGGTCTGGAGATAACTGTCTGACTGTAGCCGCAGCATCAGCGTCTGTCACATTTATAAAGGGATTCAAACAGTCTGTTAGCCAGCGATTTGCCAGTTGCTGCAAGCATTTGGCTTCAAAAGGGATGTCTGAAACTGACGATAAATTGTGTTTTGTAATGTTCAGACACTTTGAACAATTAAATGTTTATCTTCATTTAGTTTTGTTTTACATCTTTGATCTGCTTCTTTCTTCTCTATCTGCCCAAAAGACAACTAACTGCTCAGAGGTTGCTCTTTCGTTAGGAAATGTAAAAGAAGTTCTCAGTTATATATCATTTCAGTTTCAACTTTCTCAGATGTTTCTCCTAAAGAAAGAAATACTGTAAGACAACTGTTGATATACAGTAAGAGATTTAAGGTTAACATACACTCAAAGGTTCACAAGTTTGTGGTCAGTAAGAATTAAAAAAAATAAATCAATGCTTATTATTCTGCGTGCCCTCTTAAAAACAATGTGCTTCGAGCATAGAAGAACCTAAATGGTTTGTTTCTATAAAGAACCTTTAATATCTGAAGAACATTTCTGTTTCACAAAATGTTCTTTGTGGAGAAAGATGGTTCTTCAGATTACAAAAATGTAAGAAAGAGGTGGTTCTTTAAAGAACTTTTGACTGATTGGTTCTTTGTGGAACCAAAAATGGTCTTCTATGGCATCGCTTGAAAACCTTTTGAAGCACCTTTATTTTACGAGTGTGTGAACAGTAAAGACAAGTCATAAGTTACAAAATAATGCATTTCTATTCATAAAAAAAAATAAAGCCTGAAAACAAAAATTAACACAGTTTTCCCCACAAAAATACGATGTGAACCTGTTCTTAAATGTCAAAAGCAGAAATCTTTCATGAGCATCAATCAGCATATTAGAATGTTTCTGAAGGATCATGTGACACTAAAAACTATGTAATGACGTTGAAAATTCAGCTTTGTATCACAGGAATAAATTACATTTTAAATGTATTAAAATAAATCTATTTTAAATTGTAATGATATTTCACATATTAAGTTAACATGTATTTTGATCATATAATTATTCAGATGAGTATTCACAACTCCTTTTGAAATCAGAGGAGAACTCCTAAACTTCTCTTCAGGCTCCGAGACATCACACTTCAAAAAACACATGACGTTTTCCCTCAGCGGGTTTTACTCTCACCGGGGAGAAGGGTGAGAGTAAGGGTGGGTGGAACGCAAACCCATGCAAACAAACTTCAAAATAACCGTCTTGTCACCGAAATCAAACACATACACTGAGCAGGGGGAATTACTGGTGCAGATGGTAAAAAATGCAAGAGCACTTCAGTTTGTACTAAAAAGAGCAGATGACTTTACAATTGTCATTCTGGGAATACCTGTGCATTATACAGAAGATAACAAGGGACAGAAGCAGAGTTTGGTTTTGGATGGATTCCAAATGCCATTTTTGCACCTTTGAAGCGAGCTGCAGGAAGGTGATGGTACTCCTTGGCTCATTCCAAACTAAAATTAGTAGCCTCTTTATTAGAAAATGTAGGTAAATTGAAATGTTACTGGGGTTTAAATTTAAAGTAGTAAGGCATAGTGAGATCACTTTGATGGCCCCACCAGGTGACTAGCTCATGATTTGACAGAAGAAAATCTTAGAGAATGCTGACATGCTGTGTTATTGGGATCTGTTTGTGCAGTCTTTCTATTGTAAAAGATGAGCTGAAAGTGATGCAAACACATTGTCATTTGCAAACAGAGAAAAGACTGAGAGGG